>CM019827.1:94874554-94904178 GCA_009763385.1 Coix lacryma-jobi var. lacryma-jobi | reverse complement strand
CCTTCCTTGAATTTATAAAATGATTTCCTTAAATGCTTTTGAGTTAAATTATTGCATTAGGTTTATAGGAGTTGTGGTGCTATCCTAATTGATGCACTATCCACCTTGACCACTGATACACCCGATACCTGCTTTTCAAAAGTATTTGAAAAATGCTTAGCAATGCTTATTGAATTAGACTTTGCAATAAAATGCCAATTTCAAAAGTGTGATCACTGAAAGAATCCTTACGAGAATTTGGCTTTATTTCCCGTTCGATGACTGCTTGCCTGGCTAGCATGTGGTCATTGTCGAGAAGAGGTTGTCTGCGCGTACGGTGCCGTCATGTTGTAGTCCGGGACTCAACAGTTGACACCGACCGGACAGGTTGAAAAACCGACAGGACCTGTACTCTTGGTTTAGAGTCCCGAGGTGCTTGTTGCTGACAGAAAAACTTAGGGACCATCCCGTATGGGGCCCTGCTGGTCAAGACTTGTAACTATTCACATACTTTCGGAAAGCTCTGGCTCCGAGGAATCCTTTATTGGACCGACAACCGCGCACTGGAGTGGAGAGATGGCGGAAGTAGCATGTACCCACGTGGTCGTCGTACCTGGATAGGAGTGGTGTACTGTACTTCCTGGGTGGCGTAGGACCGGGCCCACATCTTGGAGGAATCGTGGTAGACGAGTTGGCATATGCAAGCTTGGGTGCTACATATGCAGTGTGGATAGGGATCCTCAGCTGAGTATTATTTATCCGGATTAACGTTGCTCCTCTGTTATGGAGACTTGGTCAGTGACTGTCAACGGAGAGTGGTTCTCAACTAGGAATGTTTTGAAATGTAAAATGAATCAGGAACGATGAAGAATTGAGGAATACTGAATCTTTCCAAAATAAAATAAGGTTTACAAAATGCTTTTTCTGCAAAATACCTGATCTTGCTTAAGCCTTACCTTGACTACCCTAAGCCTCTCATTCCTGAGTCTTCTCCCTTTTCTTTAGTCGGGTAAGTCTTGTTGAGTACCCCAGTACTCAGGGTTTGTTACCCATGCTGCAGGTATGACTGAGACCCCGATGTGTCTTGCGCCCTGCTGCATGACCATCGTCCAGGAAGAGGCCGATGAGGCCGAAGAATAGTTGTGCACCCTCGGTGGCTGGGTGATTATCAGTATCTTTATTTTGTTGTACTCCGCTACGTTGCCTTTGTCTGTTTCTATTATCAGAACTTGGTCTGTAATAACTGCACCTTAATTTCTATTTGGAATCCTGCTTTGTAAACTAATGTTATTTAAGTCTTCCGCTCTTTATTCCGATGTTATTTGTAAAAGTATGCAATGCTGTAACCGAATTGTGAGATGATCCTGCGGACATTGGGCACTGATGTAGCCCGATGGCGAACGGGTCTTAATCACATGGAACCTGGGTTCAGCTGTCAGAGGTTGACAGGGACACGTGGACCATGAGATTAGGGCCGTTCCGTCACACGCCCGCTGCCTACAACTGAGGTAATTAAACTAACCGAAGAATGCAGTGCGTCTATATTAAACCAAGTGCCAGAAAAGAAGAAGGATCCTGGGTGTCCCACCATTGAGTGCTCCATTGGAACACAACATTTCGAGCATGCACTGTGCGACTTGGGAGCAAGCGTCAGTGTCATGCCAAAGGTAATCTTTGATAAACTAAGCCATGCTGTTTTGTCCCCTACATCAATATATTTGCAGTTAGCGGATCAATCAATTCGCCATGCGGCGGGGATAGCGGAGAATATTCCCGTCAAGATACGTGAATTCTTCATCCCCGTGGATTTCGTGGAGCTAGACATGGTAGTAGACAAGAAGAATTCACTCATCCTCGGAAGACCATTTCTCAGCACTGCCAATGCACATATTGATGTTGGAGCTAGAGAAATTCAGTTTAATATTAATGGGACCCAAGAAAATTCAACTTCAAACCCAAGTTTGCACAATGCTCACTAATCATGGCCGTGGACGTGGAGGTAGTCAGTCTCATGTAAGTATAAAGAAGAAGGCAATCCAAAACCATGGGCAAAAAGCAAGCAAATATGGAAGAAAAAGGTGACACAACCGGCAACACTTCCAAAGAAAATTCCTGCCCCGGTCCAACGACCTGCTACAGGAACCTGAGGAAATCACTCTTCCATCAAGGTAAGTACACTAACACTTAATTTAACTTTCATTTACTCCATTTTTTCATTAATTTCTCACTACCTTTTTCTGTTGACTTTAGTTAAAATATAAAACTAACTTAATCATCTAGTTTAACACCACTAAAACTTGGACACCAGGTGGGCCCAAGGGGGGGGGTCGGCCGACCCCACCCTGGTGACCATCACCTGTCAACTTTTGTCTATGTTAAATCTATGCCATGCCTTGATATGCTCCTTCTTATACATACATAGCCAATCACATAGCATGTCACTTCACTTAGCCTGTTTGATCATTCAAATGAACCTAGCATGGCAACCTCTCAACTTCTTTTAGTCTTTTCCCAAAGCATACACATGTCTTAGTGCACCTAGATTATGGACAGCATCTCGCAGGGTATATGATGGGGTTGGCCGACCCCATGGTAGGCCCCACCTCATCTCACCTACTGGCATGAGCCATCTAGACAGAAATGCAAGAATCAACAGACATATACTTGTCGACTTGCATTCTAGGACCTAGAATAATGACCCCTCTCTCATCTCTTGCTTAAGTAAACTTTATGAGAGGAGTGCACATACTCAATCATTCATGAGTACCTGAGGAAGTAGGTAAGTCTCTTCCTAATTTCACTCATTCTATCACTCCTTGCCAACCTTGGTTAAGACATTTGCTTAACTCCTTAAGCAAACCACCATTTGGACAGTGCACCCCGTGAGCACACCATGCACATCATGCCAACTAGCCAAGGTCATGTCTTGCTCCCTCCTTTTGTTCTTTCTTCCACCCATCACTCACTTCAAGAAAGAAGAGCAAGCATCCAAGGAGACATGTTCCTTTGCAAAGATGCTAGGCAAGGATTGACACCCACTAACTCAAGCTTGGCACATGCAAATGAGGGGAGTACCCCGAGGTCGCCCGACCCTTGTCTTGTCAGCCTGCAACTCTCTCTCTTCCCTCCTTTTTATTCACACACTCCTTCCTATGTTGCTTCACCAGAGCCACCAGCAGAAAATTTCGACACTCTCGTTCGTTGTTTCAGTGATCAACACTCAACGAAATCAAGAGAGGTAATTGGCGGGTAAGAAGGGTTATCACTTACCACTAACCTCTCTTGGTCGATTAGTGTTCATCATTTTACCAGGCATGAAGAACCCACTCAAGTCCGCTGTGAAGAAAATGCGCGCAGCTCTCAGCAGGAGCTCATCATCAAGACCCTCTCACCCACCAGCTCCAGTGGGCAGTCGGTGCATGACACAGAGGACTCGCAGCAACAACCCGACGAAGAGGCGCAGCCCCTGAGGATTCAAGATCCAGGAACTGGGTTATGGCTAACCACTCAAGAACTAGCCACTCTCAACTCCATCCGCAACCGCATCTTCGAGCACACCAAGGTATTCGATCCCAATCTCCTCTACTGCACAGGTATGGATGAGGAGTTCTCCGATGTTTTTTCTGCAATAGGTTGGGGTGATTTCTGGGATTTTTCTCAGTATCCGGTCAGCAAGCTTCTTACTCTAGAGTTCATGAGCACCGCAAAAATAACTCAAACTACCATCTATTTTCGGTTGTGCGGTAATGAATTTAATTTTAGCTGGGATCAGTTTGCAACATGCCTCGGCTTTGTTAACTGTGCAACAAATATTGAGCTAGCCACGCCAGACTTTGACAAATTAGAGTTTTGGTATGATATAACTGGGGATAACATAATTCGGAAAGCACAACCACGCACAAGTCATATTTGTCACCCCACTTTAAGATTCATGCATAGGTGGATAGGCATCACGTTGTTTCCTAGAGATGACATAAGAATTGTTAGGGAGATTGATGCTAGGATTCTATATGCCATGGTTAATCAAATTCGAATAGCTCCGGTAAAAGCCATGGTACAACATTGGTTAAGTGCACCATCAAGATTAGGATCTTTTGATTTCACATCCATAATCACATAATTTTGTAGTCATGCAAACATTCTTGATGGTTTAATGATTTCATAAGAACTCCTAGAACCATCTTAAGAAAGGAGCACTTCATCCAAGCACTTGTCATTGCGAGTGGTCCCAACAACACCATTGAATTCAAGTTCCGTAAATCGGAAACAAGACTTACTTGGCCATGTCCAGAATTAAAATTATATGGGGGGCCAACCGCTAATCCCTAACATTCCTGGAGTGGGAGGTCGTCAGAGTTTTTCAGGACCATACACACTGGGAAGTCTCAGGCAGCTCAACGCCAAGACTGTGATGATGACAGCGACTACGAGAGAGACGCCATGCACACTTCACAGCCCGGAAGTAGACGCAGGTCTGGGTACAGAGTGCCCGTGTTTCTATGTCTTCTTCGCAGGAAACCAGGTCCCGCAGCGAGCGTCATGACATGGAGCTGCTTAATACCAGTTCAGCATGCTGCGCACCAGCCATGAAGCCATGATGAAGCCTACACAACACTGCAGTCCAAACCCAACAGCAGCTCATGAGTCACCAGGAAGCTAGTGGCCAAAACTGGGCCAACCTTTATGCACACCACAATATCCCCGTACCACCATATATTCCCCAGTATCCACTACATCATCCACATCCATACCCGCCTCCGTAATATCCTCCACAATACCCACCATACTATTCACCATATCCACCCCAGTGAAAAACAAAAATCATAACAAAAAGACAAGCTTGGGGGAGATTCTCTCCCCCACTAAAGTAAGTATTCTATCTTAGCATTTTTATTATTTCTTTTATCGTATCCTAATAATATAAATAATAAATAATAAGAAAATGCCAAAAAAATATTTCCCATGCTTATATGTCATGCATGTCTGCTTTTCTTGGAAATGATGAACAATTTCTCTGTTAATATTTCCTTACTACCCAGTATACAGCTCACTATTTTCTAAGTATGGATCACTTAGCTAACATAAGACCGCCATGAACTTGAACACTTTTGTGGGTATGCAAGTGCTAAAACTAAGTCTAAGTTGTTGTGAGACATGATATAGTGAGACAAGAGCTGCTATAATATTATTCTAAGCATGCATGATTACCATAGAATTTATTCTTAAAATAATCCAAACCTTAATTGTTCCTCAAGGGTGATAAGTTCCTACCACACCTTATATATGATGTAATGAAAAACCTTCCACATAAGCTGCTTGCTTAGTGTTGAGTCTTGTTAAGTCTTGTTGATCCGTGTTAAGAGTTTTTCATACTCCTAAGATCAAGATCACCTACACACACCATATGTACATCATTGCTGCTTCTATACTGGAAGTACGCACAAACATGCCATTTATTCATTACACAAATAGAGTGCTTCATATTTTTAGTATATCTCTCTCCAAGTACGAATCATTAAATGAGACACAAAAGGCAAGGCAAAATAAATATTTATGGACATATGAGAGTCCATGAAAAAAAAATGCTAGCCATGTCTCAATAAAAAAAAAGTGGGAGAGAGATCTTATCAAATAGAGAAGCACTCTAGTCCACTACATATCACACACTTGCACATCTTGATCTGGGGGTATGACACTTCTCTTCTTGGATCCAAGCTTTAACTTGACAATACATGCTCAGTAAGTATGCTATTCTTTGTCACTCCTACCTTAAGCTCCATATAAACTTTTTTAGAAGTAAGATGAATTAGAAAAGGCAACACTTACCATATGCCTTGGTGAGGAATCATACACCATTTGAGCGACATGAGAGAACCATATGAGGAACATTAAGATTTCTTTTGAAAATATTGCAAAAACCTCCGGTATGAAACTTGCAAAGAATGAGAAAGTAGTGCTCAAGTTTAACTGTTCTGCCTCTCAACTTCCCAACAAAGAAAGGCCATAAGCCCCATGAAAGACTAAGGTAATATGGGTGAGATTTACTTAGCTAAATTTTCCATGCTTAAGAGAAATATCTTGTTGCATACATGATACTCTTGAAATATGAACATTGTAGAAACTCCTGATCCACCGAGACTAAGTTTGATTATTTGCTCGGGACGAGCAAAGGTTAAGCTTGGGGGATCTTGTTGACGATAATTATAGCATAAAAATACATATCAAAATATCATCAACAGGCTCGAAAATAGAGAAGAATGACATGACATAGACATGTTTTATCAATAAAAGGTTCCACTTGTACTCTTAGTATTTGATTTGCCGGTATAACAGAATAAGAAGGAAATGGACACCTGGACCCACCCAAGGTGGGATCGGCCGACCCCACCACGGGAGCTCCTCGGGCATGGTGATGTGGCACTATCCAAGTGAAGCTTCACCAAGCTACGTTCCACCATCAGATCAGAAATGTGTTTGCATTCAACGGTGAAAGATGAGAAGCACATGGATCCATGGGCCCACACAAGAAAGCAAATGCAACCAACATATGACACCATGCTCCATGACATGTGGGGACATCAGGGGACACAAGTTGGTGGGCCAGCCCTATCATAGGGGGGTCGGCCGACCCCCCCCCCTGGTGGGCCTTGGCTACACTATTTAGCCTGATGACATCAGCACCTTCTAGAAGCAAAGTGGTGGGCCCACCTATCATTGGCTGGGGTCGGCCGACCCCAGGGTGAAACCCATCCAATGTCGGTTATTTGCACATGTTTCACACGTGAAGAAATCAAGGCCATCCATCCATGGCGGTTACAATGACGGTGGATCCAAGGGATGAGAGATGGGGAGCACGCGGATGGATGATGTGGCGCGGAGTAGCCCCTACTCCACCTTCCCCTATAAATAGAGGCTTCTTCCACCCTCTCAAGACATGGTTCATTAGAGGATTCACTTCATATGAGATACAAGTGTTAGCCGTCTAGTTGTAGTGTAGTCTAGTGTGGGAGTTAGAGTTGAGTCGGGCGAAGCTCGGGGCTCCGGAGTCGACTTCTGGGAGTCTGGTATTGCTCTTGTATGTTTCTCTTTCTAGAATTATTTATTATATATATATTCTTCTTCTGCATTTCAAAGTGTTATCCTTTGTGCAATATTATTCTTGCAATAGTATTGTAGTGCTCTAGTTAGTCTTGTAATAGTTACATACTAGATTGTGATCCTTGCACAAACATCTTGGTTGTTTATCATCGCCCGTAAACGGTGCTTTAGTTAATCGTATATTAGCTAAGTAATAAGGATTAGCATAAGCGTGGTGCTTAGGCTAAGACTTATCTTTGGTTGCCGCTGGCTTGCACGGACAGTAGGGGAGCACGGGCAAAAGGTGACAGATTTTGCCTGGCTACCTAGATCCCCTCACGTGAACTCAGGCTAGTTTTTAAAAGGTAAGGCGTCCATAAGCCAAATATCCGCTTGAGTACTGGGTTAGGTGAACAACCTTCTATTGCTTTACTCTCTCGTTTATCCCTGGCAACCAAGGTGAAGGTAATCAATCCTAGTTGTATCTACTATTTGATTAATTAGAACACGGGAGTGGATTAGGAATTTCACAGGAACCTTTCTCACTCGTTGTTCTCCCACCTAGCTATACTACACTAGTTATCTTTAATTATCTCAATTAACTATCCTGAATCATCACCTTCCGTTTTATCCTTCGTTTATCACCCTCTACTTTAATCGTAGCTAATCTAAGATAGGATCCCTTTTCTTGTTAGTCTTTCTAGTCATCGCTTCCTTTGAGATAAAATAAATACGATACCTTGGAATACTCCCGGGTGAAGTGCTACATCGGTAATTTCTGTGCGCTTGCGGAATTATCCAATAGTCATTAGTTTTACCAACCAGACACTTCTAGCGCCGTTGCTGGGGTTAGGCTCCATAGTCTACTTCTAATGATTGTGTTAAGAAGTGCCATCAAGCATTTCCGGCGCCGTTGCCGGGGATAGATTAAACTCTATTCTTAGTAGCGACGCTAAGAAATACCAACACCAGCCTTCACGACCAACCCCCGGTTTTGAGGCCCAAACCGGGAAACCAGCCGTCCATCGCCTGAGTTTTGTGGCCCAAACTCAGAAACCCGCCAGCGCCCAGGTTTTGAGGCCCAAACCTGGAAACCATCCTCAGCCCGAGTTTTGTGGCCCAAACTCGAAAACCATCAGCGCCCAGGTTTTGAGGCCCAAACCTGGAAACCGTCCACTCGGTGGTTTTTCTATGGCTCAACCACCAAACCGAGCCATAGAGGGGATGCACCGCCCGTGCACCCCGTCCACCAACACGTGTCCCCAGGTCCTCGATCCGGGCAACACCGTGCCCCGCAAGTCTCCGCTCGTCGCTGTCCCAGGCTGTCAGCCACCACAGCTGATCCTCAGGCCACCGGTCCCTCAGTCCAAGCCTCATGTCTGCCCTTCACCGCTCCCGGTCCGTCGGCACGGCACGTCTCTACTTGACCTTCACCTTGCCTTCGATCACTGTATCCGTGCTCGACACCTGCACAACACAAGCCAAAGAACATGCGCATTATCCCAATTGACAATCACTCATTACTCAAGATCCAGCATACACCCATGTATCCGCAATCTCCCCCTTGATGAGTGCATTGTCAACTACCAACACAAAACATAATAAAATAGAAGAAGGAAGAAGAAGAAGAAGAGAACTCATCCAAATGACCCAAAAGCATGTCAAAGCCAGAAGAAGGTCAAGTGAAAGAGCAAAACAACTTGTCTCCAAAGACATGGGCAACGGATCGACGCAACCAAGCAAAGGAAAGCTAGCCCTCTAGAAGAGGTAGAACAGGCTCAACACCGCTAGCGAGAAAACTCGATACCAACTGAAAACAACAGAAATGGTGACAGCTGAAACGCAAGAAAGCTCGATACCAATGATGCAAAATCAACTGAATAGCACAATCAGCTGAACAATCATCGAAAAACAAAACTGCTAGTCCCTCAAGACAGAGGCACGAGGCTCAACACAACTAGCAAAAAAGCTCCACACCTTGGAAAATTCAAAATCCTCAAAATCCGAGCCAACTCAAACTCCCCCTTCAATAGTGCACACAACTGAACAAGATTTGTCAAATTTCTCCCCCTTAGTTGATAATGCACTATCAAGAATCTCCCTCCAAATGCATATGAGTCAAAATGCAAGTTAGCAGCTTCAAGAATATAGTCGATAGAATGAAAGGATGCTCGACAAAGTGCTGATCCGATGACTCAACAACATGCACCGATGCTAGCAAAGGCTCAAACTGATCACTAAAACAAAATATGAACATTTGAGCAGGTGAGCAGATTTGTAGCCAAAAGATATTCACCATAAAATAGCACTGAACATGTATAGACAGGAAGTCAAACAAGTGCTAAACATGTATACAAGGTGAACTACCCGTAGCAAAGTTCAATCATCATGCTATAGAATGAAACATAGACTTGTGTATTCAAATTTATCGGAGTTGCAGCGGTCAAATTACACAAGTTCAAATTTCAGCATATGATTGCAAGAGGTTGAAAACTTGTCAAGCCTAACTTTTCAACCGTGCTAAGCCTATGCAGAAGCAATCAGAAGCTTAAAGCAACAGTTTCGGTCTTACACTACACGGCTCAAGTTTAACTCAAAGTGCAATGAGAAACAGTCTTGATACCGTGATGTGCTGACAAGCAATTCCATCTCGATCTTTCCAATTCACTTAACTTGGTTCAATTTTAAGGAAGAACATGAACATACCAAGCAAGTGAATGACTCAGAACTAGAGACATAGCAACCTAGCATATATGAAAAGCACAAGTGGATTTCAACACATTCTACACATGCTAGTTGTCAATCTCAATGGTGAACAAGTTTTAAATGTTATGTTTATTAAGCATATTCACCATTCATAAAATAGCTCAGCTCACAACATGTATCAGTGATCAGAAAGAGCATAAGCTACAAGCATCATCATATAGCATCGGATTATACACTAACCAGAGCATAGTCACATTCTAAAGATTATATACAAGAAGCTTGAAAATGCAAAGATGCATGATTAATGCACAAAACGAAAAGAGAAGAGTCAGTCTATGATACACAAAACCAAAATGTTCCCCCAACTAAAAGGGGAAACACACACCAAGCTCACCTCTCAACCTAGCAAAGGTTGATTGGTCCAAAGGCTTGGTAAAAATATCTGCCAACTGATGATGAGTATCGACATGGTGAAGGTCGATATCATCCTTCTCATAATGGTCTCGCAGAAATGAAAGCGCACATCAATGTGTTTGGTCTTAGAATGCAGCACGGGTTCTTAGCAACGCTAATAGCACTCATGCTGTCACAAAGCAAAGTAACGCGAGAAAAGCTCAGACCAAAATCATGCAAAGTGGCCATCATCCAAAGCAACTGGGAATAGCAGCTAGCCGCAGCAACATACTCAGCCTCCGTGGTAGACTGGGCGACACTAGACTGCTTGCGAGAAGACCAGGATACAAGAGAAGAACCAATAAACTGACAAGTTCCAGAAGTGGACTTGCGATCATGTTGGCAACCAGCAAAATCGGCATCGAAATAACCACAAAGGGAGAGGGTGGAGGAAGCAGAATACCAAATTCCAAACTCTGGTGTGAAGCATAAGTACCTCATAATGCGCTTGACCGCCTGACGGTGAGAGGTGCGCGGTGATGACTGAAATCGCGCACAAAGACACACCGTGAACTGGATGTCCGGGCGTGTTGCCGTCAGGTACAGCAGCGACCTGATCATACCCCGGTACTCCTTCTGGTCCACAGCTTCTCCATCCTTGTCCGCATCCAGGGCCGTCGTGGTCGACATGGGTGTTGGAAGAGGCTTTGCCTCACCCATATCGAACTTCTTCAATATGTCCTTGGTGTACTTGCCCTGGTGCACAAACGTTCCCCTCTCGGGATTGCTTGATTTGCAACCCGAGGAAAAACGTCAACTCGCCCATCATGCTCATCTCAAATTCCCTGCTCATAGTATCTGCAAACTTGGCAACCAAAGCATGAGAAGAACCACCAAAATGATATCATCCACGTAAATCTGAACCAACAAGTGTCATTGCCTTGCTTGAGGAGAAAGAGCGTTTTATCCACACATCCCATTTTAAAACCCTTAGCAAGCAAAAAGGTTTTCAACCTATCATACCAGGCTCTAGGGGCTTGTTTCAAACCATATAAGGCTTTGTGAAGTTTAAAAACATGGTTTGGAAACTTGGGATTTTCAAACCGGGGGGTTGTTTCACATACACCTCCTCTTCTATGTAGCCGTTTAAGAAGGCACTCTTGACATCCATTTGAAAAAGTTTAAACCCTTTGGATGCAGCAAAAGCCAAGAGGATCCTAATTGCCTCCAAACGAGCTACAGGAGCAAAAGTCTCCTCATAGTCTATCCCCTCCTTCTGACTATACCCCTGGGCTACAAGTCTGGCCTTGTTTCTCACAACATTGCCATCTTCTCCTTGTTTGTTTTTGAAAACCCATTTTGTCCCAATAGGGTGACACTCAGGAGGAAGAGGAATAAGAACCCAAACCCGATTTCTTTCAAATTTTCAAGCTCCTCATGCATGGCATTGACCCAATCCGGATCAGATAAAGCGTGTCCAACATCTCGGGGTTCAAAATCAGCAACAAATGCAGAATGAGCAAAAAAGTGAGAGATTTGTGGTGACCTAGACCGAGTGACGCGTTCTTGGATGTTGCCGATCATCTGTTGTGGAGGGTGTTGGCGCTGAATGTGTTGTGGCGCCTCCCTTGCTGATGTAACCTCCCCCTCAACAGTAGCTGGTGCCTCCTCGGGAACAAGCGGTACAGCCCGAGGTGGTGGATCACATGGCCCCCATGTAGTAGAGGAAGAAGGGTCGGGGCCACGTGCACTCGTGGTCGAAGTCGACCTACTCGGCGCAGCAGGTGGAGGAAATGCTGGATCATCAATCCCTTCAACACCTTCTTCCTCATCATCGAAAAGAGGTTCTCCAACCTCATGATCACCTGCACGCTCAAAACTAGAAGAAGGACAAAGAATAGTCTCGTCGAAGGTGACATCGGATGTCTCCTTGACTCGGTTAGTATCAAGGTTAAGTACACGATATGCACGAGTATGAGTGCCATAACCCAAAAATACACCGTCAGAAGAACGAGACTCAAACTTGTCCAAATTGCCCTTTTTGAGTATAAAACAATGGCAACCGAAAACTCTAAAATAACTCACTTTGGGCTGTTTTCCAAAACGCAACTCATAAGAAGTCTTTTTCATGAAAGCTTGGAGAAAAATGCGATTGGAAATATAGCATGTAGTGTTCATAGCTTCGGCCCAATATCGCCTAGGAGTCCTATGCTCATAAAGCATCGTCCTGGCCATCTCTACAAGGGTTCGATTCTTCCTCTCTACAACACCATTCTATGGTGGTGTGTAGGGGGAAGAAAAACTGATGCTCCAAACCCAAAGAGTCACAAAACTTCTCAAAATCCGAGTTTTTGAACTCGGAACCATTATCACTTCTAATAGCTCGCATCGAGTTCATAGGGAACTCGTTCTGAAGACGCAAAATCAGATTGCGAGCAAAAAAGAAAGTCTCAGTTTTCTCAGCTAAAAAGAAAACCCACGAATATCTCGAAAAGTCATCAACAACAACAAGCACATACCACTTCCCCCCAACCGAGCTCACCCGAGCCGAACCAACAAGATCCATATGCAAAGCTCTCTAGGGCGCTAGTCATGACCTGAGTCACTGGATGGTGGGGAGCGGCAACCATCTTCCTATGTCTACAAGAATGGCAAACAAGATCCTTCTCCATGGACAACTTGGGCAATCCTCGGATTAGGCCAAGTGAACTAAGCCTTGCAAGCAAGTCGAAACTCAAATGTCCTAGTCTCCTATGCCACTTCCAAAGATCAGAGGAAGAAGGTCCAGCCAAAAGACAACGAGAAAATTCAAAAGACTCCGAGAAATTCGCATGAAAGACTTTCCCAAAGGGCGAAATCAAACATACAAGATTGCCCTAAGGATCCAAATACAACTGAGATTCGGTTTAAAACGAATCTCATAGTCATCATCGAAATGTTGCAAAATAAAAAGAAGGTTAAAATGCAAGTTAGAAACAAGAGCAACATCACGCAACACAAAGTGCTCATTTCCGGCGACTAGACTAAGACTGCAGAACCACTTGGCGTTTCCGGTCATGTGCCTCGAACACCCGAAATCCACCAACCAAACGTTCTCCAATCATTTTACCTACATCAATAAAAAGACATAGGGTGAGCATACGGTCCAACACTAGGTGAGTGAAATGAGAATTATACCAGTGTTGGGCCAGCTGCTCAAAAGAACGGTTTGTAGAAAAAACCATTCCTAGCACGTCTATGGGGAAAGCGATCACCATGCAGAGGAAATCGTGGTCCGCTAAGGGAAGAGCGTCATCGCGAAACTCAAAACGCAATGGGGCAAAACGCTCAACTACAAAGCCACCGCCACGGGGTCCATAGCCCACAACTGCAGGCTCCCGCCGGGCACGTCCTCCTCGCGGCCTAGGCCTAGGAACTCGAGGCATTGGACCTCTAGGCCTAGCAGCACGCCTCTGAACAATCGACACATGTACATCATGGAAAGGATGGTACATGTTCGTGTTGTTCATCTCCTTTGCACGGCGCTCCTCTCTCTTGCGCCAAAAGCAAAACTCCCTCCAGTGTCCATCTCTCCCACAGTGCTCAAAATGGTACCTCACGGCTCTCATAGGGGGTTGTTGGTACTCATGGTAGTGGGTGTGGATCACTTTGCCCTTCTGTGGCATGAGCTCCTCTTGGATAGGTGGCATGGTGTCTAGCTTGTTCTTGAGGTGGTTTGGTTTTGGAGCCCACGATTGTTTCTTGGGTGGAGCTCTTGGAGGTTCAACAAACACCCCATCCTTGGTGTTAGGCTTTAGAGGCTCTTTGGGTGGAATCTTGGTAAGCTTGGGAGTAGTGGTGGAGTTGGGCTTCTCACTCGGGTTAAGACCACTCGACTCTCCAATCTTGCCAAAAGAGAAAGCACACTCAACACCCTGAGCAAAGCCTACACCTGGACCTCCAGCAGCACGCTTGAATTGGGAGATCATCATCCCAAGCTGCGGCTCACCACAAGACACCCATGACAAGATGGTCTGAAGGTAGGTATGTGTTTCTTCCTCGGTTTGCATCTTGTCATGCTGCACATTCGCAATCTCCATCTCAAAACCCTCACACAAAGTGCATCTAGACACACAAGTGCTACCCGAGCTGGCCTTCTCAAGAGACACTATCCTAGCATTCTTCTCTGCCAACTCGGATTGCAAGCCTCCACAAGACTTGCACGCACCAAGTACTGAGGATCTCGCTCTAAGCTCATCCACCTCTCCAACCAAAGCAACATACTTCCCCCTCAAAGTGAGAAGGTCAGTCATGTGCTTGGAGCACATCTCACACTCATCCTCCTCAGTCATGACAACGGTGGACTTGACAGACTCAAGCTCCTTCACCATATCCTCCCACTTCTGCCTAAACTCCTTCCGCTCTCTAGTAGCATGCCTAAGCAGCTTATCTTGACTAAGAAAGGTGGTAGTAAGTTTCTCGACCTCAGCAGAAAGCTCATCAGGGGCCTGAGATACCTGGGAGGTGTCGTTGTCGTCATTCCGAGGGATCTCCTCCAGCTGGCTATCGACCTCCTTGCCGATGGCCATGGTGCAAAAGCCCTCGTTGTCGACGAAGAAGCAGAGGCCGTTCAGCTTGTCCTCAATCTTCTTCTTCTCGGACTCGTCGTCGCTTGAGGAAGCAGAGTCATCATCCGAGTCGTCGACGTCGCTGAGCATGGCGAAGAAAGCACGCTGCTCGGCCTGGGCCTTCTCCAAGTACTTCTCCTTGATGTACTCTTTGTTGAAGCCGCCCCTCCGCTTGTGCTTGGCGGGGACGTACTTCTCCTTGCGCTTGCCGGAGTCGTACTTGTGGCCGTGATCCGCCTTGCCGAAGACTTGCTTGTACTTCTTCGGGCAATTGGCGATGAAGTGGTCCGAGCCTCCACACTCGTAGCAGCCACCACGTCCTCCTCCGTGGTGATGGTTCATGCGGTTGTTGTGGAACCGCGAGAACTGGTTGGCAAGCAAGGCCAACTCGTCGTCCGCCATGAACTCCAGCTGCTCCTCTATGACAGTAAGAAGAGATGAAAGAGCAAAGCCTCCAGAGGGGTTAGCAGAAGAGCCAGAAACCAAAGCCATTGATGGGCCAGAAGGATTCTCATAAGAAGCCCTCGCCATGGCGTCAATCTCACTGGACTTGAGCTTACTGAAGAGCTCGTCGCATGTGAGGGTCTCATAGTTAGGTGATTCGATGATCGCCTGAACCTTCGAGTCCCACACCGACCGATCGAGAGTGTGTAAAAGCTTCAAAGCCCTCTCATGATCATCGAAAGGCAACAGCTCCTTGTTAGCCCTCATCATGTTCACAATCACCTGAAAGCGAGCGAATAAACTCTCTATGGTCTCGCTAGTCATATGTCAAAAGTTCTCATACTCTCGCTTGTGCGACTCATAGAGACGGGTTTTGACTTGAGTGGTTCCCTCATGGAAACGCATGAGGGTAGCCAAATCTCCCGAGCCGTAGAGCGAGGTGAGAAACGCGATCAAACTCCGTCATGCTCAAACATGAGAAAAGAGCATTACGGGCTCGGCTATTGGCATCGTGCTCATCAATCTGATGCTAAGTCACACGAGCAGCCAAGACCACGTAATCGGCATAGTTGCAAATATCCCAGATGGAAGCACCCAAACTCTGATGATAGGGCGACATGCGTATCTTCCAATACGCATAGTTCGTCCCATCGAAAAATGACGGTTTTGCCACGCCGCGATCCATGTCGCCTTCTGTTGATCTGGAACCGGCTAAGGTGGAAGATCCTTAACCTGCTCTGATACCAATTGAAGGACCGAGAATGCAAAAGCAAGGCGACCAGAGGGGGAGGTGAATGGGAGCACAAAAATTTCTCTCGAAACTTTGGCCTTTGTCCCAAAAATCAACCCCCAAAACCTTCGGCCAAAACGTGATGCCCACGACCCTTGGAAGAGGGTGGATGATCCCTAGGATCACAGCGAGGCACCACCAAGCAAGAGCAAACCAAACGCCAAAAGCTTCGGCTCAAGTTCTTAGCCAAAAGACCCACTCCCAAACTTAGATGAAGGGCTACGTTGGGATTCCTCCAAATACCTATGCTAACACGTAGAAAAGACAATTAGAGAGGTTCCTAGGTGAACTCTAGGGCCAAACGAGAAGTCCGGAAACCCAGCGGAAAAGCCGGGAGAGCAAACGCACTAAAACGCAACACTCAGCCAAATCCCGGATTGTCCGGACCCCCAGTCCCGGACTGTCCGCGCCAGGGGCGGACTGTCCGTGGTCCCCTGGCGGACTGTCCGCCGGCAAAAATCGCCAAACAACACAGTTGCTGAACACCCCCTGCACGACTCCCGGACTATCCGCGGATTCATACTGTGGACTGTCCACCTGGAGGCCGTTGGATCAAGGGCGGTGCATCCAGTGGCCAGGGGACTGGCAGCCGCCAGTAGGGAGTGGCGCCCGCCACTTGACCTAACCCTAGGTCGGTGGGCTGCCCCCTATAAGTACCCCCCTCACTTCTCAAGGCTATAAATACCCCCCTAGAGGCACCTCTTCATTTGTACCTTCATATCCCACACTTCCAAGAGAAGCAAGTGAGAGTTAGGTTAGAAGCTTAGAGAGCTTAGGCAAGTAGGTAGCTAGTAGAGCAAGGCATCTTCGCCCTCGCGGTAGCGCTGCTCAAGGCACAGCTCAAGAGTAGAGGCGTGCGAGTGATCGGTCCTGGAGCTGGGAAGAGTCTTCCTTCATCTCCAGTTCAGGTTTTGCTCTTGTTACCTAAGCATTTAGTATATTCTAGTTCATCATTTCAAGTATTACTTTATTCTACTTATCAGTATTGAGTGGTATACTTGATTGATTGCTTGAGTGCCTAGCTATCCTACAGATCAATTCACTTAGCCATAGTAGTTAATCCCTAGTGAGCTTAGTGTTTGATCTTTGCCAATAGGTTGCTTAGTTAGTTAAGTGTTTATCTTATTAAGTCAAGTGTTTGCTCTGACGTCCGCAAGGGTGTCTCTATTCAAAGCTAGGGTAGAGATAGTTAGAATATAGTTAAGCGTGGTGCTTAGTTATAGACTTACCTTCAGATACGGCTGGACCCCAGGATAGCTGTGGTAGCAAGCAGGTGGTGACAGCCCTGTGCGCCTTGAATTCAACCACTTAGTTGGCCCAGTTTAACAGTAAGGCTCGTTGTGCTAGCGTTCAACCTAAGTAAGCGGTAAAGGCTAGTACGCCTCGATACTTGATAAGATAGGAATAAAACTTTACTCAACTTAGTTGCTTTATTGCCTTTTGCCTGCCTTGCTTCATAACTCTCTTGCTTCGTAGTTATCTTGCTTTGCAGTTATCTAGGAGTAGTTATCATTAGTTAGCAGTTAGTTATCCTAGTTACCCTTAGTTATCCTATTCCATTTATCACCCTATCCATCCACCTTACCTTAGCCATCCATATCATCCTTACCTATCCACCCATATATTCTTTCTAGCCTTTCATCTCCTCTCTACTCACCTTTTCCTTTTCTCTTTTCTTCGACTCTCATCCCCTCTTGACTCAACTCATACACCACCCTAGCCTTCCCTTGGGATCAAATAAATCGACACCTAGTACTCCCAGGCGAAGTGCTACTACGATAGTTCTGTGCGCTTGCAGAATCTCCTCCTGGTAGATTGCATTCTCTCTAGCTAGCTCCTACTAGTGTCGGGATTGACAACCCCGCTTGGCATTAGTAGATAGCTGCTTTAGCTCCACTCCTTTAGGTATAGTGACCGGTCTTGCTTCAAGCATTTCTGACGCCGTTGCCGGGAATAGACTCCATAGTCTACTCCTAGTAACAACGTTAGCAAGTGCCAACAAGCATTCCTGGGCCGTTACAGGGGATAGTTGCCTAGCTCTATCTTTAGTGAAGCTAAGAACTACCAACAATGTCAAGAGTGCCTTCTTAAACGGCTACATAGAAGAGGAGGTGTATGTTAGACAACCCCCCGGTTTTGAAAATCCCAAGTTTCCAAACCATGTCTTTAAACTCCACAAAGCTTTGTATGGTTTGAAACAAGCCCCTAGAGCCTGGTATGATATGTTGAAAACCTTTTTGGTTACTAAGTGTTTTAAAATGGGATGTGTAGATAAAACGCTCTTTCTTCTCAAGCAAGGCACTGATACTCTCTTGGTCCAGATTTACGTGGATGATATCATTTTCGGTGGTTCTTCTCACACTTTGGTTGCCAAGTTTGCAGACACTATGAGCAGGGAGTTTGAGATGAGCATGATGGGCGAGTTGACGTTTTTCCTCGGGTTGCAAATCAAGCAATCCCGAGAAGGGACGTTCGTGCACCAGGGCAAGTACACCAAGGACATCCTGAAGAAGTTCGACCTGGGTGAGGCCAAGCCTCTTCCAAAACCCATGCCGACCACGGCGGCCCTGGATGCAGATGTGGATGGAGAAGCTGTGGGCCAGAAGGAGTACCGGAGTATGATTGGCTCACTGCTGTACCTAACGGCGACATGCCGGACATCCATCATTGTGCGGTGTGTCTGTGCGCGCGATTTCAGTCGTCGCCACGCACTTCTCACCGTCAGGCGGTCAAGCGCATAATGAGGTACTTATCCTTCACTCCAGAATTCAGGATTTGGTATTCTGCTTCCTCCACCCTCTCGCTTTGCGGATATTCCGATGCCGATTTTGCTGGTTGCCGTATTGACCTTAAGTCCACTTCTGGGACTTGCCAGTTTATTGGTTCTTCGCTTGTATCGTGGTCTTCTCGCAAGCAGTCTTGTGTTGCCCAGTCTACCACGGAGGCTGAGTATGTTGCTGAGGCTAGCTGTTGTTCCCAGTTACCCTAGATGATGGCCACTTTGCGTGATTTTGGTCTGAGCTTTTCTCGCGTTCCTTTGTTTTGTGACAGCACGAGTGCCATTAGCGTTGCTAAGAACCCCGTGCTGCACTCGAAGGCCAAACACATTGATGTGCGCTTTCATTTTCTGCGAGACCACTATGAGAAGGGTGATATCGACCTTCGCCATGTCGATACTCATCATCAGTTGGCTGATATTTTTACCAAGCCTTTGGACCAATCAACTTTTGCTAGGTTGAGAGGTGAGCTTGGTGTGTGTTTCCCCTTTTAGATGGGGAAACATTTTGATTGTAAACTGACTTTTCATTTCTCTTAGTTTCTTCTTTTGGTATCTTTTTGCATCTTTTCTGCATTTCATTTGCATACGCTTTTACATTCTGAGCTTCATGGATATATTCGTTAGAATGTAATTATGCTCTGTGTAGTATATGTTCCGATTCTTTATGTTGGTACTTGTAGCTTATGCTCTTTCTGCGATCACTAACACATGTTATGAGCTTGAGCTATTTGTAATGGTGATCCTGCTTACAAACATAAAACTTGAAAATGTTCACCATCGAGATGTGCAACTAGCCTATGTAGAATATGTTGAAATCACAATCGTGCTTTTCATATATGCTAGGTTGCTATGTCTCTAGTTTTGAGTCTATCACTTGCTTGTCTGTTCAGATACTGTCTTTTAATTTGAACCAAGTTAAGTGAATCAGAAAGATCGAGATTGGATTGCTTGTCAACACATCACAGTTTCGAGACTGTTTCTCATTGCATTGAGTTAAACTTGGAGCGGTAGTGTATATGTTCATGACCGAAACTGTTGCTTTAAGCTCCTGATTGCTTCTGCATAGGCTTCGCACAGTTGAAAAATTAGGCAAGACAAAGTTTTTAACCTCTCACACTCACATGCTGAAATTTAAACTTGTGTAATTTAACCGCTGCAACTCCGATAACATCTGGATACACAAGTCTATGTTTCATTCTATAGCATGATGATTGAACTTTCCTAGGGGTAGTTCACCTGTATACATGTTTAGCACTTGTTTGACCTCCTGTCTATACTTGTCTAGTGCTATTTGATGGTGACTCCTTTTGGCTAAAATTGCTCACTTTGCTCATATGTTCTTTCTTCAAATTGGTGATCAGTTTGAGCTTTGCTAGCATGTGTGCTTCAGATGCGTCATTAGACTTATACTGTGTAGAGCATCTTTGCATTCTCTGACTATATTTCTGAAGCTGCTAACTTGCATTTTGACTCATATGCATTTTGGAAGGGGGAGAACTTCTCTTGTTGGCACTTTTGATAGTGCATTTTCTGAGGGGGAGAAAATTGCATTCGGTCCCTTTTTGCTTGATGGTGCATTTTCGAACTAAGGGGGAGAAAATTGGGACAAATCATGCCTCCCATGTTGGTGGTTGTGTGCACCATGCAAGGGGGAGTTTGCTCGTGCTGAACTTTTGAAATTTCCAATTGGTTCGGAGCGCTTTGCTAGTTGTGTTTAGCTTGTACCTCTATCTTGGGGGACTAGCAGTCGCATTCTTGCTTCAGTTGGGTTCAGTTGGTATCGAGCTTTTCAGTCGATGTCGAGCTTTCTGCTAGTCGTGTTGAGCCTCTGTGCCTCTGTCTTGAGGGACTAGCATTTTGCTTCGATTTTTCATTTGGTATCTGCTAGTGGTGTTGAGCCTGTTCTACCTCTTCTTGAGGGCTAGCTTTGCTTTGCTTGGTCGCGTCGAGCCGTTGCCCATGTCTTTGGGGACCAAGTTGTCTTGCTCTTTCCACTTGACCTTCTTCGGCTTTGCTATGCTTTTGGGTCATTTGGTTGAGTTCTCTCTTCTCCTTCTTCTCCTTCTATTTCCATTATGATTTGTGTTGGTAGCTGACAATGCACTCATCAAGGGGGAGATTGCGGATACATGGGTGTATGCAGAGTCTCTGAGTGATGAGTGATTGTCAACTGGGATGATGCACATGTTCTTTGGCTTGTATTGTGCAGGTGTCGAGCACGGATACAGTGATCAGAGGCAAGGTGAAGGTCAAGTAGAGACGTGCCCTTCGCCACTCTCGGTCCATCGGCACGGCACGTCTCTACTTGACCTTCACCTTGCCTCTGATCACTGTATCAGTGCTCGACACCTGCACAACACAAGCCAAAGAACATGCGCATCATCCCAGTTGACAATCACTCATCACTCAGGGACTCGACATACACCCATGTATCCGCAATCTCCCCCTTGATGAGTGCATTGCCAACTACCAACACAAATCATAAAGGAAGCAGAAGAAGGAAGAAGGAGAAGGAGAGAGAACTCAACCAAATGACCCAAAAGCATAACAAAGCCGAAGAAGGTCAAGTGGAAAGAGCAAGACAACTTGGTCCCCAAAGACATGGCAACGGCTCGACGCGACCAAGCAAAGCAAAGCTAGCCCTCAAGAAGAGGGTAGAACAGGCTCAACACCGCTAGCAAATACCAATTGAAAATGTCAAAGCAAAATGCTAGTCCCTCAAGATAGAGGCACAGAGGCTCAACACAACTAGCAAAGAAAGCTCGATACCAATGCCTTACGGCCAACAGGAAGCAGCAAAAACTCCCCCTCGAATAGTGCAAGCAACCAGGAAAGCTAAGCTCCTCAGCTCAAACAGAGGGCAATGACTTGCAATTTCTCCCCCTTAGTTGAAAATGCACTAATCAAGAAAGAATGCCCCCCCTCAGAAAATGCACCACCAAAAGTGCCAACCAGAGAAGTTCTCCTACTTCCAAAATGCATATGAGTCAAAATGCAAGTTAGGAGCTTTAGGAGTATACTCAAAAGAGTGCAAAGATGCTCTACAGAGTCCTGATTTGATGACTCAGAAAACGCACAGAATTCTAGCAAAAGCTCAAACTGATCAATAACTCTGAAATGAGAACACAAAGAGCAGTTTTCAGCTGAAAGGTATTCACCATCAAAATAGCACAGACATGTATAGACAGGAAGTCAAACAAGTGCTAAACATGTATACAAGGTGAACTACCCCTAGCATAGTTCAATCATCATGCTGCTACCAATTGAAATTGAAGCATGAAGCATATACTTGTGATTTCAAATTTTAATCGGAGTTGCAGCGGTGAAATTTCACAAGTTCAGAAATCAGCATGTGACTGCGAGAGGCTGAATGCTTGTTCTTGCCTAACTTTCCAACTGTGCGAAGCCTATGCATAAGCAATCAGAAGCTTAAAGCAATAGTTTCGGTCATACACTACACAGCTCAAGTTTAACTCAAAGTGCAATGAGAAACAGTCTCGAAACTGTGAGGTGTTAACAAGCAAACCCATCTCGATCTTTTCAATTCACTTAACTTGGTTCAGATTTTAAACAGAATATGACATACCAAGCAAGTGAATGACTCAACACTAGAGACATAGCAACCTAGCATACATAGATAGCATAAGTGACTTCGACACATCCTACACATGCTAGTTGCATATCTCAATGGTGAACATTTTCAAGTTTTAAGTTCATCATCAAATTTCACCATTCAAAAATAGCTCTGCTCACAGTATGTATTAGTGATCAGAAAGAGCATAAGCTATAGTATCTACATAAAGCATCAGAGCAAAGACTACACAGAGCATAGTTACATTCTTCAGACTATATTCATGAAGCTCAGAATGTAAAAGCGTATGCTAAAATGCAAAGATGCATGAAGAAATCAAAAGAAGCAAAGACAACTAAAAAACACAAAGTCAGTGTATCAAACAAGAGTCAAAGATGTTTCCCCCATCTAAAAGGGGAAACACACACCAAGCTCACCTCTCAACCGATTAAAAGTTGATTGGTCCAAAGGCTTGGTGAAAATATCAGCCAACTGATGATGAGTATCGACATGGCGAAGGTCGATATCACCCTTCTCATAGTGGTCTCGCAAAAAATGAAAGCGCACATCAATGTGTTTGGTCTTCGAGTGAAGCACGGGGTTCTTAGCAATGCTAATCGCACTCATGCTGTCACAAAGCAAAGGAACACGAGAAAAGCTCAGACCAAAATCACGCAAAGTGGCCATCATCCAGAGTAACTGGGAACAGCAGCTAGCCGCAGCAACATACTCAGCCTCCGTGGTAGACTGGGCGACACTAGACAGCTTGCGAGAAGACCACAAAACAAGAGAAGAACCAATAAACTGGCAAGTCCCAGAAGTGGACTTGCGGTCAATACGGCAACCAGCAAAATTAGCGTCCGAATAACCGCAAAGCGAGAGGGTGGAGGAAGCAGAATACCAAATCCCAAATTCTGGAGTGAAGGATAAGTACCTCATTATGCGCTTGACCGCCTGACGGTGAGAAGTGCGCGGCGATGACTGAAATCGCACGCACAGACACACCGCGAACTTGATGTCCGGGCGTGTCGCCGTCAGGTAGAGCAGCGATCCGATCATACTCCGGTACTCCTTCTAGTCCACTGCTTCTCCCTCCTTGTCCGCATCCAGGGCCGTCGTGGTCGCCATGGCTGTTGGAAGAGGCTTGGCCTCACCCATGTCGAATTTCTTCAGAATGTCCTAGGTGTACTTTCCCTGGTGCACAAACGTTCCTTCCCGGGATTGCTTGATTTGCAACCCGAGGAAAAACGAAAACTCGCCCATCATGCTCATCTCGAACTCCCTGCTCATTGTATCTGCGAACTTGGCAACCAAAGCGTGAGAAGAACCACCGAAAATGATATCATCCACGTAAATTTGGACCAAGAGAGTATCAGTGCCTTCCTTGAGGAGAGAAAGCGTTTTATCTACACATCCCATTTTAAAACCCTTAGCAAGCAAAAAGGTTTTCAACCTATCATACCAGGCTCTAGGGGCTTGTTTCAAACCATACAAAGCTTTGTGAAGTTTAAAGACATGGTTTGGAAACTTGGGATTTTTGAAACCGGGGGGTTGTCTAACATACACCTCCTCTTCTATGTAGTCATTTAAGAAGGCACTCTTGACATCCATTTGAAAAAGTTTGAAACCTTTGGATGCAGCAAAAGCCAAGAGTATCCTAATTGCCTCCAACGAGCTACAGGAGCAAACGTCTCCTCATAGTCTATCCCCTCCTTCTGACTATATCCCTGGGCTACGAGTCTGGCCTTGTTTCTCACAACATGGCCATCTTCTCCCTGTTGTTTTGAAAACCCATTTTGTCCCAATTGGATGACACTCAGAAGGTGGAGACACTAGAACCCAAACCCGATTTCTCTCAAAGTTCTCAAGCTCCTCATGCATGGCATTGACCCAATCCGGATCCGTTAAAGCGTGTCCAACATCCCGTGGTTCAAAATCAGCAACAAATGCAGAATGAGCAAAGTGAGAAATTTGCCTTGACCGGGTGACGCGTTCGTCGATGCTGCCGATCATCTGCTGAGGCGGGTGCTGGCGCTGAATGTGTCATGGCGCCTCCCTTGCCGAAGGCTTCCTCCTCAGCAGCAGAGCTGGTGCCTCCTGGGTACAAAGGGTACCGTGGCTGGGGTGGCGGATCCCATGCCCCCAAGAAGAAGACGTGTCAAGGCCGTGAGTCGTCGTAGAGGCCACTCTTGGCGGCACAGCAGGTGGAGAGGGTGCTGGATCATCCATACCTTCATCACCCTCATCCTCATCATCAAAAAGAGGCTCCCCGACCTCGTGATCACCTACACGCTCAAAATGAGAAGAAGGACAAACCATGGTCTCGTCGAAGGTGACATCTGATGTCTCCATGACTCGGTTAGTGTCAAGGTGTAACACCTCTGGTGTTTAAGCATGTAATTAACTTGACATATCATCATTAGCATCATTAATCATCTTGATCATGATTTCATGTGTATGCATTTGCTTAATGTATCATTTTATGTGATGAACCTCTATTGCAAAAACCCTTATTAGCCCATCTTCCTATAAGGGCAAAATGGTAATTTCACCTCTGTGCCTAGTTCTATGTAATTCTTGTTCAAATTGAGTGTCCTGATGTTTGTTGCTTTGATCAAAGTTCAAAAATCAGATTTGAATTGAATTTCATTTGCAAAACCCTAAAATCCCAAACCCTGGATTTATTCCCTTTTTAAATAACTTTTTCAAAATTCAAAATTTTGAGTTGGTTCAAAAAGCAAAGTTGTGAATCTGACTTAGAGGAACAACTTTGGTATTTACAGATTTCCATGTTTCTATATAAAGTTTGCAGTAATTTCAAATTCATTCAATTTCCAGTTTTTGTCCCCTTTTCAGTTTGAAAAGTTATTCAAAAACTATTGAGTTTCAGGAAAAAGTGTATATTAGCAAAGTTGTAGGTTTTGACAAATGGAACAACTTTCATATTGGAAGATTTTCAAGTTTCAGTTTGAAATCCAGAGTAATTTTGATTTGAATCAAGTTTGAAAAAATGTCCCCTTTCTGTTTTTGAATATAGTTCAAAAAACTATTTGGAATTTGAAAATGTTCATATTGACAAAGTTGTAGATCTCATTTTTCTGAACAACCTTGGTATTTTGAGTTTTTGTCGCACAGTTCAAATTTTGAAAGTAATTTGCAAAATACAAAATCTGCTCAAAGTCAAAAGCTAGGGCATAGCCCTGTTCCTCTTCTTCGGCGAGCCAGGGGGGGTCGGCCGCGCGCCCTCGCCGGACTCGCATGCCGCCGCGTGTCCGAAGCCCCTTCGGCCAAACCAACTCCACGCCGATGTTCAGTGCATCATTGCGCATGCGTCTGGCCACCAGTTGACATCTTCCCCGTCCCCTACCGCCCGCTGCTCGTCGCCGCCGGTGTTCGCCACCGGCGAGCACAACGCCCGGTCCGAACGCCAAATCCGCTGCTCTTATCATGTCTTCGGTAGCACGCGCGACACCCGATCTTATCCACCCCGCGCGCGTCTTGCCAGCCCCTGGCCGTGGCTATAAGAGCCCCGCCGAGCCGCCGGAGCAGCAGAACCCAACCCCGCCGCCGTGGCCAGAGCAAACCGAGCCTCCGCTTCTCTCCCAGCTAGCCCAGAAGCTCCGCCAAGTCCTTGCGCAGCTTCACCACCCTCTCAATTTGGTCGCTACCGCCTCCATTCGCCCGGCGTAGCTCGTCGTTGTCATCTCCGGCAAGAATCCCGTCGAGGTCGGGATCGTGAAATACTCCCTCTCCGGCCTTGATCATCCTTCACTGACCCCCGCATCACCTTCCTTGCTCCTTTGCGTCTCTGACTGACCCTTGTGGTCGCTTGTGTCGCACAGGAACGCCGAGTCGACGATCACCGCCGTCCGCCGTCCGCCGGTCACCGTCGAACTCACCCCTCCGTTCATTCCCTCACCTCGCCGAGCCCCGCAATCGACGCGGTGAGCTCCCTGTTGCTCCCGTACCCTCGGTTTCGCCGCGGAGCGCCCGCAGTGGCCGGCGCGCGTAGCAGCGCCGCCGCCGTCCGGCCGCCGGCAAACGCGGGAAGGAGAAGAACAGTGCCGTTTTTCTTTTTCCAAACATGTGAATAGTGTTCAAATTTCATCTTTTTGTATGATTTTCTGTGTTGATCCAAAAATGCTGAAATTTTTGTGGTAGACTCTTTATGCTCTGGAGTATTTTATAAAAATGTAAAACTTGACTTTCCTGCAAAAATTTGAAAATGAAAAATCTCCCTTTTAATTAATAAATGAAGGTTTTGGTATTTTTGGAGAGTGATTTATAACTCCAAAAATCTTGAGACAAATTTTTGTGAGCTTCTTATGCCATGTTTAGTCTCTGGTAAAATTTTGAAGTCTTTTGGAACAAGTTGATTTTTGAGCTTTTATTTTAATTGTTAAATAGCCTTTTGTTAATTAATGTCTAGATTTAATTGAGCACCTTAATGACCTCCAAAAATTATGAAATTTGTTTTGCCATCTATCTACACCATGATGAACATATGTGATTAATTTGGTAATTTTTGGAGCAACTTCATAAATGACCTTTTAAATAAATTAAGAAAATAGAAAAGATGGATTAGGGTGGTAATAAGTGTTTGATGATGTGATCTTTGGATTGATTGATGTTCATAGACCCCTACCCTTTGGTCTATGATGTTTGTGATGCTATGTTTGGTTGATGCTTAGGATAATTATATTAAGGCTAGTTAATCAATATTGCTTAAGAAGAAGAAATGATACCTTTAATGCTCAACCTAGGGTTCAATCATGCCTTGCTTAAAAGTAATCTAGAATCAGTGGAATTGTCTTGCACCATAAGTCATATCATCATTCTCATGTGCATTCATCATTGCATCCGTATAGTTGACGACGAAGAAGGACCTGAAGTCGAGGTAGCCACCGAAGGATCTGTCCCCGAGGCAACCCGAGCTCCGCCGACACCTACACCATCAACCCCGAGTCTGCTCTTTTTGCCATCCAAGGCAAGCCCCGGTGCATTTAACCTTTCCTTGAATTTTATAAAATGTTTCCTTAAATGCTTTTGAGTTAAATTATTGCATTAGGTTTATAGGAGTTGTGTGCTATCCTAATTGATGCACTATCCACCTTGACCACTGATACACCCGATACCTGCTTTTCAAAAAGTGTTTGAAAAATGCTTAGCAATGCTATTAAATAGATTTGCAATAAAAATGCCAGTTTCAAAAGTGTGATCACTTAAAGAACTTTTATGGAATTTTGGCTTTACTCCCACTGTTGGCTAAGTATCTGATCCGTACTTAGTCAATGGAAGGAGAGGTTGTCCTTGCGTACGGTGCCGTCATGTTGTAGTCCGGGACTCAACAGTTGACACCGACCGGGACAGGGTTGAAAAACTGACAGGACCTGTACTCTTGGGTTAGAGTCCCGAGGTGCTTGTCGCTGGCTGGAAAAATGTAGGGACCATCCGTATGGGGGCCTGCTGGTCAAGACTTGTAACTATTCACATACTACGGAAAGCTCTGGCTCCGAGAAATCCATTATTGGACCGACAACCGCGCACTGGGAGTGGAGAGATGGCGGAAGTAGCATGTACCCACGTGGGTTAGAGTCCCGGATTGGAGTGGTGTACTGTACTTCCGGGTGGCGTAGGACCGGGCCCAATCTTGGAGGAATCGTGGTAGACGAGTTGGCATATGCAAGCTTGGGTGCTACATATGCAGTGTGGATAGGGATCCTCAGCTGAGTATTATTTATCCGGATTAACGTTGCTCCTCGGTTATGGAGACTTGGTCCACTGACTGTCAACGGAGAGTGGTTCTCAACTAGGAATGTTTTGAAATGTAAAATGAATCATGAATGATGAAGAATCGAGGAATACTGAATCTTTCAAAATAAAATAAGGTTTACAAAAATGCTTTTCTGCAAAATACTTGATCTTGCTTAAGCCTTACCTTGACTACCCTAAGCCTTCATTCCTGAGTCTTCTCCCTTTTTCTTTAGTCGGGTAAGTCTTGTTGAGTACCTTTGTACTCAGGGTTTTATTACCCATGTTGCAGGTATGGCAGATTCCTCAGTATGCCTTGGACCCTGCTGTGTGACGTTGTTCAGGAGGAGGCGATGAGGCCGATGAGTGATTATTCACCCTCGGGCTGGGAGTATCTTTACTTTAAGTTGTTGTCATATGCTACTTGCCGACTCTATCTATTTGAACTATGGTCTGTAATAACTTCACTTTAATTTTATGTGAACCCTGGTTTGTAAAACTATTGTTATTTAAGTCTTCCGCTATTTACTCCGATGTTATTTGTCAAAATGTTAAAGAGATTGTAACTGAATTGTGAGATGATCCTGCGGACAACGGGCACTGATGTAGCCCAGTAGCGGAACCGGTCCTAATCTCTTGGCTGTACGGATCGACTGTCAGTGGTTGACGGTGATCAGTGGGCCATGGGATTAGAGCCGTTACGTTACAGAGTGGTATCGGAGCATCTCACTATGACGTTGCAATCTTTTTGCGAAAACTTCAAAATGTTTTTAACAAAAACTAAACTTGACTATTTTGAGTCCAAACTGCTTCTCTCATCTCATCTTGTCTTTGGCAACTAGTAGCAAGACAACTTGTATAAGCCCTATGTACCTTACCTTAGTAATTGCATTGCCTTGTTCCGTAGGAACGATTCATGCATCATGTCACATTCACTTAAGTATAATAAAAGAGTTCGTTGGGTTAGTATGCCTATACCTTTTTCTTGCTAGCCTTTCTCATCTATAACCTCTTGTCCAGATATGGCCATCATCAAGCGGACTGCCCGCAAGTCGACTGGACCGAACGGTGTGCCGCGTCACCAGCTGGGCCACGCACCGGAGAAGAGATTGGAGAATCCTCCAATGGTCGTCGTTTTCCCCGCCGCACCCGCAAGCACTGAAGAGAGGAAATCAAGAATCTGAAGGCTGAAATGGAGAACATGGAGCATGACTTCTACCTTTCCCGCATGGAGTTTTATGAGGCACGAGCTTCCCTGGAGCAGGCCAACCGGAACACGATTCGCGCTATCGAGCAGCGCAATGATGCTTGGACCCGCGAGGATGTCACCAGAGCCCAGCTCCATGGACAGCAGCAATACGCCCAGATCGAGCAGTACAATGATATGCTTCATGAGGAAGTGCATCAGGCATGATCAACTTCATCCCTTGGTACCCCCGGTTATGGAAGACCCCGAAGACGGAGTCGTGGAGGAACCTGAAGTGGAACACGAGCCCGATCAGAACGTGGAAGTGGAACCTGCTGAAG
>CM019827.1:94857163-94874054 GCA_009763385.1 Coix lacryma-jobi var. lacryma-jobi | reverse complement strand
CGGCGTGCCAAATGTTTGCGCCAAGCTCGCTCTTCTAGGAAGATGGTGGTTCATATCCCTTCCCATGGCATGAACGCTTGTGCTCCTAGTAAGAAGCCCCTCTTTGTTGATGGGTTTTATGACTCCTTTTCTAGTGGGATAGGTCATGGCCGTGGACATGCTTCTAGTGCTTCTTCTCTTGGTCCACGTCATGCTTTTCATGGTGCTTCTATTGGTTCTTCTACAAAAACCATGGAAGATGTTTGCCTCTTTTCCCGTGGTACGACTCGTTCTTCTCCTCGAGTTGTCCTTTTGAGGAATGCTTCCAAGGGTGTTTCATAATTGCATCTGAACCAACATTTGCATCATGCTAACCCATAAGATAAGTTGAGTTTTGTGACCAAGTCTTGGGTTCCCATGTATATGCTTGCTAACCCTTCGGGATCCAAGACTCGGGATACTTTGTCCTCTTGTGTGTAGATATGAGGACGCGGGGTGGAGAACATGCGCCTGATGGAGCTTGATCTTTCAGATGTGATCAAGATTTGATGGTTCTCTACACCCCGCTTAGATTTGCCTCCAAAGAGGCTTTTGGCTACTTGGTGAGCTTTCATATACACTCATACCTTGTATATCCATGATCTATGTCTTGTGGTATGAGATTGTCTTTCATGTGCTCACTTGTATAGTTCTTGCATGTACATTTTCTCTTGTATCATGTTTTGTTTTAGTCTAGCATGTGCTATCTTGTATATCATATGTCATGCTAGCTTTGTGTATAGTTTTTGTGGAATATCCACTTTTCATGCTAGTTTGTGATCCTCATGAACATTATGCCATGTTTTACCATACTTATCCATGAGCTTTACTTGTAGAGGTGTGATGTTCATTAGGTGTCACTTTTTAGGTGCTAGTTTTGTGTAGCTACAAGTACCCTATTGACATGTTTAGGTTGAGCACTAGTCTTTCCTCACTTTTATCATGTTACATGCTTCTGGATATATTGCTATCATTATCTTGCATTGTAGCATGTGTTGAGGTTTAGGCTGTGGTTGGGTTGATCATGTTTTTAGGTTGCATTTTGCTATACAGTGCTTTATCCTGTTTGCATGGTAGTCTTGACTAGTTTGAGTTCAGATCTCCTTTGCTGTATCATTCATAGGTAGACCTCTTTTTGTTGAGAGCTTACCTTATGCTTTTATGTGAATAACCATTTTTGTGGAGACCTTGAGGTCACACTGGACGAGACAACGCCTTGTGTTTTCTTCTGCTTTTGAGTGTGTAGGAGAACAGGAGCCTGGAGAGAGCATTTCGGCTCACGGACCTGATCTCACTTCTTCCACGACTTGGGGTTCCGTTCGAGCAGTTCTCCAGCGAGCACTAGCTGCACCTGTGAGAGCGACAGCATCAGACGAAGGGGAGACGACTTCGGCGAGGCAGGTGCCCCGAAGATTTCAGCAGATTCAGGCGTCCCCTTGAGTATCACACCAGCAGGCGGTCATGCATATCATGAGGTACCCCGACACACTTCTAAGTTCGGTTTCTGGTACTCTTCTTCTCCGACCCCTTTCTGCTGTGTGGTCTTTTCGATGTGGATTTTGCTGGCTCTTTATTTGTGTCTTTGGTGCGTGTTTCCCTTTTAGTTTGGGAAGCATTTTGCTTGTTGTATCTTAGTTGGGCTTCTCCGATACCCTTTTGTTTTGGGTTTTCCTTTTTAGGCTAGTTTTGTTTTTTCTCTAATAGACTAGCTTTTGCATGCATTTCATCATGTATATCTTGCATTTTAGAGCTTCATGAATATAGTAATGAGAATGAGATTATGCTCTTTTTGGTATGCCCTGCTTATTCATGATGATGCTTGTAGCTTAGGCTCCTTTTGGTCACTTGATACATGTTATGAGCTAAGCTATTTTTGGCAAATAGTGAACTCGACTAATCGATTATGAAATCTTTAATTTGTTCACCATTGAGAATGGCAACTAGCATGGGTAGGATGTGTTGAGATCACTTGTGCTATCTTTTGTATGCTAGGTTGCTATGTCTCTTGCACTGAGTCATTCACTTGCTTGGATTGTTCATATTTACCCTATGCTTAAAATTTGATCCAAGTCTAAGTGAAATGAAAAGATCGAGATGGGATTGCATGTGTCAGCACCTCACGGTATCGAGACTGTTTCTCATTGCACATTTGAGTTAAACTTGAGCTGTGTAGTGTAAGACCGAAACTGGTGCTTTAAGCTTCTGATTGCTTTTCTTGCATAGGCTTAGCCTGGTTGAAAAGTTAGGCAATGACCATGCTTTCAACCACTCGCAATCACATGCTTTAATATGAACTTGTGTTAATACCGCTGCAACTTCCGATAAAATTTGAAAATAACACAAGTTTATGCTTCATTCTATTGCATGATGAATGAACTTTGTTAGGGGTAGTTCACCTTTTATACTTGAGTTAGCACTTGCTCGATTTTCTGTCTATTCATGCTAAGTGCTATTTTAGTGGTGGACTCCTTTTCAAATGGCTTAAAACTGCTCATAGGCTTAATTGTTCATATTTCGTATTCATTTGATCAGTTTGAGCCTTTGCTAGCAACTGTATTGGTTGCTACACTTTCAGGGCAGCACCCTTTTGAGCATCTTTTCATTCTGATTGCTATACACTTGAAGCTGTTGCATTGTGCATATCATGCATTTTTAGCCTAGTGTACATACCCCCAGCTCCGATACACTTTGTGGTCATTTTCAATGATTTTCATTGCCCCCATATGCTTTTGGTTGATGACTTGTCTTGTGTTGTGTCAATTTTGTGGAGAAATGTCGAAACCCCTCAGCATGTTCCCTTTTGTGAAGGAGGAGAAGCTGTTAGCAAGGGGGAGTTTGTGTGTTGGCATAAAAGGGGAGAGTCATGCATTTTGGGGAGAGCTTTGAGCTAGGGGGAGTTTAGCTCTTTTATGTTCTTCTTCTCTTGGTATAGCTCTTTTATGTGTGTTTCAATTGGTATCCATCTTTTGGTATGGAATGCAATTGGTGTCATGAGCTTTGTTACATAGCTTGATTTCAGGGGGAGTCGCTTTTGTCTTGCTGCTTCTCCGTGTGCTCCGAGTGATTGTGCTCCATTTAGTGTTGAGCTTCTCTTGTGGTTTTTCTCAGTCGGTATCGAGCCTGCTAGTCGTGTTGAGCCGTTTTTGCCTGTCTAGAGGGACTAGCAGTTTTTGCTTTGTATTTTCGATTGGTATGGACCCTTCAGCTTGTTGCGTCGAGCCTCCTTGCCTCTGTCTTGAGGAACTAGCTGTTTTCAACAATTCTTGGTTGTTTGTGATCAGTTTTGTATTCTTATGCGTTGATTCAGCCTCAATTGGTATCGAGCCTTGAACTAGTGGTGTTGAGCCTTTTCTGCCTCTTCTTGAGGACTAGCTCATTTTTGACTTGGTTGCGTCGAGCCGTTGCCCATGTCTTTGAGAACCAAGTTTTTCGCTCTGTGTGATCGAGTTTTGCTCTTTGTTGAGTTGTTGCTCTGATCCCTTGCTTGGTTGCATTGAGCCGTTGCCCATGTCTTTGGGGACCAAGTTATGTTCATTTCAAATTGCCCCCTCTTTAGCATTTCTTTGGCTTTTGGGCATTTGAATGGATAATCTTCTCATGACAAGTTACTTTGTTCCTTGCCCCTCTATGGCTTTTGATCACTTGAATGAGATTTTTGGTTTTGGTATTTCAAACCATCTCTTGTGCCTAGTTTTTGTCAATTCAATCATCAAGGGGGAGAAAGAGAAAGAGAAAGAGAAAAAGGGGGAGAAATTTTGACCCAAGTGAATCCAAGTGGATAAGTACCTTGGTTTCTTTTGTGATGATTGTTTGACAATTTTATTTGAGATTGGTTTTCGAGTACCTTTTGGGATTTCATGAAACTCTTGTTTCACTTGACTCTTCAGTTGTGTGGAGGCTTTGCCCGCTTTTCCCGTTTCTTTTGGGACCGAGAGCTTTTATTTGGAGTTTTCATGATCCTTCCTCATCTCAAGTGGCCTTGTGTTTGCTTTTACTTGGCTTTTGGGCACTTGGATGAGGCTTGCCTTCAGACCCTTCCTTTGTGGTTTTATTTTTAGTCAATGCATTCATCAATGGGGAGATTGAGAACATATATGATGAATGATTGACTTTGATGAGGAAGGTTTGTGGCTTTTTCCGGTTAAGTCCATATGTCGCTATGCGCTTAATGTTGATGACTAACCGGTGGCGTTGAGTTGTGTTGTGTATTCTGTGTTGGTGTGCGTGTGCGACATGTGTCTCTTGGCTGTGTTGATGTGCAGGTGTGGAGCTCGGATACAGTGGTCAATGGCGAGGTGAAGGTCAAGTAGAGACGTGCCGTGCCGACGGACCGGGAGCGGTGAAGGATGGGCGTGCCGTGCGGCGGACGTGCCATGCCGATGTACCCAGAGCGGTGAAGGGCGGACGTGAGGCTTGGACTGACGGACCAGAGGGCCAGAGGACCAGCTGTGGTTGCTGGCACGTGGCATCAGCGAGCGAGAGCACATGGGGATGTGCGATGCATCGGCCGAGTCGGGAGGAAGACGATGGCGTCGTGACACATGGCGGGAGGTCGGACACGGGCTTGCGTGCGGCGCAAGTGCCGTCGGCCGAGTCAAGAAGGAAGGCGAAGGCGTTGTGCCCGGCGTGGAGGCTGGACATGCATCAGCATCGGTGCCGGTGGTCGGGGTGTGCGAACCACATCCCGTCTATGGTGCGGGTTCGGTAGCTGAGCCTCAAAAAACTACCTCGACGGTTTCCGAGTTTGGGCCTCAAAACTCGGGTGGCCGGTTTCCGAGTTTGGGCCTCAAAACTCGGCGAGGACGGTTTCCAGGTTTGGGCCTCAAAACCTGGGCCCGCAGGTTTCCGAGTTTGGGCCTCAAAACCCGGGGTGGACGGTTTCCAGGTTTGGGCCTCAAAACCTGGGCTGGCAGGTTTCCCGGTTTGGGCCTCAAAACCGGGGGAAGGTCCAAAAGGACGGTCGACGCGTCGCGGCGTGGACAGGCTGGCACGGCGGCGAAGCTTTCCACGAGGAAGGCGCGGTGGTCGACATGACGGCACGTGGCGGCATCAGGGAGGTCGCGTCGAGGCGAAGCTACCGGATGTGCGGGCATGGCCGTCGGATGAAACTGCTAGGGTTGGACAGTTTTACCCCTAGGGGGTATTTGGGTTGAGTGCTTCACGGGAGGGCGTTTTGGTCTTCGGACGTGCGCCTATATATATGAAGGGGGCTGCTAGGGCAGCCGTATCCCTGGGATCCTTGGAGGTGTCACTCTCATTTTGTTCCTATGAGAGGAGGCTAGGGTTAGGGAGAGACCGGCTCTTGTTCTTGAGCTTTTCGCCATCCAAGCTTTGTGTTGCTAGGAGTGGCTTGTAGCCCGACACCAAGTGCTTAATCAATCATCCATCTTGCTGAATCCAAGGATCAAATTCGTGCTTTAATTTGTCTTGCGATTTTGTTCTTCGCGTTGCACGTTTTCCCCTCTTTTGATCTTCACAAGATTTCTTGTTTCGAGGAAAGATTCGCAAATCCGTTTGAACCATCTTCTAGAGCATCGTGAGAGACATCTTTCTACCAAAGGATTTTCTCTAATTCCTCACGAGCTAGTAGATCGGGCGGATTTCGTTTTGGATCACGTTCTTGCTCTTTTGCCCCGAAATCTTTCGATTCACCGATTTGGAGTTATGTTCGAGCCATGACCTCTTAGGAGTAGCTCACTAACATCCTTGTGACCTCTCAGATCGAATCCTAGCCCTAGAGCTTTTGATTCGGAAGAGATCGGGTTGAATTGCCGAAGAACTGTGTTGTTATCGGGGGCATCGGACGCTCGTCACGGGAGCATCGGACGCTACTGTTCATAGCATCGGACGCTTTGGTGACACGTGTCAGTTCTGGTGCTTTTGAGTGGGCATCGGACGCAGGGCATCGGACGCGTCCGTTGATCATCGGACGCGCCGGACCCTGGCCATCGGACGCTCCATTGTCCATCGGACGCGTCCGAGGGTTGAGCATTGGACGCTGAGGGCGCACTGTAGCCAGCGTCCGATGGCTATGCAGTGAAGTTCCAGAGAGGGTCGTTTTGCATCGGACGCGTCCGGTGCTTTTACATCGGACGCAAGTCAGCGTCCGATGCAGTGAGTCCAGCACTGTTTCGTCCATCATTTGTTCGTCCGACTTCGGATTTGGTTTCCGCTTTTTGCGTTGGATTCCCGACTCTCTGCTCTACAGAAATAGGGCTTCACGCTTTGCGAGAATGCCTGAATCCCCCTTGCGTTGTTCGGGGGAGGTTGTGGTTACCCAAACTACATCCTGTCGCTAGTTGACTGGCGTGGATTTGGGTGAGGGAGCTTTTGTTTGGGTGAGGGAGCTTTTGTGGTGTCCCGCTGTGTTCCTAGGGAACATCCACCCATTCTCTTGGGTCGTGGACATGACGTGTGTCGGCTTTGCTCTTGGGGTTGATTTTGTAGGTGAAGGACCGGATTAGCGACCAGAGGGGGGGTGAATGGGAGCCTCAAATTCAACTCGTGAATAGTATGGCCCTTGTCCCATAAAGTCACCCAAAAGCAAAGACTCGAAACGACCGGAGAGTTCACAACCTACGAGTAGGTGGATACCATAGGAGATGTCCTAGTGGTACAGCGGATCCTCCGTAGAAACCCCAAAAGCAGCTCCCAAAGCCTCGGAGCAAAACTGCAAAGACTGCAGGTTGGCGGACTGTCCGGGGTCAGGATCCCGGACTGTCCGCACAACGCCGGACTGTCCGACACTGGGAGTCCGGACTGTCCGCCGGCAAAAGACCAGAAACAGAACAGTTCTGCAAATCTGCTGGACAGGTCCCGGACTGTCCACGGGTTTATACCGCGGACTGTCCGTCGTTCACTTGACAGTGAACAATAAGGGGTCTGCGCCTGACTGACCTGACCAGCCCCGATCCCCGGACTGTCCGCCGCTGGGGGCGCGGACTGTCCGTGAATGAACAGAGAGCAGAAAAACTGCTTGGGACAAAAGCCAAATTGATCGGAACTTCACCAAAACAAAAGGGACTTCGATCAAACTTCTCCCAGCTGATCCTCTATGTATTGGGGTGCTAATCCTAAGAAATCATCGCACCAAACCAAGTCAATCAAGAGAGATTCGTGGATCAGCGAAAAGGGGAAAGAACAAAGAACGAGCATGAAATCGACCCAATCTATGAATTCGTGGGGTTAGGGGAGAAATCCTTCGGAAGAAAGGAGGGGCTCACGACCAAGAACAAATTGATTCAAGTGGAATCAAAAATCATCTCGTGGAGAGGAAGAACGAGAAAAATCTCCGGGAGATGAAAAACCAGAACGTGATGAACACAGAACATGATTCAATTTCAGCCGAAATTCCTCCACACGAGGAGACAACGAGAATACGGTCTCGTTTCCTTAAAAGATCCGAATACACAGAGGTATGATTTCCGTCTCTACGGATCGCTTGCAACGAGGTATGATTAGAACCTAAGCAGAGAGCTAGAGAGAGAGTGGTCAGGAACAAATGACTGCAAGGATAAAGGGAGAGGAGGGGTGCCTCTCTTATTTATAGCCTAAAACAATAATCCCCTTTCTACCCCTAGATACAAGAGTGAAGCGGCCAACCCTAGGGGTATCTCGGTCCATCTCTGCTGATAGCCGATCCGACGGCCACGAGCCCACCTCATCCTTAGCTTCGCCTCGACGCAAGCCTCAGGATGCCACCACGTGCCGCCCCGTCGACCGCCGCGCCTACCTCGCAGATAGCTGCGCCGCCGCGCCAGCCTCTCCATGCCGCCACGCGTCGACCGTCCTTTTTGCGGACCTCCCCCCGGTTTTGAGGCCGAAACAGGGAAACCTGGGCCTCCCCCCGGTTTTGAGGCTGAAACCGGGAAACCTGTCCTCAGGCTGAGTTTTGTGGCCCAAACTCAGAAACCCACGCGCCCAGGTTTTGGGGCCCAAACCTGGAAACCGTCCACACCGAGTTTTGAGGCCCAAACTCGGAAACCGGCCACCCCGAGTTTTGAGGCCCAAACTCGGAAACTGTCGAGGGTAGCTTTTAGAGGCTCTGCTACCGAACCCGTGCCATAGACGGGATGTGGTTCGCACACCCCGTGTCCCAGCACCGATGCCGGAGCATGTCCAGCCTCCACGCCGGGCACAGTGCATTCGCCATCCTTCTCGGCCTTCCGCCAAGTGTCACGACGCCATCACCTTCCTCCCGACTCGGCCGATGCACCGCACATCCCCATGTACTCTTGCTTGTCAATGCCACGTGCCAGCTACCACAGCTATTCCTCAGGTCTCCCGGTCCGTTGGTCCAAGCTCCACGTCCGCCCTTCACCGCTCCCGGTCCGTCGGCACGACACGTCCCTACTTGACCTTCACCTCACCATTGACCACTACCCGAGCTCCGCACCTGCACATCAACACAGCCAAGAGACATGTTGCCCATTGATCGATCACTCATCACTCAGGAAGGAACCACAAGGGCTCATATCAACCTTGTGTTCTCAATCTCCGCCTTGATGAGTGCATCGTCAACTCATAGTAACCATAACCAAAATAGAAAGAAAGCAGAATTGGGTAGAAGGAGAAAAACTCACTCGAGATGTCCAAAAGCCAGATAAAAGGCCGAAGAAGCACAAATCGAGATGAGCGAAGCTTGGTCCCCAAAGACGTGGGCAACGGTTTGACACAACCAAGCAAGAGATCGGAGCAACAGCTCATCAAGGATCAAAACTCGATCAAGACAGAGCACAGGACTTGGTTCCCAAAGACATGGGCAACGGCTCGACGCAACCAAGTCAGAAACAAGCTAGTCCTCAAGAAGAGGCAGTAGGGGCTCAACACCACTAGCGGAAGGCTCTATACCAAAAGAAGACTGCATAAGATGCAGCTACTGCTAGTCCCTCAAGATAGAGGCACAGAGGCCCAAGACAACCAGCAGTAAGCCCGATACCAATCAAGAACCATCAAAAATATGATGAAAAACAGCTAGTCCCTCAAGACAGAGGCACAGAGGCTCGACACAACCAGCTGAAAAGATCGATATCAAATAAAAGCAGACTCAGAGCAACATAGACAAAAAGACTCCCCCTTACTCAAAGAACTCTCCCTCAACAAGAGAAGCATAAATTGCAAATTGTCAAAAGACTCCCCTTACTCAAAGAACTCCCCCTCAACAAGAGAAGCATAAATTGCAAATTGTCACCACAAAGACACTTCTCCCCCTTGGGGGCAATTTGCAATCAAAAGAGAGAGAAAAAGAGCGCAAAAGAGCAAAACGGAGCTAGGTCATGTCTATCGGAGTCAAACACATGCATATGAGTTAAAAATGCATGTTAGCAGCTTCAGGTATATACTCGAGAGAGTGAATAAATGCTCTAAAGAGTGCTGATCCGACTACATAGCAACACGCAAAAGTGCTAGCAAAGGCTCAAACTGATCACCGAATACAAGATATGAATGCATAAGTCAATTGAGCAGTTTTAAGCCATTCAGAAAGGGGTTTCACCATCAAAAATAGCACTGAACATGTATAGACAAGAAGTCAAATAAGTGCTAAACATGTATACAAGGTGAACTACCCCTAGCAAAGTTCAATCTTCATGCTATAGAGTGAAACATGGACTTGTGTTTTCAGATTTTATCGGAGAAATTGCAGCGGTTATTAGCACAAGTTCAAATTCAGCATGTGATTGCGAGAGGTTGAAAGCTTGTCATTGCCTAACTTTTCATCCGTGCTAAGCCTATGCATATGCAATTAGAAGCTTAAAGCATCGGTTTCGGTCTTACACTACACGGCTCAAGTTTAACTAAAAGTGCTATGAGAAACAGTCTCGATACCGTGATGTGCTGACAAAGCAATCCCATCTCGATCTTTTTCAATTCACTAATACTTGGTTCATTTTAAGCAAGATATGAATAGTCCAAGCAAGTGTGAGACTCAGAGCTAGAGACATAGCAACCTAGCATATATGAAATAGCTCAAGTGACCTCAACACATCCTACACATGCTAGTTGCCAATCTCAATGGTGAACATGTATCAAATTTTAAGTTCTTTAAGCATGTTCATCATTCTGAAAAATACAGCTTAGCTCACAACATGTATCAGTGATTAGGGAGAGCCTAAGCTACAAGCAACATCATATATCATCGAATCATACACTAATCAAAGCATAAATTCATTCTGAAGAATATAGACATGAAGCTCGAAAATGCAAAATGCATATATGATGAAGTTAGAATCGGAGCCAATAACAAAACTAAAAGACCCAAGACCCAAAAACAAAAAGATTAGAAAGTCAGTCTATGGTACATCAAAATGCTTCCCCCATCTAAAAGGGGAAACATACACCAAGCTCACCTCTCAACCTAGCAAAAGTTGAGAGATCCAAAGGCTTGGTGAAAATATCCACAACCTGGTTATGGGTGTCTACATGCCTAAGAACAATGTCGCCTTTCTCATAGTGATCACGAAGAAAGTGAAAGCGAACATCGATGTGTTTGGTCTTGGAGTGAAGAACAGGGTTCTTTGCTACACTAATGGCAGAAGTGCTGTCGCAAAGCAAAGGGACACGACTGAAATCTTGACCAAAATCACGCAATGTAGCAACCATCCGTAAAAGCTGCAAAGCACAAGAAGCAGCGGCAACATACTCGGCTTCGGTAGTAGACTGGGCTACGTTCGACTCTTTGCGAGAAGACCACGAAACCAGTGAAGAGCCAAGAAATTGACAAGTCCCAGAAGTAGACTTGCGCTCAAGCCGACAGCGGGCAAAATCCGCATCGGAGTAACCACAAAGCGAAAGAGTCGAAGAAGAAGAGTACCGGCCAAAGTCTGAACTCAGGAGTGTATCGGAGGTACCTCATGACGCGCTTGACTGTTTGCTTGTGGGAAGTCCGAGGGGACGCCTGAAAACGAGCGCACAGACACACAGAAAACTGTATGTCCGACCTCGTTGCCGTCAGGTACAGGAGCGAGCCGATCATGCTCCTGTACACCTTCTGGTCAACAGCCTCTCTGTCCTGGTCCGCGTCCATCGCAGCAGTCGTCGCCATGGGCGTTGTAAGAGGCTTGGCCTTGCCCAACTTGAACTTCTTCAGGATGTCCTTCGTGTACTTGCCTTGATGCACGAACGTCCCATCTCGGGTTTGCTTGATTTGCAACCCAAGAAAGAAGGTCAACTCACCCATCATACTCATCTCAAACTCTCTGCTCATAGTATCTGCAAACTTCGCAACAAGAGCGTGAGAAGAGCCACCAAAGATGATATCATCCACGTAAATCTGGAATAGCAGGGTGTCATTGCCTTGCTTGAGGAGAAACAAAGTTCTATCGACCCGTCCCATTTTAAAACCCTCGGAGACTAGAAAGGTTTTCAAACGATCATACCACGCTCTCGGGGCTTATTTCAAACCATACAAAGCTTTTGAAAGTTTATAAACATTGTTTGGAAACTTGGGATCCTCGAAACCAGGAGGTTGCCTAACATAAACCTCTTCCTCTATATACCCATTTAAGAAGGCACTCTTGACATCCATCTGGTAAAGCTTAAAACCCTTCGAAGCAGCAAAGGCTAGAAGGATTCTAATGGCTTCTAAATGGGCTACAGGGGCAAAGGTTTCCTCATAGTCTATCCCCTCTTTCTGGCAAAAACCATGGGCTACTAGCCTAGCCTTGTTCCTCACTACCATCCCATCCTCACCCTCTTTGTTTTTGAAAACCCATTTGGTGCCTATAGGATGGCATTCTGGTGGAGGTGGAACTAGGGTCCAAACTTGGTTTCGCTCAAAGTTTTCTAACTCCTCATGCATGGCATTAACCCAGTTAGAATCAGAAAGGGCGTGTCCAACATCTTTGGGCTCGAAAGAAGCAACAAATGCAGAATGAGCAAAGTGAGAGATTCGATACGCTCGCGACCGCGTGACTCGCTGGTCGATGCCACCGATCATCTGCTGCGGGGGGTGAACTTGCTGAATGCTCTGGGGCGCTTGCCTCGCCGAAGTCACCTCCCCCTCGCCAGATGCAGTCGCTCCCTCAGGTGCAGCGGGTGCTCGCTGGAGAGGTAGCTCAAGAGGACCCCAAGAAGAAGATGTCATGGGATCGGGTCCTCGAGCCGAAGTAGACGTCGCAGGGTCGATGGGGCAGCCAGTGGAGTTGGCTCAGGATCACCCCAATCGGCATTTTCCTGCTCCTCCTCCACAAAGATGGTCTCTCCCAGCTCCTGTTCTCCTGCAACATCAAAAGCAGAAGAAACACAAGGCATAGTCTCATAGAATGTGACCTCGTAGGTCTCCACTATCCGGTTAGTTTCAAGGTTAAGAACTCGATAAGCATGCGAATGCGAAGCATAACCAAGAAACACGCCATCAGCAGAGCGAGACTCAAATTTGTCCAAATTGCCTTGCTTTAGGATAAAGCACTTATACCCAAACACCCAAAAATGAGACACCTTCGGAACCCATCCAAAACGCAACTCATAAGAAGTTTTCTTCATGAAGGCTCGAAGAAAGATGCGATTTGAAACATGGCAAGCGGTGTTGATCGCCTCAGCCCAAAAACGCCTAGGAGTCCTATGCTCATCGAGCATCGTCCTGGCCATCTCAACAAGGGTCCGGTTCTTGCGCTCAACAACACCGTTCTGCTGGGGGACGTAAGGGGAAGAGAACTGATGCTCGATTCCATTAGAAGAACAGAAAGAAGCAAACTGAGAGTTATCAAACTCGGTACCATTATCGCTACGAATAGATCTAATGGTATCAGGGGGAAACTCAGTTTTCAGCTTCAAAATCAGATCACGAGCAAAAGGAAAAACTTCATCCTTACCCTCCAAAAAGAACACCCAAGAATATCTTGAAAAATCGTCAACGATCACAAGAACATACCACTTCCCACCCGCTGAGCAGACCCAAGCTGGACCAACTGTGTCCATATGTAAAATCTCGCCGGGTCGCTTTGTCATCACCTGATTAACAGGTGGATGAGAAGCAGCAACCATCTTCCCGTGACGACAAGGATGGCAGATAAGGTCCTTCTGAAACTTAAGCTTGGGCAATCCTTGGATTAGGCCAAGTGAGCTAAGTCTTGCAAGCAAGTCAAAACTCAAGTGACGGAGCCTCCTATGCCACTTCCACAAATTAGAAGAAGGACCAGCCATCAAACATCTAGCAGAGCCGAACGAACGAGAAAAATCGGCTCTGAAAACACGGCCAAAAGGGACGATCCAACAAACAAGATCTCCCTGAGGGTCTAAAACATGACTCAAACCCTTCTTAAAGCGCACTTCACAATCATCCTCAAGAAGTTGCGAAACATAAAGCAAATTGTAATGCAAGTTCGAAACCAAAGCAACATCCTGAAGGACAAATTTCTCATTGAGCCGAATGGCTCCTTGAGAAACAACCTTACCTCTACTATTATCCCCGAAAGTGATGTACTCCTTGTGCATCACGGGGCTAAGGCTGGAGAACCATTCCTTCTTTCCGGTCATGTGGCGCGAACACCCGGAATCCATGAGCCACATGTTCTCCAACCGAAGTTCCTGCATCAATAGAAAGGCAGGAAGTGAGCATATGGCACAACACTGGGGTTAGTATACTGAGAAGGATACCAATGCTGTGTCATAGGCCCAGAAAAAGTGTTAGTAGCAACACCAAGTTGTCCTCGTCCCATGGGTGGATAGCGATTGCGGATACATGGGTGTATGCCGAGTCTCTGTGTGATGAGTGATTGTCAATGGAGATGATGCGCATGTTCTTTGGCTTGTGTTGTGCAGGTGTCGAGCACGGAGACAGTGATCGATGGCGGGTGAAGGTCAAGTTGCGACGTGCCGTGCCGACGGACCGGGCGCGATGAAGGATGGGCGTGCCGTGCGGCGGACGTGCCATGCCGATGTATCGGACGGTGAAGGGCGGACGTGGACTTGGACTGATGGACTGGAGGCCGGAGGATCAGCTGTGGTGGCTGGCAGCCTGCGACAGCGACAGGCGGATATGATACTAAAGGAGCATCAGAATTGGACACACATTTGCTAAGTGAATAGAGCCCCCCCTTAAAGAACCCCAGATTTCAGTGTACCAACTTGTTTTTACCATAACTGGAGCTGACAAATATCGCTATTTCCGTGATTCGGACAACGGAAAGCTTCACTAATTCTCTACTACACTTTTTTCAGTAATACCAACATCTGATTCCATGTATCATGATGACCAAACATTCATATTGGGTATAAACCTGTCCAGATTTTGGACAGCATTCGCAACACTAGACGTTCCACAGACCATCTCTGGAACTTCGGAAGAAAACAACATACGTGATCTAGAAACTTCTGAAAGCCTCTGAAGTCCTCTAACACTTTCTTATAATATACACCAGATCAATTCACAAGTTATAGCTACCCCAAACATTTCAGTTTTCACACACTGTCCCAGATTTCTGGACTCAGCCAAACTCATATGGACAAGCATAACGCCCAATATATTTACCACCAAAGAAGTGCGATCATGTCGGTTGAAGGGGTGCACAGGCGGTGCATCCCCCTCTACGACGCCGGTTGTTGGTAGAGCCCGGGGAAAAACCAACGGTGGACGGTTTCCAGGTTTGGGCCTCAAAACCTGGGTGCTGGGTTTCCAGGTTGAGCCACAAAACCTGGGCGCGACGGTTTCCAGGTTGAGCCTCAAAACCTGGGCGTGGGCCGGTTTCCGAGTTTGGGCCTCAAAACTCGGGCGCGGACGGTTTCCGAGTTTGGCCACAAACTCGGGCTGGAGGCTGGTTTCCCGGTTTGGGCCTCAAAACCGGGGGGCTGATGGAAAAGGCTGGTTTCCCGGTTTGGGCCGCAAAACCGGGGGTGCAGAGTGGTGGCGGCACGTTGGCGGCGATCTAAAGGTTGCGTGGAGGCGACGCGGAAAAGACCGTGCGGGCGTGGCCGTCGGATCTACCTACCACCAGCGGGTGGACTAGAATAGCCTTAGGGTTAGGCTGGTCCCGCTCTGTAAATTAGAGTAGAGAGGGGTAGAGTAGGAAATAGACTTAGGCTAGGTTAGTATAAGTAGTCTAGGGGAGACACCCTCCTCCCTATCTCAATCTCAGTTAGAGCTTTCATTTCCTAGGGTTTCCACTCTCCCACACCCCTGCTTTAGCTAGTTGAGATCCGCAGAGAGACTCCACTCTGTGTACTGTTGATTCGAGGAAGTGAGGCCGTATCCTCACCTTGGATCCCATCTCTTGGTGTCAATTCGCGTTTTGATTTCATGTTCATCATGTTCTTCGCGGATTGCTTTGTGCCTTGAGTTTTCCCGTCGCTTGATCTTTGTGCTCGGTCCATCTTTCACGATTCCGTTTGAACTGAGTTGCTCTAGATCGTGAGGCACTTCTTTCCACCGAAAGAAATCATCTCTAACCTCACGGTCTAGGAGATCGATCAAGTTTTAGTTTCGGGTCTCTTTTTCTTCTTTCCCCCGAATTCCTTCGATTCACCGATTTGGAGTTAGGTTCGAGCCATGATCTCTTAGAGATAGCTCACTAACTTCCTTGTGACTCCTCAGATCGAATCCCAAGCCTAGAGCACTTGATTCGGAGGAGATCGGGTTGAATCGCCGGAGTTTCAGTGCAGTCACGGGGTGACCGGACGCTCTGTCGGGCCTGACCGGACGCACGCTTTCCGAGTCCGGTCGTTGAGCACGGCGCCAAGCTTTTCTGCGTACTGACCGGACGCTCTCGACCGGACGCTCTGTTTGCATTTCGACCGGACGCTACGCTTGCACTGTTCCCGTGTCATTGTCTTATCTGACCGGACGCTCAGTGAACGACCGGACGCTTGAGCTCCGTGCGTCCGGTCGCGAACAGAGAGCTCCCAGAGCTGTTTTCTGACGACCGGACGCGTCCGGTCCCTGCTGACCGGACGCAGGCCAGAGTCCGGTCGCTGCAGTTTCGCGCGTCTTCGTTCGCGGTTCGTTCGTTCTTGATCGGATTTGAGTTCCGTCTTTTGGGTTGGCTTTCTAGGGTTGTCTAGTGTCCCGCTGTGCTTCTAGGAAGCATCCACCCTACATCTAGGGTCGTGGACATTAGCAAGCTCTAGGTTTCGATTTTGGGGTTGATCTTGGGACAGTGGCATCTAGTTTCCGAAAGGAAATTTTTGAAGCTCCCATTCACCCCCCCTCTGGTCGCTTTCGGGTAGCTTCTCGGTCCTTCAATTGGTATCAGAGCGGGTTAAGGATCTTCCACCTTAGCCGGTTCCAGATCCACCGAAGGCGACATGGATCGTGGCGTGGGCAAACCGCCGTTTTTCGATGGGACGAACTATGCGTATTGGAAGATACGTATGTCGGCCTATTGCAGAGCTTGGGCGCTTCGATCTGGGATATTTGCAACTCCCCTGATTACGTGGTCTTGGCTGCTCGTGTGACTCAACAGCAGGTCGATGAGCACGATGCCAATAGCCGAGCCCGTAATGCTCTTTTCTCTTGTTTGAGCATGGGTGAGTTTGATCGCGTTTTCTCACCTCTCTACGGCTCGGGAGATCTGGGACACCCTCATGCGCTTTCATGAGGGCACCTCTCAAGTCAAAACCCGACTCTACGAGTCGTTCAAGAGAGAGTATGAGAACTTTCGACATCAGCCTGGCGAGAGCATAGAAAGTTTATTTGCTCGCTTTCAGGTGATTGTCAACAGGATGAGGGCTAACAGAGAGCAGTTGCCATTTGACGATCATGAGCGTGCTTTGAAGCTTTTGCACACTCTTGACCGTTCGGTGTGGGACTCCAAGGTTCAGGCAATCATCGAATCGCCGAACTATGAGACCCTCACCTGCGACGAGCTCTTCAGTAGCTCAAGTCCAGTGAGATTGATGCTATGGCGAGGGCTTCTTTTGAAAATCCTTCTCGCCCGTCCAT
>CM019827.1:94756414-94856663 GCA_009763385.1 Coix lacryma-jobi var. lacryma-jobi | reverse complement strand
TATCGGATGATGCATCACTATCCCATGTGACAACATATGAGCCACCCTTCTTCTTCTTGAAACTCATTTTCTTCTCTTTCTTTAGCTTCTTATCTTTCTTCTTCTCATCTTCATCATTGTCACTATTGTAGGGACAATCCGCTACAACATGATCCTTGCTCTTGCACTTGTAGCATCTTCTCACATATTCTTTGCTCTTGTTGTAATCTCTTCTCTTTCTTGCACCATAGCCCTTCTTCTTCATGAATTTGCCAAACTTGCGCACAAAGAGAGCTAAGGCTTCATCATCAATGTCACTAGCTTCTTCATTGTCACTTGATTCTTCCTTTTTGGACTTTCCCTTGCTCTTTGATGAGGTGGCTTTGAATGCCACACTTTTCTTCTTCTTATCCTCTTCCTTGACCATCTCTTCACTATCTTCATTGTATTGATCTTCGGTCATGACATCACCAAGCACCTCATTTGGAGTCACGTTCTTCAAGCCTCCTCTAAAGATGATGGTGCGAAGTGTCTTGAATCTCTTGGGCAAGCAACTCAAGAATCGGTGAGTGAAGTCTTCATCTTGCACCTTTTCTCCCAAGGACTTGAGATCATTGATGATGACTTGCAATCTATAGAACATTTTCGGAATTGATTCATCATCCTTCATCTTGAAGTTGGTGAGATTGTCCTTGAGCATGTACAACTTGGCACTCTTTACCGTTGAAGTGCCCTCATATGTTTCTTCTAATCTTTTCCACACCTCACTTGCATTGTCAAGATCTTTGATTTGCTCAAACACCTTTGGATCAATGGCATTGTATATGGTGTTGAGCGCCATTGTGTTGCATTGCTTGTTGATGGAGTCATTTGGTGTTGGATTGGTAGGATCAAGAATCACAAACTCATTTTCTACCACATCCCACACCTTGTCATTGATTGAAACCAAATACATTCTCATCTTTCTCTTCCAATAATCAAAAGAATGTGCCATCAAAGAACGGTGGTTTGCCCCCAACATGGTTAAACACAATTTGAGCCATTTCAACACCGAAGGTTGTTAAGCCTTATGCAAACGGAGACCACGGCTCCGGATACCACTTGGAAGGTCTAAATGGCTAGAGGGGGGGGGGGGTGAAACCTATAATTCAAACAGGGGGGTGAATAGCCTAATAAAATTTCTACAAAACACTTAGAGAGACTTGTTAGGCAATTACATTACAAAGCGAAGCTTTTTGCACTAGCTCTACTAAGTGATGCAAGCCACCTAACCAAACAATTCTAGTATGGTATGATCTCTAAGGCACACAATATCTATGTCACTACTCTCTATTCTAGTGAGCTAGCAAGAACTAAATACAATGAACTAGAGAGCTAATCACTAGGCAAGATAACTACCACTACACAAGGAGTAAAGAATGTAATTCAAGTGGTAGAGAGATATACCAACACCGGACAAGAGATGATCAATCACAATATGAATACCAATGAAGTCCGGGAGATAGTCCAAAGAGGCAACATGACACAATGATTTTCTCCCGAGGTTCACGTGCTTGCCGGCACGCTACTCCCCGTTGTGTCGACCAACCACATGGTGGTTCGGTGGCTAATAGGTATTCACAAACCTAGCTCAACACTTGAGCGCCACAAGAACCGACCCACAAATGGAGGTAACTCAATGACACGTGCCAATTCACTAGAGTTACCTTTTGGCTCTTCGCCGGGGAAGGCACAATACCCCTCACAATCACCGGGAGATGGCCACGAACAATCACCAACTCGTGCCAATACTCCTCCGCTGCTCCAAGCCGTCTAGGTGGCGGCAACCACCAAGAGTAAATGAGAATACCCGCAGCAACAACGATCCCCAAGTGCCACTAGATGCAAACACACAAGCAAATGCACTTGGAATCACTCAATCTCACTTTGATTCGCGCTATCAAGCAAGGAGATGAGTGGGAGGGAGTATGTTTAGCTCAAAGGGATGTCCAATGTGTTAGAGTGCCAAGAGAGACCTCCCAAAGCCGGCCAACTCATATTTATATACCCCCTCAAACAAATAGAGCCGCTACCCCTTCGAATGGGCTAATTACGAGACGACCGAACGCGTCCGGTCATTGTTTCAGTAGCGTCCGGTCATTGTTTCAGTAGTGACCAGACTCTTGTTTCATTAGCGTCCGGTCAGTGTTTCACTCAGCGTCCGGTCATGAACAGAGAGGTTCCAGAGAGGTTTTTCATCGACAGGACGCGTCCGGTCACCATTGACCGGACTCACTTAGCGTCCGATCATTTCATTTCATTCGTTGCCTCTCGTGAACAGTAGTACAGGCGAGTCCGGTCACTTGTTTCAGTAGAGTCCGGTCAGTGTTTCAATAGTGACCGGACGCATGTTTCAACAGCGTCCGGTCGCTGTTTCAGCGTCCAGTCAGGCCTGAAAAACACGTTTTCAACTCCGGTTTCTTCTCCTTTGCAAGTGTGCCAACACCACCAAGTGTACATCACCTTGTGCATGTGTGTTAGCATTTTCCAAGCATTTTTCAAAGGATTATAGGTTAGCACACTAGGTCCTAATGCATATGCATGTATGAATTCTCCTAGTGGCACTTGATAACCGCAATCACCGAGATAGTCCCCTCTTAATAGTACGGCTATCGATCCTAAACACACTCACACCCTCTATGGTGTCTTGAGTGCCAAAACAAAATCCCTATATATATACCTTTGCCTTGATCTACATAGGGTTTTGCTTTTCGCCTCTTCTCTTTTCAAATGTTGAGCACTTGATCCATCTTTTGGTCATCACCACCAACACCATGGTCATCATCTAGCTCCCACACTTGGTATGTACCAACCTAGCTAATGAACACTTCATGACAAAGGTTAGTACTCTAGGTGACATCAATTATCCAAAACCAAACAAGGACTTTCAAGCGTCCATCGCGATACTCAAAACGCGGTGGGGGAAAACGCTCAACTACAAAGCCACCGCCACGGGGTCCATAGCCTAGAACTGCAGGCTCCCGCCGGGCACGTCCTCTCCGCTGCCTAGGCCTCAGAACTTGAGGTTCTGGACCTCTAGGCCGAACAGCACGCCTCTGAACGTTCGACACATGTACATCATGGAAAGGATGGTACATGTCCGTGTTGTTCATCTCCTTTACGCGGCGCGCCTCTCTCTTGCCCCGAAAGCAAAACTCACTCAAGTGTCCATCTCTCCCACAGTGCTCACAATGGTACCTCACCGCTCTCACAGGGGTTGTTGGTACTCACGGTAGTGGGTATGGATCACTTTGCCCTTCTGTGGCATAAGCTTCTCCTGGATGGGTGGCATGGTGTCCAGCTTGTTCTTGAGGTGGTTTGGTTTGGGAGCCCATGATTGTTTCTTGGGTGGAGCTCTCGGAGGTTCAAGAAAGACCCCATCCTTGGTGTTAGGCTTGAGAGGCTCTTTGGGTGGAATCTTGGTAAGCTTGGGAGTAGTGGTGGAGTTGGGCTTCTCACATGGGTTCAAACCACTCGACTCTCCAATCTTGCCGAAAGATGAAACATCAACACCCGGAGCAAAACCTACACCTGGACATCCAGCAGCTCGCTTGAATTGGGAGATCATCATCCCGAGCTGTGGCTCACCGCTAGACACCCATGACAAGATGGTCCGAAGGTATGTGTTTTCCTCCTCGGTTTGCATCTTGTCATGCTTCACATTAGCGATCTCCATCTCCAAACCCTCACAAAGAACACACCTAGCCACACATGTGCTACCCGAGTTGGCCTCTTCAAGAGACACAATCTTGGCATTCTTCTCTGCCAACTTAGATTGCAAGCCTGCACAGGACTTGCACGCACCCAACAGCGAAGATCTAGCCTTCAGCTCATCCACCTCTCCTACCAACACAGCATACTTGCTTCTCAAAGTTAGAAGGTCAGTCATGTATGTGGTGCACATCTCACACTCCTCATCGGTAACAACTACGATGGACTTGACAGATTCAAGTTCCTTCACCGTATCCTCCCACTTCTGCCTAAACTCCTTGTGCTCTCTAGCAGCACGTCTAAGCAACTTATCTTGACTACGGAGCGCGACAGTAATCTTCTCGACCTCAGCAGAAAGCTCATCGGGGGTCTGAGATACCTGGGAGGTGTCGTCATCGTCGTCGTCGTTTCGAGGAGTGTCCTCCAGCTCACCGTCGACCTCCTTGCCGAGGGCCATGGTGCAGAAGCCGTTGTCGTCGGCGAAGAAGCAGAGGCCGTTCAGCTTGTCCTCGATCCTCTTCTTCTTCTCGGACTCGTCGTTGCTTGAGGAAGCAGAGTCGTCATCCGAGTCATCGACGTCGCTGAGCGTGGCGAAGAACGCACGTTGCTCAGCCTGGGCCTTCTCCAAGTACTTCATCTTGATGTACTCCTTGTCGAAGCCGCCCTTCCACTTGTGCTTCGCGGGGACGTACTTCTCCTTGCGCTTGCCGGAGTCATACTTGTGCCCATGATCTGCCTTGCAGGTCTTCTTGTTCTTCTTCGGGCAATTGGCGATGAAGTGGTTGGGGTCGCCGCACTCGAAACATCCCGAGCATCCTCCTCCGCGGCGACGGTTCATGCGGTTGTTGTGGAATCGCGAGAACCGGTTGGCGAGCAATGCCAACTCATCATCCCCCATGAACTCCAGCTGCTCCTCTGTGACAAAAAGAAGTGAAGAGAGTGCAAAGCCTCCAGAGGGGTTAGCAGAAGAGCCAGAAACCAAAGCCATCGATGGGCCAGAAGGATTTTCATAAGAAGCCCTCGCCATGGCGTCAATCTCACTGGACTTGAGCTTACTGAAGAGCTCGTTGCAAGTGAGGGTCTCATAGTTAGGTGATTCGATGATCGCCTGAACCTTCGAGTCCCACACTGACCGATCAAGAGTGTGCAAAAGCTTCAAAGCTCTCTCATGATCGTCGAAAGGCAACAACTCCTTGTTCGCCCTCATCCTGTTGACAATCACCTGAAAGCGAGCGAATAAACTTTCTATGCTCTCGCCAGGCATATGTCGAAAGTTCTCATACTCTCGCTTGAATGACTCATAGAGACCAGTTTTGACTTGAGTGCTTCCCTCATGGAAACGCATGAGGGTAGCCCAAATCTCCCGAGCTTTAGCGAGGTGAGAAACGCGATCAAACTCAGACATGCTCAGACAGGAGAAAAGAGAATTACGAGCTCGGCTATTGGCATCGTGCTCATCGATCTGACGCTGAGTGACACGAGCAGCCAAGACCACATAATCGACAGAGTTGCAAATATCCCAAATGAAAGCACCAATACTCTGCAGATAGGCCGACATGCGTATCTTCCAATACGCATAGTTCGTCCCATCGAAAAACGGCGGTTTGCCCACGGTGCAATCCATGTCGCCTTCTGTGAACCGGTGTTGGCGCAAAAAGTGACACCTCGCGCAAAGCACATAGCAAGCCGAAAAGCTAGCTTCAATCGGGTGCCCGGAGTATGTTGAATCCGGAGACGTGCCAGTCGGTTTGACCTGAAAACCAACAAGGGATAAAAACGTGAGAATACCTCTGGAACATGTCGGGTGATACCAGACAGTTCCAAATGTATGGCTTTGAAAGCCAATCACGACGGCACACAGCTATAGAAGCTGTCTGTCAAAGCATGTTTATAAAGTCATTCGGCAAGTATGAGAACAGAGTATGTAAAGCATATTAACTGCCGAATGCATATGTAAAGAAAGACATGCTTGAACAAATTGAGGATATTATAAACAGGTAACTTACAAAAATAGATCTATTCAAATAACACATGCATAGGCTAATCCAACTAATCTGCCGCACGTTTAGGCTTCATAAACCCGTCAAGCATAAACTCAAGCAAAGCTAATCCACCGCATGATACCACTTGCTATAAGTCTACACCACTTCTTATAATTAGATTAATCCACCGTATGATACAATCTAATTATAAAAAGCTAAAAGCATGCTTATATTAGAACATATCTATAAAAGCTCATTACTCGTGTAAGCCTAACCAAAATCGGCAAACCAGCCGAATTGGGGTCCATGAAGAAGGAGCAAACAAGCAAGCGTGATCAAACTGATCTAAAACCTGCATCTGCCGCACGATACCTAGTTTTATCAAAGTCTAATCGTAAATAACATGCATGAACCCGCAACATGTAACAATCTGGATTGAAAGTTGATCCGGCCATCATGATCTTATGATTAGCAAAGCACAAGCAAACTTGTGGAACAAGGCCGAACAAAGATCAATCTAGATTGGGCAAAAGAGTGTTACAAGAATTAAATAAAATAAAACACATAACACATGATAAATTAATGAATCTACTAGATCTGCCAAATCTAATAGAGCCGATAACTATTTTTACCCGTGACTTAATCCGCCGCATGATACGAGGCACAAGCAAAAACCTCCCGTCATAAGCTTAAATCTTCCGCATGATACTAAGCTTAACATACGAGACTACTTGCATCATATCTGAATCCACTCCATGATACTAGACATGATAACAAGGTTGCCGATACTTACGGAGGTCGATGGATCGATGATTCCTCTCGAAGAACTCAACGACATGACTAAGGACTCGAAGGTGGCACGGGGCCGGTTTGTATTGATGTGGTTGTGAACAATTTTACAATGGTCGAGAGCTTATATTTATACCCTGGACGAAACATGAGTCCTAGACGATTACGACTCACATAATGAAACTTTGGAGAGATACAAATCCTATTTCTACTCTTCTCGGTGTCCTTCACCGTCACGTGTCTTCTCATGTAAGTCGGCTTTTACTTGCCATATCCATCTCCCGAATGGAGCCACCGCTTTGCAAAATAGCCGACCGCACAGGTATTCACCGAAACCCTGAGGACCAAATAGCGGTCTGATTGCTTGCCGAATCCTTTCCTCTCTGCTGGCTGGGCTCACTTGTCGTATCCTCATGTGTGCGAAAATCTGGTGTTAACACATGCCCCCTAATTTTGGGATAAATATTTATTCCAAAATTCCTTGTTCTTTGAGCACTGACGTGGAACCCCCGGAAGCATCCACCTTCACATGCCATAATTGCGTACTTGCCGATTCATCTCTCGATGCGCCCTTGGCATTCCTTAAAGTCCCCCTTTCACTCTATTTCGTCTTGTGCATTCTGAGCTCCCCTGCTTCAATCTCAAAACTAGAAAACCCTCTTTTCTCTTGTTATCTCCCAATTAATTAGAAGATGTCTTTTGAGGCGAGCCGCCATAGCTCCGAGTTTGGAGCTTCCAGCACCTCTAAAAGGAGGTTGCCCTTCATCCTTTTTGTCCCAAAAATGAAGCAGCTGTTCTCACACTGTTGCTCTTGTTCTAGGAGGACTGGTGACAACCTCCCCGAGGATCTGACCCAGAAGATCGTAGATCTTCAATTCGATTTAGAAAGGAAGGATCGGGAAATTACCCGAATCTCTCGAGAGCGTGATGTCGCTCGGGAATGGGCCGTCGGTAAGTATTTTTCATCATTTCTTCCCCCATTCTCTCTTTGCTTTTACTGACTCTTCCTCCTTTTTAGCTCTGGAGGCCAAGCTTCATTCTCTCGAAGCTGCTGTTGCTGATCTTGCCGTTACGGCCAATGTACCGGGTACGACAGCCCTGAGGCGGGTGAACGAGGTCAACCGAGCTCTCCCCGATATCTCCAGAGCTGGTATGGGTTATGGCGCAGCGCTCGCCTTTAACGCTGTTCGGATTCATTCCGGTGCCGATTACCGCAACTTTGATGTTTGTGAGCGAGGGCTAGAATACAGGGTGGCACGCTCTGTCGATGAAATGAAAGAAGTTGGAACAGATCTGGCTGATTCTTTCGACTTTGATCTCCCAATTAGGAATAGGATAGAATGGACGAACTGACTTTCCATTGTAACTTGTTCCCCCTTTTGTAAATAAGAAGTTCCTTTGTTCGTCCTCCCGAAATCAACCTGTGATTGATCCTTCGAGATCAATGTGTGTTCTGTTTCGTGTACCAGCCACTGATTTTCTCTTTACCTTAGTGGCGATGTACATTACATTAGCTATCGCTGATAATCATGCTGATTGCCTTCGTCCTGCAAGTAATTGCTATAATTGATTATTTAAGATTCGAAGTTCTCAGTCTTCTCAATTTCCCAAATCATGGCAGCAGCGGGACAGCATTCTTAAAAGACTTTCAAGTTTTCAGCTTCCTGCTCTCAGCACCAATCGGTAATATGAGCCCCCAAATAATCAGCCAAAATTGAACACTTCACGTAGCAACCATCTTTAGCTGAATCCTATCAGCTTCATGAGTTCCTCAAGTCAGCAAAGATTTGGTCCGGCCCAATAACGGCCCATAAGCTGTGAAAACCCTACTCCGATGCTTGGTCTTCCAATGTGCAAGCCATGGTTCTATGAATATGACCCTACACAAGCGGCGTTATGGGTAAAAACCAATTTCCTGCCCCCTTGCGGTAGCTCTCATTGTTTATCCGTCTCTGATTCGTCGTCCAATCTCCTTTTCAGGGTGGAGTCTTCTCCCAGCCAAGCTTGGGTTTCTTCTCTAGAAACGGTAGCTCCGACAGCTTCTCAATCCTTTTCCTAAGCCATTAGATTCTGAATTTGATAATTCATTTAGCAGACCCGTCTGGATGCCCTTCGGTACCGCAGGGAAAGGGACAAAGCCTGGAAGGAACTGGAAAATGCACCCAAGAGGCATGGCATTGAGGAAGCTGAATGGGTAGACCAACGGAAACAACTCTGCAGTGTCATTACAGGTTAGCAGAGTCTTGGTTCTTCTCCTTCTCCTGATTGAGTCTGCTTTTGCCTAATATATCCTTTCTTCTTGTCAGCCCTGTCTGCAGAGAATGACCGCTTGAAAGCAGCAGCAAAGAGAGTTGCCCTCAAGGTGAATGCTCGTGGAGACTTAGCCGAAGCCTGCCTCGATGCTGTGGATGGCCGTATAGATCAGGTCGTCATCCAAGGTGTGCACGCCGGGGTCTCTTTCGGGCTAGCGGCAATGAGTTCCTAGACCAAAGAAAACTACTCCTCCCTACCAGTTGCTTTCGCTGGCGATCCGGATGAATTTGAAGATCTTGAGATTTACGATGACCATGCCGCCGCTATTGCCGAGATTGCTGACCCACAATCCATTGTGATCAAACTATTCCAAGAGTATTCTGTATTAGGACAGATCCGTGAATGAAGCTTGTAACTCATGGAATTTGTTCTTCTCTGAATAATGTTTATTTGCATCTCTCGATTTCTCAATGACCTTTCCTGATTGCAACACTTCTTCAGAGGAACATTTTGCCGAACGCATGACGTCACCTTAGCCGACCAGATCTTGTTTTTGATATGTCATGTTGCTTGGCATCTCATTTACTGCACTTCACCTTTCTCTCCCCCCGATAAACCTGCTAACTTGGAAAATGCTAGGGTCACCAGGGTCACGAATATTCTTGTACTAAAGGCGATATAAAAAATACCAGCTATAACTTGAATTTCTTGGAACATTTTTTCTGCTAGAGGCGATGCTTTACATCGGCTGTATACAAATATTCTTGAATCCATTCCACATACGACTACCACGCATTTGGCTTTCAACAAGTGGTGCCGAAGCATAGTCCACGAGTGACGCATATATGAACAAAATTTCTTTACAGCCGAATACCCTTCTCTGGGTCTAACATTTTCGGCTAAAGCTAGCTATTATTCATCTTTTCCTTTAAACTTAAAATAAGGGCCGACCCTATTACAAGGCTATTGGCCGCCACGTACAATTTGAACGATCACCAAGTTGCAGAAACGCCTTCATATATTCTTCAATTTCACCAAGACTTTCCGTTGTACGTCACTTCACGTGAACTCTTGATCTTCCTTTAGCTTTGGCAATGGAGAAATAGGCAGAACCCTCTCAAAAATTTATCAACTTCAATCCATACTGGACTCAAATTCGCACATATTGATCATGTCCTCGGCTTCATCATCAACACTTTATTCCTCGTCAGCCGATATAGAACCTGGTCCTGACTTTTCTCCATTACCCCCAGTCAGATTACTTATTAAAAATTGCTCTGAGAGCCGATTGTTTGAATCGGTTGTTGGTCCTCGTCAAAAATGTTCACAGGACCTGCTTCCCAAGCTCTTCCAGAGAAGCACTCAACGCCATCATATTCCTAGTAGATGGGCTCTGTATTAGCAACACTCACCGAATCATCAGCATGGACGATTTCGACGTCATCTCCAATCCACTGGATGAGGAATTGGTGCATAGTTGACGGTATACAGCAGTTTGCATGTATCCAATCCCTTCCTAACAGCAAACTGTATGCCCCCTTGCCATCAATGACGAAGAAGGTAGTAATCAAGGTCTTGGATCCGATCATCAATTCAACATGAACTGCCCCCCCGAGTGTCAGAAGAATTACCAGCAAAGTCTCTTAGCACTATGTCAGTCTTCAATAAGTCCTCACTCGCCATCCCAAGCTTCCTAAAGGTAGTATAGGGCATAATATTTATAGCAGCCCCTCCATCAATGAACATCTTGGTCAATGGCTTGCCATTAACATAGCCTCTCGTATACAATGGCTTCAATTGTCGATGCTTAGCTGGTTTATCGAATACTGCACGTTGAGCCAAGACAAGATGAGCCAACAACTCTTAGAATTCATCTTCAACAAAATTTGAATACACCTCGCCTCGGGCATCCTGATTTTCGGGAGCTATAAATTCTGATGGCAGAAAGAAAGCCATGCATATGTCAGCCGAACGATCACCTCCATCCGGCTTCTCTTTAGGTCGTCAAACTTGCTTTATCTTGGCACTTGCCTGCTCTAACTCTCTGTTTCTTAGGCGCTGCACCCTTCTTTTCTGGCTTCTCCTCAATCCTGGTGTACACCACTGTCCTCTCTGCCAGACATACTCGCGGTATTCCTCTTCTCCAGTGCGAGCCCAACTTCGATCGTCAAATCCTCTTCCCTGCCGATCTTCGGAATTATTTATTTTTTAAGCACCGATCGTCCTCAGGGATTCGTGCCCCAAGCCTTTCTTGGACAGAACGGCGGTTGACTCGAGACTGCCTATACTCGGAGTACGGATTTCTGCACTCAGGGCAGTTGTTCTTAACAGGCAGCTTCAAGCCTTCGTTCCAACAATACTGGAAGAACGAGCATTCCCAATGAGACTGTTTTTGCTCCCTCAAATCTTCTCGTTCTTCTCGGTAGATCTCTTCTTCGTACCTTCGTTGTTTCTCTAGGAACTTCTGTTCTTCATAAAGTCTCTGCTTCTGGTACCGTTCCTATTCCCAACACCATTTATTCAACAGAATACGCGTCGTGACCCTGGGTCTGGAAGTTTCACTCGTCTCAGTTCGGCTATTTTGGAACCGAACCCTCTGCTGAAGCTCTTTATTTGTAATCTGCCGATTATGGTCAATGGCACCAGCTTCCCTCACTCTATCAGAGGTTAACACTTTCATTTTGCTCTTACCCCTGGGATCAGCTGCATTGACCGTATTAACAGAGAAGGACACAATATTCTGTCCAAAAGGGCTATCGTCAACTTTCATCTTTCCATCAAACCTCAGATGCCCGTCCTGGATAGCTTTCTGGATCCGTACTCTGAACACTCGGTAATCGTTTATGGAGTGGGATCTAGTATTATGGAAACCACAATACTTCTTGTCCTTGACCCCTTCAGGATGCAGCATAGGATGACCTTCCGACAACTTGATGCGTCCTTCCTTCAACAAGTACTCAAATAATTTATCTGACTTGGAAACATCAAAGTCATAAGTACCTTTTTGTTGCCTCAGCCATCGCTGGTTGACTTGAGTCGGCTCTTTAACCCAGACTATCTCAGCTGCAGCTATTTCATCTTCATCCTCGTACTCAGTTGCTTCTTCCAAGAAAGCCTGATACATCTTGGCAGCCACATCACCCTTCTGGAATTGATTATTCCTCTTGAATCCCTGGGCTTAATTACTCATCGTCGCCAACCTTTGTGATAACTGCCCGAGGTCATCAAACTCCATGCCGAATAGTTTCTCTTTGATACTCGGCAACATGCCAGCTATGGCTATCTCCGACAATTGGTCATCTAGCAAATTCAGAGAATAGCAAAGATTCTTGGTTTCCCTGAATCGGCGCAGATATTCTTGTGGCGTCTCGCCAGGTTTCATCCTTAGGCTCATGAGATTGACCAACTTCTTCTCACTGGTACCCGTAAATAAATACGAGTGGAATTTCTGTTCTAGCTCTGCCCATGTATTGATAGAATTTGTTGGCAGAGAAGAGAACCACGAGAAGGCTGGACCTGTTAATGACAACGGGAAGTACCGAATCCTCCAAGCTTCATCCGTAGATGCTTCTCCAAGTTGCATCAAATAGCGGCCGATGTGCTCTATAGTACAGGTGTCATCCTGGCCTGAAAACTTGGTAAAATCAATGGGAGGCTTCACCCTTGGAGGAAGTGCTACCCGATTGTACCACTCCGGGTAAGGGGACTTGTAAGCATATGACTGACTCTTTGGCTATAGGCCGAATTGATTCTGCATCATATCAGCCATCCTATGCATGATGAGGTCAATGTTCGAATCAGGAGCTGCTTATGCTTGCCCCCCAGGATGTAGTCCTGCTGAACTCTTGTAGCCTGGATTTGGAAGAGCATTAATTGATCTATAATCGATGAACTCCTGATACCCATCTCCAAACATATTGCTTTGTATCCTGTTTGCTGCAGGAGACACTCTAGAAGCAGATTGCGGGACATTCCCTGTCGTGCCGAACGTGACCTGGCCATAAGTCTGGGGAGGTTGTTGCGTCTCATGAGTAACCACCCCACCTGTGCTTGGGCCAGCTCCGCCTTCTTCGGCGATCCTTCGATGTTGAGGTACCGGGAATAACAGTGGTCCTTGCATTGGACCAACAGCTTCTTCAAAGCGTTTATCCGCTGCTGGACCAAAAATGCTAACCATGACAGCACGAAAAGTATTCAAGAAAGTTGCCTGATGATTGGTCATGGCTTCTGATACAACTTTGTACACTAATTCGGTCATCTTCCGAATAGCTTCCTCTTCATCGCTGTCAGACGGCTCGGATTGGTTATGAGGAATGATCTTTGGGAACGCCTGCTTCTGGAAGACCTTGCCGCTCTTGTTCATGGAGAAAGACGCCAAGCATTTGCGCTGGAATTCATCACAAGCTTGCTGTACTAAATCCCTTGAGTCTGGCAGCAACTCATCCATGGTCACATCTAGAATTTGATCATCGCTGATTTCAGGCATCTTGAAACAAAGTAGTCCCACTGGGCGTGCCAAAAAGTGTGTTGGCGCAAAAAGTGACACCTCGCGCCAAGCACACATCAAGCCGAAAAGCTAGCTTCAATCGGGTGCCCGGAGTATGTTGAATCCGGAGACGTGCCAGTCGGTTTGACCTGAAAACCAACAAGGGATAAAAACGTGAGAATACCTCTGGAACATGCCGGGTGATACCAGACAGTTCCATATGTACAACTTTGAAAGCCAATCACGACGGCACACAGCTATAGAAGCTGTCTGTCAAAGCATGTTTATAAAATCATTCGGCAAGTATGAGAACGGAGTATGTAAAGCATATTAACTGCCGAATGCATATGTAAAGAAAGACATGCTTGAACAAATTGAGGATATTATAAACAGGTAACTTGCAAAAATAGATCTATTCAAATAACACATGCATAGGCTAATCCAACTAATCTGCCGCACGTTTAGTCTTCATAAACCCGTCAAGCATAAACTCAAGCGAAGCTAATCCACCGCATGATACCACTTGCTATAAGTCTACACCACTTCTTATAATTAGATTAATCCACCGCATGATACAATCTAATTATAACAAGCTAAAAGCATGCATATATTTGAACAGATCTATAAAAGCTCATTATTCGTGTAAGCCTAACCAAAATCGGCAAACCAGCCGAATTGGGGTCCATGAAGAAGGAACAAACAAGCAAGCGCGATCAAACTGATCTAAAACCTACATTTGCCGTACGATACCTAGTTTTATCAAAGTCTAATCGTAAATAACATGCATGAACCCACAACATGTAACAATCTGGATTGAAAGTTGATCCGGCCGTCATGATCTTATGATTAGCAAAGCACAAGCAAACTTGTGGAACAAGGCCGAACAAGGATCAATCTAGATTGGGCAAAAGTGTGTTACAAGAATTAAATAAAATAAAACACATAACACATGATAACTTAATGAATCTACTAGATCTGCCAAATCTAATAGAGCCGATAACTATTTTTACTCGTGACTTAATCCGCCGCACGATACGAGGCACAAGCAAAAACCTCCCGTCATAAGCTTAAATCCACCGCACGATACTAAGCTTAACATACGAGACTACTTGCATCATATCGAAATCCACCGCATGATACTAGACATGATTACAAGGTTGCCGGTACTTACGGAGGTCGACGGATCGATGATTCCTCTCGAAGAACTCGACGACACGACTAAGGACTCGAAGGTGGCACGAGGCCGGTTTGTATTGATGTGGTTGTGAACAATTTTACAATGGTCGAGGGCTTATATTTATACCCTGGACGAAACATGAGTCCTAGACGATTACGACTCACATAATGAAACTTTGGAGAGATACAAATCCTATTTCTATTCTTCTCGGTGTCCTTCACCGTCACGTGTCTTCTCGTGTAAGTCGGCTTTTACTTGCCATATCCATCTCCCGAATGGAGCCACTGCCTTGCAAAATAGCCGACCGCACAGGTATTCACCAAAACCCTGAGGACCAAATAGCCGTCTGATTGCTTGCTGAATCCTTTCCTCTCTGCTGGCTAGGCTCACTTGTCATATCCTCGTGCGTGCAAAAATCTGGTGTTAACAACCGGCTAAGGTGAAAGATCCTTAACCTGCTCCGATACCAATTGAAGGACCGAGAAAGCAATAGCAAGGCGACCAAAGCGGGGGGTGAATGGGAGCTAAAAAATTCCTCTCGAAACTTTGGCCTTTTGTCCCCAAAATCAACCCCACGAGCTTCGATCGAAACCGTGATGCCCACGACCCTTGGAAGAGGGTGGATGATCCCTAGGATCACAGCGAGGCACCACAAGCCGATAACAAGTCAAACGCCGAAAGCACCGGAGCAAGTTTGACTCTAGAAACCGGGTCCCAAACGTAGATTGAGGACTACGTCGGGAAATCCTCAAATACCGATGCTAACAAGTAGCAAAGATACCTAGAGAGTTTCCTAGGTGAACTCTAGAACCAAACGAGACGTCCGGAAAACAAGCAGAGAAGCCGGGAGAGCAAATACACAAAACTGCAACAAGCAGCCGAATCCTGGACTGTCCAGCCCTGGGGTCCGGGACTGTCCGCGGCTACTGCGGACTGTCCGCCAGCCGATGCCGGACTGTCCGCCGGCTAAAAGAGCAAAACAACAGTGTTGCTAAAACACCTATGGACAGTCCCGGACTGTCTGCGGTTTATACCGACGGGCTGTCCGCCGGTCAACCAAGACCCAAACAGCAGAGACTCGCGGCCACTGCTCTGTCCGCGGGAGGAACGGCGGACTGTCCGCGACCTCCCAGTGAGGGCGATTTTGGTCGCCCCTCACACAACACTTCACAAATCCGAATCAAAACTCAATCCTACGTTCCCAAACTTGGAGAGGATGATCACGAGGTAGTTAGAAGACTATCCCCAAGAAATCATCTGCTCAAATCAACTCAAACACCGGGAAATCAAAAGGGGAGGAGTATGAACGTAAAAGCGCCACGAAAACGAAATCAACCTGATCTACTTGTTCGTGAGGAGTTAGATGAATTCCTTTGGTGGAAATGATCTCCTCACTATAAAGAACAAGTTGATTCAAATGGATTTCGCAAAGACGCAGTAGAGAGGGAGATCGAGTGACGGGAAAATCGCGGAGAAACGAAGAACACGAAGAAAATGAACCAAAACGTGAATCAAGTCATCGATCTGCAACCGTGTGGCTACCACTCGCTACAACAGTGAGATTACTGTCTCACTTCCTCAAAATCTTCAGTACACAGCGGTATGATTCTCTGTGGATCTCAGTAGCTACAGCAGGGGATTGGGAGAGCAGGAAACCCTAGAAGCAAAGAGCATATGTCTGAGATAGATGGGGAGGTGGGTGTCTCCCCCTACTTATCCTAATTCTAATTCCCACTCTACCCCTAACTAATTACAGAGCGAACCAACTAAACCCTAGGGTTATTCTGGACCAACTCATGGTAGGTGGTGATCCGACGGCCACGCCCACACAACTGGTAGCGTTGCCTCGACGCAACCTCACCGATTGCCGCCACGTGCCGCCGCCGCTCTACTTGTCCTTTTCCTGGATGTGGCACCCCCGGTTTTGTAGCCCAAACCGGGAAACCAGCCTTCATAGTCAACCCACAGTTTTGAGGCCCAAACCAGGAAACCAGCCGACCATCGCCTGAGTTTTGAGGCCCAAACTCAGCAAACCCGCAGCACCCAGGTTTTGAGGCCCAAACCTGGAAACCGTCCTTAGCCCGAGTTTTGTGGCCCAAACTCGAAACCATCAGCGCCTAGGTTTTGAGGCCCAAACCTAGAAACCGTCCACTCGGTGGTTTTTCTGTGGCTCAACCACCAAACCGAGCCGTAGAAAGGATGCACCGCCCGTGCACCCCGTCCACCCGCAAGTCTTCGCTCGTTGCTGTCCCAGGCTATCAGCCACCACAGCTGATCCTCAGGCCACCGGTCCCTCAGTCCAAGTCTCACGTCCACCCTTCGCCACTCTCGGTCCATCGGCACGGCACGTCTCTACTTGACCTTCACCTTGCCTTCGATCACTGTATTCGTTCTCGACACCTGCACAACACAAGCCAAACAACATGCGCATTATCCCAGTTGACAATCACTCATCACTCAGAGACTCGGCATACACCCATGTATCTGCAAGGCGGGGCCCGACTGACCTGGCATGACCGTGGACAGTTATAGCTTGAGCGACCTGGCATTGAGGTCACCCCCGGTGTAGAAGGGCCCATGGTCGTCCCGCGCGTTGTGTTCTCGATTTTTCTGAGTGGCAGCTTACCACTGCCACGGCCGGATGTGTCGGGCGAGTGTTGGTAGTTCTTAGCTTCACTAAAGATAGTGCTAGGCACTATCCCCGGTAACGGCCCAGGAATGCTTGTTGGCACTTGCTAACGTTGTTTCTTGGAGTAGACTATGGAGTCTATCCCTGGCAACGGCGTCAGAAATGCTTGAAGCAAGACCGGTCACTATACCTAAAGGAGTGGAGCTAAAGCAGCTATCTACTAATGCCAAGCGGGGTTGTCAATCCCGACACTAGTAGGAGCTATCTAGAGAGAATGCAATCTACCAGGAGGAGACTCTGCAAGTGCACAGAACTATCGTAGTAGCACTTCGCTTGGGAGTACCAGGTGTCGATTTATTTGATCCCAAGGGAAGGCTAGGCTGGTGTATGAGTTGAGTCAAGGAGGGGATGAGAGTCGAAGAAATACGAAAAAGGAAAAGGGGAGAAGGGAAGATGAAAGGCTAGAAAGAATATATGGGTGGCTAGGTAAGGATGAAATGGATGGCTAAGGTAAGGTGGATGGATAGGTACTTGAAGGGAAATATGATAACTAAGGATAACTAATGATAACTAACTAATCTACTAACTACTAATCCTAGATAACTACAAAGCAAGATAACTAAGAAGCGAGATAATTTCGAAGCAAGGCAGGCAAAAGACAATAAAGCAAGTAAGTTGAGTAAAGTTTTATTCTATCTTATCAAGTATCGAGGCGTACTAGTCTTTACCACTTACTTAGGTTGAACGCTAGCACAACGAGCCTTACTGTTAAACTAGGCCAACTACGTGGTGGAATTCAAGGCGCATAGGATTGTCACCACCTGCTTGCTACCATAGCTATCCGGGGGTCCAGCCGTATCTGAAGGTAAGTCTATAACTAAGCACCACGCTTAACTATATTCTAACTATCTCTACCCTAGCTTTGAATAGAGACACCCTTGCGGACGTCAGAGCAAATACTTGACTTAATAAGATAAACACTAAACTAACTAAGCAACCTATTGGCAAAGATAAAACACTAAGCTCACTAGAGATTAACTACTATGGCTAAGTGAATTGATCTGTAGGATAGCTAGGTCACACTCAAGGTACTTGATAAAGTAACACTGAAAGTAATGCTTAAAGTAATACTGAGATAAAGATAAATGTACCTAAGATACAAGAGAGCAAACCAGACCAGAGACGCCGGGAAATCAACTGACCTCCGATGCCAGTCGCTCGCACCCGCTTCTCTCTTAGCAAGCTCTACGCTAATTCTGCCAAGAACTTAGGCTAAGCTGTGCTAAACTAAGAGCCGCTCTGTAGCGAGGGCACTAGAGCTATACTCTCTCTACTAGCTAACCTACTTGCCTAAGCTCTCTGAGCTTCTAACTTGCTCTCTACTTCTCTTGCTTGGTGTTGCTTTGCTTGGGATGGTACTGTGTGATGGTACGAATGAAGAGGTGCCTCCAGGGGGTATTTATAGCTCAAATGAGTGAGGGGGGTACTTATAGGGGGCAGCCAGCTGACCTAGGGTTAGGTCAGGTGGCGGGCGCCACCCCCTACTGGCGGCCTACAGTGTCCTGGCCGCTAGATGCACCGTCCTTGATCCAACGGCCTCCAGGCGTTTGTCCAAGGCGGTTTGTAAGTCGGTTGCATGTCCTAGCAACCGTCATTCAGCCTTGATCCACGCCACTTCATCCTGAGCCGTCCGATGCCATTGACCTAGTGACCAAGGCCCAAGATTTGGCCTTGGGGAGGTCACACGGATCGGTGATGTGGCAGGGAGTGGCACTTGGGCCAACCCAAGTGGCGGGCGCCACCTAGAGGTGGCAGGCGACACCTAGGGGTGGCGGGCGCCACCCTCCTTAGGCCCATTTGGGCCCTGGTGAGTGGGCTTGGCCTCTGGTGCTTCAAATGTCCAAATTTGGTCCAAATTCCTGCATTCAAATAAAAATCTATGGACATGTGGAATTTGGTTAGTTTGAAACCTATTTGACTACATTTCATGCCTTTTTGGTGTACTTTAGGGTAAAATGTTGATGGTAAAACAGGTGTTTAAGGACCGTCAACAAGCTCCCCCAAACTAACCTGTTGCTCGTCCTCGAGCAACAATGCGGTTTAAGCATTGAGCATGAAATGGATAGTAACTTAAGATGACTGCAAGTGCATAGTGTATAGTGAGAAATAACTTAGCATATATCATTAATCATAGCAATGTGGGGCTTATAGCTTTTCACTTCAAACATGCAAGAGTGAAATAAAGCAGTAGATAGGAAACTTTTATCTTGCTTGGGTTTGACTAGGATTCTGTCTGGAGGTTTTTTTCAAGGTTTTCAAAAGATAACAACTTGCTTAAGTCCTCCAAGATTCACTCAATCACTCAATGGTGTTTAAATCCTCACTTAGGCCAAAATGTAGCCTCTCCTATTTCTAAAGAATGATATGTGGAGTTATAGGTAGGCTAAGAACCATGAGCAAATTGCCTGATGTTTATTGCTAAGTTAGACACTCAGATCATAAGCAGCAGCAAATCATAAAAATTGATCAAGATGTGCATGTGTGGTTATGTGGAAGTGTATAGAGAGATATTTCATAATCCTTCCTAGTTAATTTCTGGGGTCTAGAGCTAATGATAACTCTCTCTCTCTCTCTCTCTCTCTTTTTGGATACATAGTGAGTAGACAAAAGATGTGTCCTCACATTTTCTTAGGACATAGTCCTCTTTTGAGCTACTTTGCTCATTTTTTTTTCAGGACATAGTCTTTTCTTGAGCTACTTTGCTCATTTTCTCTCTCTCTCTCTCTTTTTTTTAGCTCTAGATTTTCCCAGACCTCTATAGGAAAGGATTTTTGAAATGAAAAAGGGGGAAGAGGGAGAAATGCTCATTCCTAGTGTAGGAATGAGCATAAGGCTAGCAACGGGATGTTTGACAGGGTATTGCATATCTCCAGTGTAGAGACTAAGCAATTTATTTGGTGGTTGCAAACTTCCAAAGAGGAGAGTAGGCAATTTATGGTGGGTGTCCGTGAATCTTGATTCAAAAGATATGATAAGCTTCTCTACTAAGATCTATGAGGTCTAACAAAGCTCAACACAAACAAAGCTCTTTGTGGTTTTGACTAATGACTAACAAACATTTGGCCGGTGGTGGGATGGGATAAAATCTAGGAGGAACTTTTAGCAAGATTTTCATAATTTTTAAAAGAAATCCTCCAGATTAGGTCCTAATTTCACCTTAGCAAGTTTAAAGAATTACTCCATTTCTTACCAACTTTATTCACTAAGCATGATTTCAGTTAAAGCATGTGCAACCCACAAAAGCTACAACTTAGATAAGACCAGTTATTCAAACCATAACAATAGCATTTGCATGACATATTTCAAATCTTATTCAGGTTTCAACTTGTTTAAGCAGATTTTATCAATTTTATTCATGGAATGGTTATTTAGGCAAGCATGTGACATTCAAAAGATATAGAATTTAAGAACTGAATGTAAAGTGTAGGCTTGAGACATACCTTATTGGAGCGGGAGTCTCCCCCAAGCTGGCTTCTTGCTTGGTGAAGGGCCTTCATCTTTGTTGGTCGGAGCTCTTGTTCTCATTTTATTAAAAGGGAAACTATCTAATGTTGTGAAAAGGGAAACTATCCTATGATGATATTTTATTATTCTAGCTAAGTTAACATATACCTATGCATATAACTAATGATAACTGATTTTTTTTTAGTTACATGCATGACATATGTTATTTATTCGAAAAGGGAAATTTGAAGGGAAAAATTAAAAGTAAAACCATACCTTAGGTCCATGGAGTTTCATCCTTAACGGGTCGATCTTCTTCCTTGGGCACTTCTTCTCTTAGTACTCCATCGGGTTCTTCTTCTTTTGGCACCTCTCCTTTGTTATGTGAATTACACAACTCAGGAGGAGGTGGTTCTTTCTTTCTGCTCCACCTTGTTCTTGGGCGCCTCTTCTTGGTACGAACGGGTTTTGCTTCCTGCATGTTAGCGGCATATGCGGGGCCTCGGGAGAAAGAGAATATTTCCTTCCTCCCTCCTAATGTCATTTGAATTTTACCACTCCCCACATATATGCAGACATTCATAGTATTCAAGAAAGGTCTACCCAAAATTAAAGGCACATCTTTCCTATTTCCCATATCTAGTATTATGAAATCAGCAGGAACGTAGGAGCCTCTAATATGAATAGGTAAATCATTTACTATTCCTTCTACATAGCAAGTGGATTGATCAGCTAGCACAACATAGGCAGATGTGGATGACAAGGGTGGAAAGGATGAGTTTTCATAAAAATCTTTAGATAGAATGTTCACACTCGATCCTAAATCACACATGGCATTTTTAAAGACTTCACCAAAGATTGAGCATCTAATTATGGGACTACCAGGATCACCCTTTTTAACAGTCATGGTTTGATCTTCATAATAGTTAAAATATTTTATTTCAACCATATTAGCAGTTTCCATGTCAGGTTTAGCAGGAATTTTGCCAGATTCAAAAGATGGTATGATAGCAGCAAGTTGAGCTAATTGGGTTTCTAATATCTTATTAAAGCTAAGTTGATTTTTCAGAGCAGATGAGAAATCTTCCAATTTAGCATTTATTTTCTCAAGGATTTTATCATTCGCCATTAATCTCTCTTTCAAGAAATCAGTAGTTTTACCTTGTGAGTAAACTAAATTTTTTAAGAATGAGAGGCTATCAGAATTATGAAAATTAGAGTGGGGGAATGAATTGTTACCTTGAGAGTTTGCAGGCTGATTCCATCCTTGATTCTGTTGACGGAAACTGTTATTGTTGTTGTTGAAATTCAAATCTTCATGTAGCTCGGGGCAGTGGCTCCCAGAATGTCCGGTTTCTCCATAGACTTCACAAGTCTTGTAGGATTCCGGAGATTAGACACTCTCTTGTTGGTTCATCTTCTCACAGCTGGCTAGCTTCTTTGCCAGCAGGTCCATCTTGGCCACGATCATGTCGGCTTCCTTAAGGGAATGCATACCTCGCTTACGGGGCTGTAGTCTCTCGTCATTCCATCCTTGGTTTGACACCATCTTCTCTATGAGAGCCTTAGCATCTGCAACATTCAGAGAAAAGAATGCACCGCCGGCGGCGGCATCCAAATGGCTTCTAGAGAGTGGGGTTAGACCATGGTAGAAGTTCTGGATCAATAGCCAGTCCTCCATACCATGGTGCGGACAAGCAGCGACATACTCTTGCAACCTCTCCCAAGCCTCGGGAATAGATTCCTCGGCTTGTTGCGTAAAGTTGGAGATTTTGTTGCGCAGAGCATTCGTCTTGCCCATCGGAAAGAACTTAGCGACAAAAGCATTGGAACACTTGTCCCATGTGTCTACAGTGTTGCGATCGGTATAGAACCATTGCTTCGCTTTTCCTAGGAAAGAGAAAGGAAAGAGACGAAGACGGATGGCTTCTTGGGTTATCCCCTTAATGGTGATGGTGCCGCAGAACGGGCTAGCTTGGACCATCGTGATCAGAGCTGGTTTCAACTCAAAATTGAGGTTGGCATCGATCACATCTGGTCCTATCGCTACATTAGCGGCAGAAGGAGCAGAAAATTCACGAATGGTCTTATTTGCCTTCGTGAAGATAGAACGAGATAAGAAAGAAAGAAGTTGAAGAAGATGAAGGAAAAAGATAAGAAGAGTTAAGGAAAGAAAGAATGGGGTAAGATGGGATTTGCTAAGCGGGAGCTTAAGCGAAGATAAATTCGATACGGACTCAACCGATACACCGATTGCCTTCCCCGGCAACGGCGCCAGAAATGCTTTTTGGTAGTTCTTAGCTTCACTAAAGATAGTGCTAGGCAACTATCCCCGGCAACGGCACCAAAAATGCTTGTTGGTAGTTCTTAGCTTCACTAAAGATAGTGCTAGGAACTATCCCCGGTAACGGCCCAGGAATGCTTGTTGGCACTTGCTAACGTTGTTACTAGGAGTAGACTATGGAGTCTATCCCCGGCAATGGCGTCAGAAATGCTTGAAGCAAGACCGGTCACTATACCTAAAGGAGTGGAGCTAAAGCAGCTATCTACTAATGCCAAGCGGGGTTGTCAATCCCGACACTAGTAGGAGCTAGCTAGAGAGAATGCAATCTACCAGGAGGAGACTCTGCAAGCGCACAGAACTATCGTAGTAGCACTTCGCTTGGGAGTACCAGGTGTCGATTTATTTGATCCCAAGGGAAGGCTAGGGTGGTGTATGAGTTGAGTCAAGGAGGGGATGAGAGTCGAAGAAATAAGAAAAACGAAAAGGGGAAAAGGGAAGATGAAAGGCTAGAAAGAATATATGGGTGGATAGGTAAGGATGAAATGGATGGCTAAGGTAAGGTGGATGGATAGGTAGTTGAAGGGAAATATGATAACTAAGGATAACTAATGATAACTAACTAATCTACTGACTACTAATCCTAGATAACTACAAAGCAAGATAACTACGAAGCGAGATAGTTTCGAAGCAAGGCAGGCAAAAGACAATAAAGCAACTAAGTTGAGTAAAGTTTTATTCCTATCTTATCAAGTATCGAGGTGTACTAGCCTTTACCACTTACTTAGGTTGAACGCTAGCACAACGAGCCTTACTGTTAAACTGGGCCAACTACGTGGTGGAATTCAAGGCGCACAGGGCTGTCACCACCTGCTTGCTACCACAGCTATCCGGGGGTCTAGCCGTATCTGAAGGTAAGTCTACAACTAAGCACCACGCTTAACTATATTCTAACTATCTCTACCCTAGCTTTGAATAGAGACACCCTTGCGGACGTCAGAGCAAATACTTGACTTAATAAGATAAACACTAAACTAACTAAGCAACCTATTGGCAAAGATCAAACACTAAGCTCACTATAGATTAACTACTATGGCTAAGTGAATTGATCTGTAGGATAGCTAGGTCACACTCAAGGTACTTGATAAAGTAATACTGAAAGTAATACTGAAAGTAATGCTTAAAGTAATACTGAGATAAAGATAAATGTACCTGAGATACAAGAGAGCAAACCAGACCAGAGACGCCGGGAAATCAACTCCGATGCCAGTCGCTCGCACCCGCTTCTCTCTTAGCAAGCTCTACGCTAATTCTGCTAAGAACTTAGGCTAATCTATGCTAAACTAAGAGTCGCGCTGTAGCGAGGGCACTAGAGCTATACTCTCTCTACTAGCTAACATACTTGCCTAAGCTCTCTGAGCTTCTAACTTGCTCTCTACTTCTCTTGCTTGGTGTTGCTTTGCTTGGGATGGTACTGTGTGATGGTACGAATGAAGAGGTGCCTCCACGGGGGTATTTATAGATCAAATGAGTGAGGGGGGGGTACTTATAGGGGGCAGCCAGCTGACCTAGGGTTAGGTCAGGTGGCGGGCGCCACCCCCTACTGGCGGTCGCCAGTGTCCTGGCCGCTGGATGCACCATCCTTGATCCAACGGCCTCCAGGTGTTTGTCCAAGGCGGTTTGAAAGTCGGTTGCATGTCCTAGCAATCACCATTCAGCCTTGAGCCACGCCACTTTATCCTGAGTCGTCCGATGCCACTGACCTAGTGACCAAGCGCCAAGATTTGGCCTTGGGGAGGTCACACGGATCGGTGACGTGGCAGGGAGTGGCACTTGGGCCAACCCAAGTGGCGGGCGCCACCTAGGGGTGGCGGGCACCACCTAGGGGTGGCGGGCGCCACCCTCCTTAGGCCCATTTGGGCCCTGGTGAGTGGGCTTGGCCTCTGGTGCTTCAAATGTCCAAATTTGGTCCAAATTCCTGCATTCAAATAAAAATCTATGGACATGTGGAATTTGGTTAGTTTGAAACTTATTTGACTACATTTCATGCCTTTTCAGTGGACTTTAGGGTAAAATGTTGATGGTAAAACAGTTGTTTAAGGACCGTCAACAGCGAGTGTGCGACATTTTATCCCCAGCTGGGTAGCAATCGATTATAATCGCCATCGCTCTTGGACAGTGAGTAATTGACTTTAGACCGCTACCCGCAGAACTTATGGAACTAAAGATGGTTATGATGTGGAATCTAAAAGGCTATTGATGAAATAGTCACTCTTGCTTGATTAAGTAGTCAAGTGCTTGCTATAGACCAGGTGCAAACCTAGTAAGTCATTAATAATTATAAAAATGACTGCCAACACCTAAATATGTGTTTTATTCACAAAAGAGCTTTCATGCAAATGGTATGCTGAGCCAGCCCCAGATATAGCCTTCATGATCCTTGGAGTCTCATTATTTCTGGTTTATGACGGGTAAGTCTAGCTGAGTACCTTCTTGTACTCAGGGTTTTATCCCTTGTTGTTGCAGATGGACAGTGCTTCTATGGCTACTATGAGTACTGCCTGTACCCTATTACGGGTGATGACTAGACCATGGGCGTGGTCCACTCTTATCCTTATCTGATGCTTTTGTTGGACTGATCAAGTTGATGGCACAATATTATGAACCTTTTGAACTTGTGTTTCAAAACTATGTTGCTTCCGCTACTGTTTCAAACTATGGTTTGTAATATTGTTTCAAACTCCGATGTATTTGAACTATGTGCGAACTGTAATGTATTTTGTGGACATGTACGCTAAATTATTACGATCTTGGCTGATGTTGAAGTGTTTGAAATTCTTCAAAATTTCCGGACTACCGGGTTTGTACGAGCTTAAGTACATGATAATCTTTGTGAAAGTAGAGATTTCGGTGCTCAATATGGTATAAATTGGTCGGTTCTGTCACACCAAGTACCTCTCCTTTTCCATTGTCACCAAACGCAATGTTGTTACATGAATCATGGCTTGGTTGAAAGGAAGTGAACATTTCCTTTGCCCCGGTCATATGATTGGTGCATCCAATATACCCAACACCCAACTTGTTCCACCGGAGGCATATTCCTACAAAACAAGTATATGTTCTTGATTTAGGTACCCAAGTGAGATTGGATCCTAGGGGGTTAGTCACATAAACTTTGGGCACTCAAACATTTCTCATAATCTCTCTCTTCTTGAGTGCACCAACATACTTAACGACAATCTTGTTGTTCTTGCCCCAACAACACAAGTAATCACATGTATTGCTTCGTGATATGGGCTTTTGTTGCTTGGGGACCTCCACTTGCTTCTCCTTGTTGATCTTGTCATTGGCAAGTGTAGCCTTTGGATTGGCAACCTTGTTTGCCTTGTTCATGAGGTCAAAGAGAGGAACCCCTTTGCTAAAGTTAACAAAGGGCACCCCATTGACCATCTTCCTTCCATTGGCTTTCCCATCATACCTACTATAGCCAATCCCATCCTTGATGGATGGATGTCTTGCGGTCTTGAGAATGTCTTTTGGTTGTTGCACCTTACACTTGAAACCATTCCTCAAGATCATGTTCAACCTTTGGATTTCCTTGACTTTCTTCTCTAGCTCAACAAGGTTAGTTGCACAAGCATTTATATCAACTTTATAACATCTTTTGCAACCATTACTAGTTGAATCATTAGAGCTATCAGAATCCTTAAGAGTAGTTGAAGAAGTGCTACTCCAAAGAGTGTTGTAGCTTAGTTCAAGAGTTTGATATTTATCTTGTAAGCTTGTGTGGCTTTCTTGAACCAAGCTAACCTTACTCTTTAGATTAGCAATTAAGTCATTGCTCGTGGAACACTCCTTAGCCAACTTCTTGTTAGAGTCATTGGCTAAAGATAGTTCCACGGTCAATTTCTCAACCTTCAACTTCTCCTTGGCAAGAGAGGCTTCTGTTGGGAGCACACTTGCCCAACCTCCGCACTTGTGCAGGGGAAGGAGCGAAGGTGACCAAGCGTCGGATGCGGTAGCGAAGGTGAAACGGAAGTGGAAAGTTCTCGAATTCCCAAAAAAATCGTCCTTTACACTGTTCATCCCCTTGGTATTTATAGGGAATGCCAAGGGGTGCGGGCCAAATTACAAAAGGGTACAGCAAAGATTCCTCGCCTCCGCGCAGGGAGGAAGGGCAGAAGCGTAAACACACAGCTAGAGCGGAAACCCTAATCGGTCACACCCCGGCGCGCCGCCACCTGGCCCCCTGTTCACCTTCGGGGAGAGGTGCGGCGGTCTTGACCTTCGGCCGCGCTCACCCTTGGGCCCGCGCACCTCCGGCTTCACTTGCCTCCCGGGAGAGGCAAGTGATCACGCTCGCTGCTTGCCTGGACCCTCGCTCCATCCGAAGGTGGTGTCGACGGTCAGCGAAGGTTTCTCGCAGTGCGACCATCGCCTCAGACCTGCACGGGAACACAGCAAGAGAGCGAGGGTTGATCCCGCATTCGGGGGTCAGGGTAGTGGCCTCCGATGGTGGAGAGACCCCGCAAGCACGCCAGGCGTTACGCGAGGGCTGAATTTGGGCACCAGTTCGGGCGGCGCTTCTGTCGAGGGTCCTTTCCCCCAACAGTAGCCCCTCGTTGTCTTGGATCTAAAAGATTGTGTTTAGGCCCAAGCAGCGCCTTTAAAAACGGGACCCTCGGCAGCGACGTCCGCGGCTGCTTTGGGCCGGGCCGTTGTGGTGTTGTTTTATACTATTGAAGCCTGCTTCGTTTTTTGTGCCGCGTTCTTTGGTTGTCGTGCCGACTTCGTCGGGTGAGGGTTTCGTTTCCCGGCCTATAAATAGAAAGAGTGAGCGTGGAGTTTTGATTGTGCTCTTTGTTGCTATAGCCATCCTGTTGTTGCAATTTGCTTGTAGCGAAGGTTTGTTTGAGCTTGTCTGCGAGGGTTGAGACAGGCGTTGGTTGTTCGGTAGTGTTAGCAGTTGAAGAGATGGCAAGGTTGAAGCAAACTGCTCGTGCTGTTTCCCCCACAGCCGCGGATGAGGGGATTACCTTCGAGTTTGGTTTGAGCCGGGTTTGTGCAAGTGAGATTGCATCTTACGTGCGGTGGGGCTGGATTGAGGAAGGCAAGGCGAGGGCTAGCAGTGGGGAGACCGTGCCGAAGCCGGATGCAGACGAGGTTGTGGTGTTCGAAGAGTTCTTTTCGGCTGGCCTTCGCTTCCCAGCTGACTCCTTCGTGACTTCGGTCCTGCGGAGGTTCAACCTGCGGTTTCATCAGCTTACGCCTTCGTGCTTCACAAAGATGTCGGTCTACGTCTGGGCCTGCAGGTCTCAGGGGGTTGTCCCTCATGTCGAGGGTTTTGTTCGCACTCATCGCGTTCACATGCAGCCTCGCAAGATTATGGACAGCGAGGGCAGGACCAGCCTTGGACAATTTGCGGTGTACACTTTTTGCCATCGCGCCGGCGCGGAGCTGCCGGTGCAAGCGCAGAAAAACAAGTGGAGCAGCGGGTGGCAGGAGTCCTGGTTTTATTACAAACTCAGTGACGGCTCCGAGCTTTGCGGCGAGCTTCCGGTGCTTGGAGATGTGGGCGCCGAAGCTAAGATGAGCATCGAGGCCCATGCTGCTGTTGATTGCCTGAGGGTCGTTGCGCGCTCTCAGTGCGCGCGTGATTTGGTGGAGGAATATTGCTGTGCCAAGATTTGGCCTCTTGGCCGAAGGCAGACTTGGTTCGTTGTGGAGAGCGACCCAAGGTATGAAGGTAGGGGCTTGAAGAAGCCTAGTTTGGATCTGGAGAAGGTCTGGGAAAGAACTCTTAAGAAATTTCTGAGGCGCGAGGATGGGAACGAAGCTGTTTTCAAACGAGTTCAGCAGTGGACGGACGAGCTCGTGGGGAAGCTTTCCCCATTGGAATTGAAGGCTATCCATAGCTTGATGGGCGGCGAAGGTCGCGTGAACAGAATGTTTGACATTCTTGGCGTTCGGTACACCGACTGGCCGGCTCCTTCGAGCGACGACGCGCCGAAGAAGAGGAAGCGTAAGGCTTTGGGAGGAACGGAGATCGTCTCTCGGCCGAAGAGAGGGCGTGGTCGAGGCCGCGGGGGAGCTGGTGGCCGAGCGAAGGTGCTTGCGACAAAGGTCACTGCGGGCTCGGTTGCTGCGGGCACTTCTTTGGCCGCGGGCCGGAGCGGCCGAGGTGGCAGTTCAGTCGGGGGACGCATGCCTCGCGTTGGAGGGATCGTTGCTTTGGTCCAGACTTCGGGCGACGAGGATGAATCTGATGATGATGCGGAGGAAAAAGCAGAGGGGGAGACGGGCGAGGGCTCGTCTGATGAAGGTAGCGAGGGTTCTTCTGAAGGGCATGACACGGATGAGGAGGTGTCGATTGGAGGCGGAGCCTCGCCGGTTGTTGGTGCGATGGTTACCCAGGGCGCAGATGAGCTTACACGAGATATTGAGCCAGGTAGCCCTCGACGAGGTGCGGTTCCCAGGTTCGCGGGCTCACACCTTTGGGTGGAGGGGTCATAGTTTGATGGGGAACTTGACTCTGCGCGGTCCCGGGGAAAGAAACCGTTTGGCGAGGCTAGCCGGTCGAGCCTTCCGGAATATGCCAGGAAGCTTGGGATTTCTGATCCGGCCACTGCGCTGTTCACCAGTCCGGACCTTCGGGATTGCCACTTGCAGTGTAGCCCGGAGGAAAGGCGTTTTTTGGGCCGGATCTTCGGCCGCATTTGTGTGCCGGAGGCGGAGGTTCTTCTTGCAGGTCAAGCGGTTGGCGATACCTTCGATGATGTTGACGTCAAGTTGGCGGAGCTGATGCTCTTGAACCGCTCAGCGAGGCGGAAGGTTGGCTCCGACATGGAGTTTATGAGGAACCATATGACTGAACTTGAGAAGGAGAACAGCAAACTGGCGCGGAGCCTAGAGGGCAAGGAAAATGAAATGAGGATTGCTTCGGAGAAGGCTGCGAAGGCTCGAGAGGAGGCGGTTGAGCTGGCGAGGCGTAATGCTGATCTGATTGCCGCGGGAAAGGAGAAGGACAAAGCTTTAGCCGAGGCCGAGGGTCGGCTGGTTGATTTGAAGAACTCTTGGCGGGCGAGCATGGAGAACGTCAAACGTAAACTTGATTGTTGTCTGACCGAGGCTGGGGGTTCAGCCGGAGAGCCGTTGCCTGCGGTTGATGCAGAGGCCTTCGAGGGCTGGCTGGGCAACGAGCTTGATGTGTTTAGCTCGCTAGTCTCCAATGCAGCCGATTTTGGTGGCTACGCCGGGGCCTTGGCAATGGCGAGCACGCTTCGACTGACGGATTGCGATCATCTTCGCAAGGTCAAAAGGCCGAGCCATGTCTTTCCGACGGTTGAAGAGGTTCGCCAGATGAAGGTTGATGACGCAGATGTCCGGAACTGTGCGATGCGTTTGCTTCGCAAGTTTTGGATCTCCGGAGGTGGCCGGGCTCTCGCCTTCGAAGAAGCTGCCGAGGCTACGCGCCAGGTTCGCTCCTTTGTTTAAGTTTTTTTGGTCTGTGTTGCTTTCGTTTTAGAGGGGTTGTTTGTTGATTTTGGCGAGGTTTGTCCTTTATTTTGCTTGTAGGCTCGACGAGATGCAATGCCCTCACCGCCTGCGGAAGATGCAGCGAGGGGTGACCCTGAAGCCGCCCCTGAGCCAGGCTGTGCGGGGGTTACGCTCGCCGAGATCGAGGCGTTGACCGGGAGCGGGCCGATCGCGGAAGGAGATGCTGCGAAAGAGTCCACGGCGGAGGAGGCGTCAGCTGGGACCTCGACTGCCACCGCTGGCGAGGGTGTGGACATCAATCGGGGGGAAGCTGGGCAGGTGTGATGCCTGGGTTTGTTGGGGCGAGGGAGGCCTTTTTGTAGATACTATGGTTGTTTGTAAAGACTTGGCGAGGCTGAGACATCTCGTATTTTTGTGCAACATGCAGGTTCCTGACGGAACCGTGCTAGACGTGTTCGACGTGACCCCGCTGATGTTGAACTACCAAGATGTTTTTATAACTGGTGAATCATGGGCTCGCGCTAGATTTAAATATCCTTCGCTTTCCTTTGAACGTTTTTGGTGGTCGAAGGTGCGGAGATATGATTTAAAGAATAGTAGGTCGAGTCGATTTTGGCGCGAGACAGACTATACAGACCGCCAAGCCGATCGTTATTTGTTTGGGTCTTCATCGACTTCGCAAGCTGTCGGTGAAGATGATATTGACGAGAACACGGCTTTGGAATATTTGTTCGGTCGAAGGGAGCTTGAAATTGGTTCGGATGGGGCGCTTGTGGTCCCGAAGGAGGAACCTTCGGAAGCTGTGACGAGGCCTAGGTACATGTATAGGGCGAGGGTTTTGCCCGGGGAGCTGCCAATTGTCCCTGCAGCTCCTTTGTTGTGGGGACCCCTGGTTCCAGTGGAGGGGGGGTTTGAGATGGAGGCCGAAGGTTTGGATGATTTGGAGTTAATTGAGGGGAGCGGTGGTCCCTTGTAAAGATTTTTTATTTTGGGATATGTTTGTTGTTGTAACATTGTTTTGTAACGGTATGAGAAAAGCGTATGGGTTTTAGCGAGGCTCGCGCACTTGCTCGTGTACGCTTGTTTTGAAAAAACAGCGACGTCCCCTTTTTCTTTTAGCGAGGCTCGCGCACTTGCTCGTGTACGCTTGTTTTGAAAAAACAGCGACGCCCCCTTTTTCTTTTAGCGAGGCTCGCGCGCTTGCTCGTGTACGCTTGTTTTGAAAAAACAGCGACGCCCCCTTTTTCTTTTAGCGAGGCTCGCGCACTTGCTCGTGTACGCTTGTTTTGAAAAAACAGCGACGCCCCCTTTTTCTTTTAGCGAGGCTCGCGTACTTGCTCGTGTACGCTTGTTTTGAAAAAACAGCGACGCCCCCTTTTTCTTTTAGCGAGGCTCGCGCACTTGCTCGTGTACGCTTGTTTTGAAAAAACAGCGATGTCCCCTTTTTCTTTTAGCGAGGCTCGCGCACTTGCTCGTGTGCGCTTGTTTTGAAAAAACAGCGACGCCCCCCTTTTTCTTTTAGCGAGGCTCGCGCACTTCTTTTTGATCGCGTTGATGTGGCCCCGCGCCGAGGCCTGGCTTGGAGGGCTCGGGCGGGACGGAGAAAGCGGGGCCCGCGCCGAGGCCTGGCTTGGAGGGCTCGGGCGAGACGGAGAAAGTGGGGCCCGCGCCGAGGCCTGTCTTGGAGGGCTCGGGCGAGACGGAGAAAGTGGGGCCCGCGCCGAGGCCTGGCTTGCAGGGCTCGGGCGAGACGGAGAAAGTGGGGCTCGCGCCGAGACCCTGGCTTGGAGGGCTCGGGCGAGACGGAGAAAGTGGGGCCCGCGCCGAGGCCTGTCTTGGAGGGCTCGGGCGAGACGGAGAAAGTGGGGCTCGCGCCGAGACCTGGCTTGGAGGGCTCGGGCGAGACGGAGAAAGTGGGGCCCGCGCCGAGGCCTGGCTTGCAGGGCTCGGGCGAGACGGAGAAAGTGGGGCCCGCGCCGAGGCCTGTCTTGGAGGGCTCGGGCGAGACGGAGAAAGTGGGGCCCGCGCCGAGGCCTGGCTTGCAGGGCTCGGGCGAGACGGAGAAAGTGGGGCCCGCGCCGAGGCCTGTCTTGGAGGGCTCGGGCGAGACGGAGAAAGTGGGGCCCGCGCCGAGGCCTGGCTTGCAGGGCTCGGGCGAGACGGAGAAAGTGGGGCTCGGGCGCTCGACTTTCCTCCCCTCATCATAGGCGGAGGTGAGTTTGCTTTTGCGAGCCCCTGTCGTTTGTGCCAGGGTGCTCGACTTTCCTCCCCTTATCTTAGGCGGAGGTGAGATTGCTTTTGCGAGCCCCTGTCGTTTGTGCCAGGGTGCTCGACTTTCCTCCCCTTATCTTAGGCGGAGGTGAGTTTGCTTTTGCGAGCCCCTGTCGTTTGTGCCAGGGTGCTCGACTTTCCTCCCCTTATCTTAGGCGGAGGTGGGTTTGCTTTTGCGAGCCCCTGTCGTTTGTGCCAGGGTGCTCGACTTTCCTCCCCTTATCTTAGGCGGAGGTGAGTTTTGCTTTTGCGAGCCCCTGTCGTTTGTGCCAGGGTGCTCGACTTTCCTCCCCTTATCTTAGGCGGAGGTGAGATTGCTTTTGCGAGCCCCTGTCGTTTGTGCCAGGGTGCTCGACTTTCCTCCCCTTATCTTAGGCGGAGGTGAAGTTTGCTTTGAAAGAAAAGGAATGTTTTTCGAAGCAATCTTAGCAGGCTTTCATCGAATGTAGCGCTCTTGAAAGAGATCCGCTTTTTCGATGTTTGGGCGTAGAGGGTTAGAGATTTTACTTTTTTGGGGGTTGTAGCCTGTATTAATGCTTTGGATGCTGCCTCGTTAAAAAACCTTACGCCCCTTCGTAAGGAAAAAGAGTGCAGCTCCTGTTTTGTTGAGTACATGAGAGTAGATAACATGAAAAGTATCAAAAATTACATAACGCGAGGGCTCGCTAAGGCTCCGCTATGGGTAGAATTTGCGAAGGTCGTCGATGTTCCAGGTGTGTGGTAGTATATTACCTTCGCTGTCGGAGAGGTGGAAAGAGCCTGGGCGATTGCATTCTGCGATCAGGAACGGGCCTGTCCACTTAGGCTGGAACTTTCCGGCCATGCTTGCGTTTTGTTTACGGATGAGGACGAGGTCACCCTTCTGCAGGTTCTTGATTCTGACCTTTTTATCTCTCCACTTCTTGGTCTCTTCCTGATATTTGCGAAGGTTATGAACTGCGCTGCATCTTATTTCTTCTAGCAAGTCCTTGTCGGTTAGTATGGCTGGCTCATCACTTGCGAGGGTTGTTCTTGGTGAGATGAATTTTAGCTCCTCTGGTAACACGGCTTCTTCGCCAAACAAAAGTTTGAAGGGTGTGAACTTGGTTGCTCTGCATTCGGAGGTATTGTGAGACCAGGTGACTGCAGTTAGCTCGTCTGCCCATTTGCCTTTTGGTCTGCCTTGCAATTTTCTGGATATGGATTGGAAGATTGTTGCGTTGGCTCTTTCGACTAGGCCGTTGGACTGCGGGTGTCGGACTGAGGCGAAGCATAGAATTGTTCCGATTTGTGCGCAGAACTCTTTGAAAACCTCGCTGTCAAACTGGGTGCCATTGTCGACGGTTAGATGTTGGGGGACTCCGAAGCGACAAACTATCTGCTGCCAGAAAAACCTTTTTACTGCGAGGGATGTTATGGAGGACAGCGGTCTTGTTTCGGTCCATTTGGTGAAATATTCCACGGCTACCACCGCGTAGCGAAGGTTCCCCGGGGCCGTCGGTAATGGGCCCACGAGATCCATTGCCCACCTTTGTAGGGGCCAGGTTGGGCGTATGAGGGTTGTGGGGGCCCCTGGGGTGTTTTGGTTTTTTGCTGTCAGTTGACAACCTTCGCACTTCTTGACGATGGTTTCAGCGTCTCTCAGCGCAGTTGGCCAGTAGAAACCTTGCCGGAAAGCCTTTCCTACTAATGCTCTTGGGCCATTGTGTGAACCGCATATACCTTCGTGGATGAGTTTGAGAATGTCGGTACCTTCGGATTGTGACACGCACTTGAGCCAAGGTGAGGTTACCGAAGCTTTGAGCAGGGTGTTATCCATAATCTTGTACCCTCGCACTCTTTGCTTTAGTCTGTTCTCTTCCTCTTTGGAGCTGGGTTCATGGAGTCCTTTGATGTAGGCCATGATAGGTGCTCTCCAATCCTCGCACTGAATTGTGTTGATCAGCTTGATGCTGATCTCGGAAGCTTCGAAGGCTGACCGAGTGGAAACCTCGTAGAACACGTCCGGAGGGAGCTGTAGCTGCTGCGCGGCTGCTTTGGCTAAGCAATCTGCTTCGCTGTTTTCAGTCCTCGATATTGCTTTTACGGTTATGCCGAGGAAAAAGGATTCTAACCTTCGTACATATTGAAAATACTTTTGAAGCTCTGGATCTTTTGCTTTGTAGTTCTTTTCAATGTGCCCCGCAATGACTTGAGAGTCTGTATTGATGAGTGCCCTTCGGACTGATAATGAACGCAACCTTGAAAGTGCCAGAATCACACCCTCATATTCAGCGGAGTTGTTTGTGCACTTGAAGTCCAGCCTTCGTGCGTATCTCAGCTTCGACCCGGAGGGCGAGATTAGAATAGCCGAGGCACCGGCTCCAGTTGCGCCCCAGGCCCCGTCGACGTAAACGATCCAAAACTGGTCCTGCTGCAGCTCGCCGGGGCGAGGGTCGGGTGTCCATTCTGCTATGAAATCAGCCAGCACCTGTGATTTGATCGCTGTTCTGCCAACGAAGGTTACAGCATAACTATTAAGCTCGACTGCCCATTTTGCTATTCTTCCAACGGCTTCGTTATTTTTGAAAATGCTCTCGAGAGGGTACGTCGAAGGTACATGTATCTCGTGAGCCTGGAAATAGTGCTTGAGCTTTCTTGATGCCATGACGACGGCGTATGCTATTTTCTCAAGCTCCGAATAGTTTCTCTTTGGGCCTTCGAGGGTTTCTGAAACATAGTAAATTGGGGCTTGTCTGGTTTTGTTGTTTTCGTGGAGCTCCTTGATGAGGACTGCGCTTGCAGCGTGTGGCGAAGCTGCGACGTAGAGTAACAACAAGTCTCCCCTGCTTGGGCTGGTTAGGGCAGTCAAGCTGGTCAGATATTTTTTCAACTCCTCGAAGGCCTTTTGCTGCTGGGGGCCCCAGTGGAAAGGAGCATTGCTTCTGAGTGTTTCGAAAAATGGTAACCCTCGCTCTGCGGATCTTGAGATGAATCTGCTAAGTGCTGCCAAACGACCAGTCAGACGCTGAGCTGCTTTCTTGGTCGTCGGAGGTTCCATGTTCATGATGGCATCAATCTTCTCAGGGTTGGCCTCGATTCCTCTGGCTGAGACGATGCACCTAGCAACTTGCCTTCGCTTACCCCGAAAACACATTTTTCTGGGTTTAGTTTCAGTCCGGCGTACCGGAGGTTGCTGAATACCCTCGATAGGTCTGGAATGTGGTTCTCTTTTAGTTCGCTTTGAACGACTAGGTCGTCGACATAGGCGGAGACTGCATGCTCATCCTTGAAAACTTCGGAGGTCATGCGAGCGAAGGTTGAGCCTGCATTTTCAAACCTTCTGCCATTCTTCGGAAGCAAAAAGTGCCCGAGGGTGTGATAAAGCTTGTTTTTTCTTCGTCTTCTTCATTCATCCAGATTTGGTGATAGCCTGAGAAGCAATCGAGGAGGGATAGCATTTGGCAGCCTGCCGCTCTGTCGACCAGGGTGCTTATGTTTGGGAGGGGGAAGTCATCCTTCGGACAGGCTTTGTTCAAGCAAGTGAAATCGACGCACATTCGCCATTTTTTATTCTTCTTTTGGACTAGGACCACATTTGAGAGCCAAGTTGGGTATTTGACTGGGCGAATGACGCCTGCGTCCAGAAGCCTTTTTACCTCAGCCTTCGCTGCCTCCTTTCTTTCTTCTGACATCTTGCGAAGCTTTTGTTTGATTGGGCGATAACCTGTCTTGATGTTCAGGCTATGCTCGATCATTGATCTGTTGACTCCTTTTAGGTCTTCGGCGGACCAAGCGAAGGTGTCGGAATTTTCTCTGAGGAAGGTGACGAGGTTGCCTTCTGATCGAGGGTCTAGATTGGCTGAGATGATCACCTTTCTTTCTTCATTACCCTCGAAGAGTTGGACTTGTTTGGTTTCGTCCTTTGGCGCCGCCTTCACTCTGTCATTGCAGACCTCGCCTTCGACGCTGATACCGGGGGTTTGAGGTTTTGACAAATTATGTACATTGCGTTGCCCCGGAGCGACGTTCCCTTCAGCTGTCCTTGCAATGTCCTGGTCCCCGAATACCGCGACGACACCCTTCGGCGCGGGAAGTTTCATGCATAGGTAGGCGGGATGGATGACCGCATTGAACGCGTTTGTGACCCCTCGGCCAAAAATGGCATTGTATGGGTAGAACATGTCGACGACATCAAATGTTATGTGTTCCGTCCTGCAGTTGATTTGGTCGCCGAAGGTCACGGGCAGAGAAATTTTCCCGACGGCTCTTACTTGTTGACCACCGAAACCGTATAGGGGGTTGTCGGCCGGTTGCAGAAGATTTCTGTCAAGCTTCATGCTGTCGAAGGTTGAAGCGAACAAGATGTCAGCGGAGCTTCCGGTATCGACCAGTATTTTGGTGACGGTCCACCCGGCGAGGTTGGTTTCGATCACCATGGCATCTGTGTGAGGGTAATCTCTTAGCTTCATGTCACTGGAATCGAAGGTTATGGGGATGTGAGACCAACGACCGAATTTATGTGGTCCTTCGACGGCCACGTGGTGAACGCGTCTGGCATGTTCCTTCCTCTGCCGTTTGTTGCCATGGTCTTCGTTTGAGCCTCCGGTGATAGCTAGAATGACACCGAAGGTCGATGTTGGATTGTTGATGGTTGTTTGGTTCGAGCCTTCGGCTTTCACAGGTTGTGGTGCTGGTAGCGCGGGGATCTGCGATGGTGGTGGCAGAGCGCTGGTGGCTTGGTGGGTTGTTGGAATTTGGTTTTGCGGGGTAGCTGGGTATGTGACTGTGTAAGGTGGGTTTTGGCGTTGTGGGGTGGTGGTTGGCTGATAATGGGTTTGGTTGTAGAGTGGGTGGTGGGTGTAGGGGGGTTGTTGCGAAGGTAGGCCGTAGTTTATGGGGGTATAGTGGTATGTTGGATTTGGTGGGTGGAAGCTTGGTTTCCTTGTGTGGTTTATGGTTCGGGGGTCTGACATGGCAGGTTTCCTGGATTCCTGGAATTCTTTTCCTTTGGCGAAGCATTCGCATTGCTTTGTTGTGTGCCCCTTTCCCATTCCACAGAAGTGACAATACATTTTGGCAGGATCTCGCTGCTGGTAACGCTGGTTCGGCGGAGGTGGCAAAGCCTGCGGGGCTTGGCTGCTCGGGTGATGAGCGTCCCGTGTTTGATGTTCATAGCTTGTTGCTTTGTTGATCGCACCAACGTTGCTTTGCTCTTGGCGAGGGTTGCTTTCTCTCGGTTGAGGCCTCGGCTGTGGCCTCTGCTGAGGCCTCCGAGCGTCGGACTTTGCTCTGAAATCCATATCAGCTCTACAGTATCTTTCCATTGTTTCATGCAACTCCTCGATCGAGTTTGCCGGTTTTCTGGCAAATTTTGAGGAGCCTGGTCCTGGGCGCAGACCACTGACTGCAGCGAGGATGACAGCCTCGTCAGATATCCCAGGGGTCCTCGCTCTGATTTGAATGAACCTTCGCCAGTAATCTTGGAGCGGCTCGCGTTCCTCTTGCTTGCAGTTGAATAGCTCGATGGGGTTTAACGGGGCTGGAGTGATGCCCTTGAAGTTTGTGCACAGCTTGTCTCTGAGGGAGGCCCAGGAGTCCACAGTTCCGGGGCGAAGGTTGCTGTACCAAGTTTGTGCGATGTCTCGCAGAATGATGACAAAGGATTTGGCCATTGTTGATTCGTCACCGCCTGCTGCGGCAACCGCTGCTTCATAGCTCATGATGAACTGGCGAGGGTCGGAAAGTCCATCATAGCGAGGTAGGTTTTGTGGATTATAGCAAGGTGGCCAGGGCTGGGTTTGGAGTGTTTGGGAGAGTGGTGACTTTGGATCGTATGGCATTTGGTGTTGTTGATGCCTTCGCTGAATGCGAAGGTTTTGCTCTCTCTCATCTGGGTAGAGTTGGCGGAGGTTTGGGTGTCTCACAAGATATGGCTCTGGGTGTACTGGTGGTGGTGGGGGTGGTGGGTGGTGACGAAGGTTGTCTTGATTTGGCTCCTCATTCCCCTCTCGCAACGGGGGTATCTCCTCATTGTTCCAGCCCTCGGCTTCGGCTTCTGCCGCGGCGAGGGACTCCTCCATGCGGCGAAGCTGCTCCCTGGCCTCGTCTGCCCTCTGTCTGATTGAGCGCAGTCGGTTGTGCCTCTCAAGCTGTTCCAGGCGCCTCTTCTTCTCTTGCAGCTCAGCCTCGAGCCTTTCAAGGGCCTCGAGGCCCACCTCTTCTCCTTCCCCTTCTCCTTCTCCCGAAGTGTGTGGGTGCGGCTGTGTCGCCACTCGGGCCTGGGGGCCCAGGGATTGGGGTTCCGGGGTGACATTTTCTCCTCCCGAGGGTTGTGCAATTTCCTCAGCAGGCGGGACCACCGCTGCCGCCTCTCTAGCAACGCGCTGGTCCCTCGCCGAAAGTGCTCTCCTGTTTCCCGCCATTTCAGACTTCGTGTCCCCACGGTCGGCGCCAAACTGTTGGGAGCACACTTGCCCAACCTCCGCACTTGTGCAGGGGAAGGAGCGAAGGTGACCAAGCGTCGGATGCGGTAGCGAAGGTGAAACGGAAGTGGAAAGTTCTCGAATTCCCAAAAAAATCGTCCTTTACACTGTTCATCCCCTTGGTATTTATAGGGAATGCCAAGGGGTGCGGGCCAAATTACAAAAGGGTACAGCAAAGATTCCTCGCCTCCGCGCAGGGAGGAAGGGCAGAAGCGTAAACACACAGCTGGAGCGGAAACCCTAATCGGTCACACCCCGGCGCGCCGCCACCTGGCCCCCTGTTCACCTTCGGGGAGAGGTGCGGCGGTCTTGACCTTCGGCCGCGCTCACCCTTGGGCCCGCGCACCTCCGGCTTCACTTGCCTCCCGGGAGAGGCAAGTGATCACGCTCGCTGCTTGCCTGGACCCTCGCTCCATCCGAAGGTGGTGTCGACGGTCAGCGAAGGTTTCTCGCAGTGCGACCATCGCCTCAGACCTGCACGGGAACACAGCAAGAGAGCGAGGGTTGATCCCGCATTCGGGGGTCAGGGTAGTGGCCTCCGATGGTGGAGAGACCCCGCAAGCGCGCCAGGCGTTACGCGAGGGCTGAATTTGGGCACCAGTTCGGGCGGCGCTTCTGTCGAGGGTCCTTTCCCCCAACAGCTTCTAATGCAAGGTTCTTTTCTCTCTCTAGAGTGATCAAGTCCCCTTGCATAACAAGACTCTCATTCCAACTCTCTAACTTAGTGAGCAATTTTATTATTTTGGGTCCACCTTTCTTTCCGAACTTTCTTATCATGATTTGTTCATAATCATCCATATCATCATCACTATATTCATCACTAGAACAAGTAGAAGAGGTAGATGATACCTTCTCATTCTAACCCATGAAGCAAGAATGAGTGAAGTCATCCTCATCGTCGGAGAGATCCTCGAACAAGCGTGATGAAGTGGTCGATGTAGCTATGTTGGAGAAGAAGCTTGGAGAAGTGGCCTTGTGAATAGAAATGTTGGCCACTCCCTTCTCCTTCTCCTTGCCATTGCTCTTCTCTTCATCACTTGAGTCATCCTCCGAAAACCATCCTTCACCAAGATGAGCTTCACCTCCTCTTCTTCTACTTTGCTTCTTGTCATCACTCTTGCTATACTTGCTCTTGTTCTTCTTTTGTGGACAATCGGCTATGAAATGATCATCCGCACCACACTCATAGCAATTTCTCTTCTTTGACTTCTTGAAGTATCCACCTTTGCTCTTCTTGTACATCTTCTTTCTCATGAATCTTCTAAAGTTCTTTACAAGAAGTGCAATCTCATCATCCGAGTCATCACTTCATTCACTTAATGAACCATTTTGAGCTCTACTTCCTTCTTCTTGGTTAGCCTTGAGAGCCACCACTTTCTTGTTGCTTGCTTCTTGATCTTTTATGGCTTCATCATCTAAGACTTCATGATGCTTTATCTTGGCAAGCATCTCATGCGGTCCTATGCTCTCATTGTTTGGTCTTTCCATAATTATGGATGCAAGTGTCTTGTTCTTCTTCCTAGAGGCTCTCAATAGCTTTCTTGCTGCCGAGTTGTCATCCCACTTTACATCTCCAAGAGCTCTAATCTTGTTGATCAAGGTCATGTATCTATCAAACATTGGTTGTGTGGTTTCACCACTCTTGATTGTGAAGTTCTCAATCTTCCCTTGAAGAAGCTCTATGTTGCATTTTCTCAAACTTGCATGACCCTCATATGATATCCTGAGAGTGTCCCAAATCTTCTTTGCAACTACCATTCCATGGACCTTGGTACTCTCTTCGAGCTTGAGGCATGATAAAATCAAAGATGTCGCTTGAGCATTTTGTTGAAACTCAATTGCATCTAGGTCGGTGTACTCTTCTTCCTCAATGTGACTTGGTCCATTCCCAACTATCTCCCAAGCTCTTGCGGCAAGAAGATGTAACTTCATCTTGTGTGCCCAATCATTGTAGTTGATTCCATCGAAGGAAGGTGGTTTGCCTAGGTTGACGGTAGGTAACTGAAGAACCTTGCTCATTTGGCCATAGTCAAATGGTATGCTTGAGAATTCTTTCTTGTTTTCCTCCTCACAACTTTTTACCTTTTTATCTTTGGGCTCTGGAGGAACTCCTCCACCACCTGATGTTTCGCTTGTGCCGCTCAAAGCTTGCTTGAAGCTTTCAATTTCTTGCTTCATCATATTCATTTGATCTTCGAACTGCTTTTCTTGCTTTTCTAACAGCTGATCTGCAACTTGCTTGACAATGCTATCAACATCTGCCTGACTTAGGGTCGACATGATTTTTCCCTTACGCGGTGAAGCGCTAACACAATGGGTTAGGCTCCGATACCAATTGAATAAAGGATCTAATCAGCCTAGAGGTGGGGTGAATAGGTTATTCTCTACAATCTAAAACTTCAAAGACTAAAACATGTAGTTAAATGACAACCGGTATTACCGGTTTGTTTGGGTTGGTACTACCGGGTGTCAAACACCAGTACTACCGACACAAACAAACGACACTATTGGGAACCTAAAAGCAACTACAAATCCGATGTACATGTGATATGATTTCAGATCAAGAAATTACCCCACTTCCCTAAGTGTTGTAGACGAAGATTGTTACCTTCCCAAGGCTTAGTTCCTTCCCAATGTGTAGATCGGTCCTTCCCAACCTAACAACATGAGAGGGGAGAGGAAGAACATGAAGAACACAAGTACAAGCGTAATATGCAAAGTAGAGATAACAACAAGCACGCAGGACACAATGATTTATCCCGAGGTTCGGCCAAACCACTAAGGAGTTCCTACGTCCTCGTTGTTGAGGTGACCACCAAGGTCGGAGTCTCTTTCACCTCCTTGCCTCACTCAAGCCACCACAAAGGTTAGCCAAGTTTCTCCACTAAGAATCACAGGGGAAATACAAACGCTTCGGGGATCCATCACAAATGAATCAACACGGGCAACCACGAAGAACACCTAACCGGCTTGGGTTCCAAGAACCCAAGAGTAATAAATACAAACCAAGCCAGCAAGATGAGGGAACCAAGTGCTCAAGTCATAGATCGAAGCTTCTCACTCTCTAATCTCACTTCCCTAGCTCAAATCTTGCAAGGGAATGAATCTAGGAGCAATGGGAGAGAGAGAGGGGAGGAGTCAATGCTTGGGAGCTCTCTTGTCTGCTGTTAGGTCGCAATGAATGAAGTGAAGTGAGTGGCTAATGGTTAGAAGTCGAGTGGGTGGCTTTTATAGTCACCCAGTCTCGAGGCTTGTCGGTAGTACCGACCACACAAGGTCGATAGTACCGGCCAACCAAAAAGCATTGCGCCAGATCTAGTTTGACTTTCTTGCAACCACCGACCAAGGGTCGGTACCACCGATGGTCGGTAGTACCGGCCATATGGAGGTACTACCGCCAGGCCAAAATGGCCACGAGCAGAGAGCTCCGCGAAAAGGTACTCGGGGCACTCGGTACCACAGACCAGGGGTCAATACCACCGAGCCCGGTAGTACCGACTTTTATAGCGGTACTACTGACAAGTCAATATGGCGCACGAACAGAGAGGTCTGCATCGACCTGAGGTGGTCAGTTCCACCGACCATGGGGTCGGTACTACCGAGCCCGGTAGTACCGGCCTTATGGTGCTACTACCGCTAGGTTAATTTTGGTTCTACACAGAGAGGGTGAAAACTGGTCTGGATGGTCGGTACTACCGGGTTTCATGGCGGTACTACCGACAGTTCAAAATGAACTCCATCCAGAGAGCATTGCGCGCAGCCTCCCTGGTCGGTACCGCCGACCCCATGGTCGGTACTACCGACTTCACAGAAATACAGCTATGTGTTCATGATCGTAAGGTGTCTCTCAAGAAAACTTTTGTTAGTCGACATGAGCACTTTTCTCCACATCTAGCTAGCCTAATTTGTATCCCTCTTGATAGTCCGGCTTACCTATAACTCAAGATTAGAAATAAACTATCAATCCACCAGTTGAGCTAGGCATCATTTATCCAACAAAATTTAACGTGCTTTGTTCACGGGATATCAACATTGTAATTCTTTCTAAGGACTAACACCTGCATACATACCTTTATAAAACTGTTAGTCCCTAATTTGATTGTCATTAATTAGCCAAAACCCACATTGGGGGCGCATGCACTTACAGTATGTCTTTGTATCTTTTATTTACAAGACTTATGCTTTAATATATTTATCTTCTCTAGTTACTTTATGCCTTTATTATATGATTAGTATACTTGTTATATCTTGGCATGGGATCTTTGCTCATATTGAGTGCTCTAGTTATAGGCCATAATTAGAGTAGTAATTGATAGATTAGACATGGTGTTTAGTCTATAGGTTACCAGAGGTTGCACTCAATCCCACGGTTAGTTGTGGTAGCCCCAGGGGTGACAACTCTGTTAGGCCTTTGTAATCCACCACGTTCGGGTTGATGTTTCGTAGAGCTTTTGGCATCCTTCTCCCAACTACCTTTTTCCCAGTCTTCTTCGAGTGTTGGAAAGGACCTGCTGCTCCAAATTGCCAATGTATATGACTGCAATATCTTTTCATCTTTGTTGCCTTAGAACACAAGTAATAGAGAAGTGCATAGGAACCTTGATCTCTCCTGTTGTCCTCCCACTATAGTTATCTATACATTTATCATGAAATTCTCTTTTATGTGCTTCCATTATCATATCATATATCATTTACTCCTACTTTAGTCTAATTAGTACTCTGAGTTAGTAGATGCATGATAGTGAGTTATCAGATTCTTAACCCTTGCTTCCCAGTGGTAAAATATAAATAACGATCCTGGAATACTCCCGATAAAATGCTACGATGGTGTTCTGTGCGCTTGCAGAATCTTTCATATTCTATTTGTACTAACGAATGTCAACTCCCGTGTTGGTCAGCACCAAATTGATCAACACACTGCAAACAACAAGGCTCGCAATGGTCTTTTGGGAAGCCTCTCCATGCCTGAGTTTGAGCGTATTTTTGAGCTTTAGATGTCTCAAGAGATCTAGGTGAAGCTTCAGAGCTATCACGAGGGGTTCGCTCTGGTCAAGACTAGACTCTTCGAGATGTACAAGCAAGAATACGAGATTTCACTCAGATGGATGGGGAGACAATTGATGCCATGTTCGCTCGCTTTCAGACGATTGTGAACAAGATGCGTGCAAATCGGTCCAACCTACCTTATGACGATCATGAGAGGGCGCTCAAGTTGCTATATGCCCTAGACCGGAAGGTATGGGAGGTGAAGGTGTCGACTATCGTTGAGTCACCAAGGTACGACACCCTCACCGTGGACGAGCTATTCAGCAAGCTCAAGTCCACCGAGATTGATCACCTGACTCAGGCCGAGCTGAAGAACCCATCTTCACATATCATGGCTTTGGTCTCAGGCAGGGGTGGATCGACTCTTTTTGCTGACACTTCTCCACCTGTCTTCTCTTTGTCTTCTTTGCTTTCAGTTACAAAAGAGCATCTGAAGGTGTTGTGCGATGATGAGCTCAGACTTGTCACCCACAAGTTCACGCTGGCGTACAACAATTGCTTGAACCGTCAGCGGGGTGGCAAGGATGGCTGCTACGGATCTGGTGATCCCAACCACTACATCGCGAAATGCCCCAAGAAGGTCTCCACCAACAAGAACAACCGCCCCAGGCGCAAGGACAAGCGCGAGTACAAGGCTGAGAAGAAGAAGACCAAGGGCGGGTACCACAAGGAGGAGATCGAGTAGGCTTATGACGCTGGCAAGCGTGTGTTGACGGTCGTTATTTCCTATTTATAACAACCAACTACCACATGAAATGATCACCAAACTAGAATTAGGGCTTTTATATCTAACAAGTTCCACAAGTTTTGGTGAGTCACTTGTCTTGCAGGAGTAATCAAAGAATACCATGGAAAGGCAAGAAGAATACGCCTTCCGGCAAGACGTAAAATCAAGAAATAAAGGAAGAAGCCCATCAAACTACAAATCTGCGTTGGAACCCACCATAACATCCAAAAGCATCAAGTCCACGACCCAAAGGAGAAAGGCAGTGGTGAGGCGGGCCAGCAGGGGTGTGCCCGCACCCCTGGTGCGGTCGCACCACCAGCGGCGCCAAACATGTTCAAGTTTGAATGGTCACCTACCACCGCATCTCTCATGTCAGTTATCAAGGTGTCCATGTTCAATGTACCCCATAAGGTCGGTTTGGAGGTCTGTTTGCACTTTCCATGTGGAGAGAGTAGGCTCTCCACCCTCCCATGGCACCTCCACTATATATAGAGGCCCTCTCGATCATTTGGGATCATCATCTTCATAGAGATCATACACACCACAAGGAGTCCTCTTCACCATATTGCCAAGATGTAGTAGTAGAATAGCTCTAGTTGTGAGTGAGGGAGATATGCTCATGTTCCGGAGGAGTCCTCGGAGGATCGGTATAATCTTGTATCGCTTCTTTGTAACACTTGAGTATTCAACATATTTATCTTCTCTAATTACTTGAATCGCTTACTTGGTTATCTAGTTCTTACCATATGTTTTAACTAAAGCATGGTTAGTTTAATGTTTTGCACCATGGCATGGGATCTCCGCTCGACCGAGTGCTCTAGTTATTATTGACGGACCAAAATGTCGGAAGACATCATCAGAAGATGATTACTCGGACCAACTCTGGACGTCGTGACAAGATCCAAAGATATGTTATGAAGTGGACATAAATTAGGACTCTCATTGTAACTTAGTCGAGTTCTAAAGGAAGTCTTGTAATTAGAATAGGACTCCTCTGTTGTAACCGATTAGGACTCGGTTAGTGCTAAGCTTCACATGATTATATAAGGGGAAGCGGGCGTCAACCCCTATCATTGAATCTCAGATCATAACACAAGGCACACGCCGCCACTGGACGTAAGGTATTACGCTATTAAGCGGCCTGAACCAGTATAAATCGTTGTCCCTGTGTACTCACCGAGTTCTACGAAGGCCGATCCCCACCGAACAAATCGTCTGGGATCCCCCAAGATGAGTTCCCGGTTAGCAAACATCGACAGCTGGCGCGCCAGGTAGGGGCTCTCAGCGATTCCACGGTCAAGAGTTCGACAAACCACTTCAACATGTTCTCGGCGGGATCAATTTTCATTTTTGGCTCGTGGTCTTGCATCGCGGATGATCATTGGAAGCTGCATTGACAACTCCAAACTGAATCAGAAGCGCAAGCCACATCAAAGACAGATCATCTCACCCGAGACCTAGCAAACCTCACAATCCAAGAATCGCAAAGATCTGGGGACCAGGCAGAATCATCCGAGTCCTACCCGGATACGAACTCTCGGTCCGGAAAGGACTCGGATTCCATACACCGTATCCCCTTCGGACTGCGTAACTCAGCTAAAAGCTTTCAAGAGTTGATTGGATTAAACTTCCAAAAGCTTCAACAAATCCCTCTAACAGGAGCTCAGCAGGGACTCGTTTTCAGCTCAACCGAGGAAGGTAACATCGTCCATTGGCCAATACAACTAGCTCTGGCTAGGTTGGTTGGCATAATCGACCAATAACTCCCGTATCAATACGGGCATGAGCTACCCTTTGAGGAGCACGACACCTCAACAGAGCTAATCTCCAGTACTTCTACTCTGGAGTCGGTTACACCGGGATCAATAAACCAAGGCCACACTCGTGAAGTCTTCATGGCAGGACACCAGCCATCTCTACGACCTCCGACTCCTCCAGATGTCTTTCGAGATGATGAGACCTTGAGTTTGATATCTGATGATGATCCAGAAGGACCCGGTGAAACCGAGACCTTAAAAGCAGAAAGACTAAGGAGGAATTTGGCAAAAGACGCTCGTAGAAGGCGAGCAACTCATCGTAAAGAGGCCATGGAGCGTTACCATGTACGACTTGAAGAATATAATAGTCAAAGGCGTCTGGAAGAGGAAGTCGAACGCCAAGCTCGTAGTCAGCGGGATCAGGAAATTCAGTCTCAGAACGATCGCAATCGACGACGACCTGACTGCTCGTGCAACCTCAAACCTGAATTCATGAAGGTAGGCAGTCACAAAGTGTATCAAACACCCTACCAAAATGTCATGGCCCTAGCCACAGAGATAGGAGCTAAAGACAACCGCTCACCTAATGAAGAACGACGACTGATCACGCTTTAGACTACGGCACTACAACTCAAAGGTAGAAACCTGGAGTCTCTAGCTGATGATCAAGACTCATCTCATCCAAGCCAGAGGCGGCCTGTTCATGAACGACTCGGCCGAGTCCCGGCCAGGAATCGTCTGGGCAATCGAGTCCTCGACCAAGCTGAAGGAGGAGCTGAATCATCATATCGTGGAGTCGACATCTTAGGATCCGACGTAGTCGATCGCTTCCCCTGCTTTTCCCAGAGGCTCTGAACAGTCCCGTTCCCAAGAAAGTTCAAACCCGGGAACTACTCAAAGTATGACGGGAAGACAAAACCTAAACGGTGGCTCAGGCTTTATGCTCAAGCAGTCGAGTTAGCTGGAGGAAGCAATGATGTCAAAACATTATTTCTCCCCATGGCTCTAGAGACAATGCCTCTTGCCTGGTTCGACAGACTTAAGCCCGGGTCCATTAACTCTTGGGAACAACTTCACCGCATTTTTATAGAGAACTTTGCAGGTGTCCCTGAGAGATCAGACCCTCGGACTAAACTTAGAACCTGCAAGCAGCAGAAAAATGAGACCATGCCAGAGTACTACAGATGCTTCTCCGAGATCCGCTCCACAGTCTCAGACATAACGGACAGATAAGTAATTGACCTTTTCGGCAATGGAATCTGTGAGAGGTACAATTACAAGGATTTCATCAAGTATGACCCGACCACCACCGATGAGTTCCATCAGACAGTAAATTCCATGATGGCAACAGAACAACGCACACAGGAACGCTTTCCCGAGAGGAACACGCAGGGTGATCGAGGAAATAACCAAAGAGGAATCTAGACTGCTCAGCAAAACACCCGCAAAAGAACCGGGGACAACACTGTTGCAGCCATGGAACCTCAGAAGAAAGGGAACAAACCTTCAAGCTTCGATGACCTCCTAGATGGCCCATGTCCTTTCCATCCAAAAGGAGGACACCAGGCTAGGCATTGTCGACAACTTAAAGAGCGAGGTCTGAATTCCGACTTTAACAAAAACAAAAAAGACAAAGGGAAGAAAGCAGCCCAAGACCTTTGTTGATGGTCCTCAAACACCTATTTTACCATCAACATTTGACCCTAAAATCCACCAAAAAGGCATGAAATGTAGTCAAATAGGTTTCAAACTAACCAAATTCCACATGTCCATAGAATTTTATTTGAATGCAGGATTTGAACCAAATTTGGACATATGGACGCACCAGAGGCCAAGCCCACTCACCAGGGCCCAAATGGGCCTGGGGGGGTGGCGCCCACCACTAGAGTTTGGCCCAGAATCCCCCCTGCCACATCACTGATCCATGTGACCACCCCAAGGCCAAATCTTGGCCCTTGGTCACTAGGTCGGTTTGATCGGAGGGCTACGGAGGGGAGTGGCGTGGATCATGACCAAAGTCGGTTGCTAGGACATGCAACCGACCTCCAAACCGCCTTGGACAACCACCTGGAGGCCGTAGGATCAGTGACGATGCATCCAACGCCCAGGGGACTGGCGGCCGCCAGTAGGTGGTGGCGCCCGCCACCTGACCTAACCCTATGTCGGTTGGCTGCCTCCTATAAGTACCCCCTCACTCCTCAAGACTATAAATACCCCCCTGGTGGCACCACTTCATTTGTACCATCACACATTACCATCCCAGAGAAACACAAGCAAGAGAAGCAAGTGAGAGTTAGGTTAGAAGCTCAGAGAGCTTAGGCAAGTAGGTAGCTAGTAGAGCAAGGCATCTTCGCCCTCGCGATCGCGCTGCTCAAGGCTTAGCTAAAGAGTAGAGGCGTGCGAGTGATCGGTCCTGGAGCTGGGAAGAGTCTTCCTTCATATCCAGTTCAGGTTTTGCTCTTGTTACTCAAGCACTTTACTATATTCTATTTCATCATTTCAAGTATTACTTTATTCTACTTATCAGTATTGAGTAGTATACTTGATTGATTGCTTGAGTGCCTAGCTATCCTACAGTTCAATTCACTTAGCCATAGTAGTTAATCTCTAGTGAGCTTAGTGTTTGATCTTTGCCAATAGGTTGCTTAGTTAGTTTAGTGTTTATCTTATTAAGTCAAGTATTTGCTCTGACGTCCGCAAGGGTGTCTCTATTCAAAGCTAGGGTAGAGATAGTTAGAATATAATTAAGCGTGGTGCTCAGTTATAGACTTACCTTCAGATACGGCTGGACCCCCGAATAGCTGTGGTAGCAAGCAGGTGGTGACAACCCTGTGCGCCTTGAGTTCCACCACGTAGTTGGCCCAGTTTAACAGTAAGGCTCGTTGTGCTAGCGTTCAACATAAGTAAGTGGTAAAGGCTAGTACGCCTCGATACTTGATAAGAAAGGAATAAAACTTTACTCAACTTAGTCGCTTTATTGACTTTTGCCTGCCTTGCTTCGTAACTGTCTTGCTTCGTAGTTATCTTGCTTTGTAGTTATCTAGGAGTAGTTAGTTATCTTAGTTATCCTTAGTTATCATATTTCCCTTCAACTACCTATCCATCCACCTTACCTTACCATCCATTTCATCCTTACCTATCCACCCATATATTCTTTCTAGCCTTTCATCTTCCCTTCTCCCCTTTTCCTTTTTCTTATTTCTTCAACTCTCATCCCCTCCTTGACTCAACTAATACACCACCCTAGCCTTCCCTTGGGACCAAATAAATCGACACCTGGTACTCCCAGGCGAAGTGCTACTATGATAGTTCTGTGCGCTTGCAGAGTCTCCTCCTGGTAGATTGCATTCTCTCTAGCTAGCTCCTACTAGTGTAGGGATTGACAACCCCGCTTGGCATTAGTAGATAGTTGCTTTAGCTCCACTCCTTTAGGTATAGTGACCGGTCTTGCTTCAAGCATTCTGATGCCATTGCCGGGGATAGACTCCATAGTCTACTCCTAGTAACAACATTAGCAAGTGCCAACAAGGATTCCTGTGCCGTGACCGGGGATAGTTGCCTAGCTCTATATTTAGTGAAGCTAAGAACTACCAACAACCTTCAACAAGACGCCGACGTTTTCCAACACCCCAAGGGCACCATCAATGTTATATTCGGGGGAGTAACCACCAGCGACAACAAGCTTCTCCAGAAGCTTTCTTTACGGGAGATTATGTCTACTGAACTAGCGACGCCCAGATACCTTGATTGGTGTGAGCACCCAATCAATTTCTCCCATGCAGACTAATGGACCAGCGTCTCCAACGCAGGGCACTACCCGCTAGTCCTGGATCCTACGGTCGTCGGCTTCAAATTGGGAAGAGTACTCATTGATGGAGGAGCAGGACTCAACGTCATCTTCGCAAGTACCCTACTCAAGATGAACTTGGACCTAGCAACTCAGCTCACACCATCAAGCACTCCCTTTTATGACATAGTACCCGGAAAGGCGACCATACCACTCGGAAGAATAATACTACCCGTCACTTTTGGAACTCAGGACAATTATCGCACCGAGTACATCAGTTTGTAGGTAGCCGACTTCGAATCATCATATCACGCCAAATTTATGGCAGTACCACAATATCCATACCTTCTGCTGAAGATGCCGGGTCCTAAAGGTATTCTAACTTTCAAGGGCGACTTGAAGCGATCCTTCGAATGCGACACAAAAGCTGTCCAAAGAGCGGAAAAGGCTCAACTCGCCCTGGAAGTACAGGAACTCGCGCAGATGGTACATAACTCCAAGCCTAGAAATTCAGAAATCCCAACCAAGAAGGAGGGTACTATCCAACCACCAGCAGAAGTCTCTACAAAATCTATTGATCTGGAAAGCGGCGATCCTTCAAAGACGGCGGTTATCAGCGCTCACCTATCTTAGGAATAGGAACTCGTGCTCACCAAGTTCCTCAGAGCAAACAAAGATATATTTGCTTGGAAGCCGGCTGACATGCCAGGCGTTCCAAGGAACTTGGCTGAGCACAAGTTGGAATTAAAAGAGGGCTCCAGACCCATCAAACAAAGACTATGACGATTCTCACCAGAGAATAAAGAGGCAATCAGAAAGGAAATAGCTAAGCTACTCGCAGCCGGGTTCATTAGAGAAATTCTCCACCCTAAGTGGTTAGCTAACCCAGTACTAGTAAAGAAGAAGAACTCCGCAGAGTGGCGCATGTGTGCCGACTACACAGACCTCAATAAGCACTGTCCAAAGGATCCCTTTGGATGACCAAGGATAGATCAAATAGTTGATGCCACCGCAGGTTCTCCTATACTATCCTTTCTGGATTGTTACTCATGGTACCATCAGATTGCTCTCAAAGAAGAAGACCAACCAAAGACATCGTTTATAACTCCTTTCGGTGCCTACCATTATAAAACTATGTCCATTGGATTGAAGAATGTAGGAGCCACTTAACAGCGAGCTATCCAAGATTGCCTAGGCGACCAAATTGGCCGCAACGTGGAAGCCTACGTCGATGATATGGTTATAAAGACAAAAGGATCCGACTACCCTCATATCAGACCTAGAGGAAACTTTTACCCGACTACGCACTTATAAATGGAGGCTCAACCCCACAAAATGTGTATTCAGAGTACCCTTAGGCCAACTACTCGGCTTCCTAGTTTGCCATCGAGGCATCGAGGCTAGCCAAAAGCAGATCAAGGCTATCACCAGCATGAAGCCACCAACCTTGGTCAAGGACGTTCAAAAGCTCACTGGGTGCATGGCTGCACTTAACAGATTTATCTCACGGTTGGGAGAAAAGGGACTACCTTTTGTAACACCCTTGGTGTTAAGCAACCCTAAATGCATAACTTGACATCTCATGAGCATAAAGCATCATCATATGTTCCTTCTTTTATGTAAAGTGTCATTTCATGTGCTAAGATGCTACTGATCATGCAATGGTGTGATGCTTGTTTGACTTGTTTTTGGAGTAGTTGAGTTCCTAAGTAGTCTAACCTTGCTGAGGAGTCAAAATGAAGCCAAGTTTATGTTGATCATTTTGGCTAAATCTAGTCTCTAACCCTAGTTGCCCTAATAGAGCCCTTGAAGTCCTTTTTGTTTGACTAACAAAGACCTCTATGATAAAAGCTTTGCATGGATGAGTGCCCTAAACCAAAAGTGTGTAGATTTTAGAGTAGAAGAAAAGTTGTTTTTGGGTCAACTCATGAAAATGAGTCTAACATAGTGTTTTGAGGCCCACAAGGCAGAATTGGAGGAGTTAGACTTGGAAAATTTTCCTAAGTCCTATCACTGTCGAAACAGTTTCATCTTGGGATGTTTGGAGCTTTCTTGAGCAAAGCTTAGGCCGAACCAATGCATGATCCTTTAATAAAAGTTGAAGTTGGCACATAGCTCTACCCAATAGAACAAGTGGTTTAGCTTTTCACCTAACGGATTAGGATTTAATCACGCGCAAATATCGATCGTCAGTCGACTGATGACCGACTGAATCCATCGATTCAGTTTGAATCGATGCCGGCAGTGGCCGACCGCGCCAGGGATGCTTCGCCGCGTGGCGCGCGAGGGCCAGGCAGGCAGCATCCGCACGTGGCTTGGCGAGCACAAAGCCCGTCCGCACGCGCTCGCGCATGCCCGAGCAGCTCCACTCCCTTTGCCTGCCTCCTCTTCGCTCTCGCCGGTGCCCGGGCGGAAAGGCGGAGAAATTGAGCGCTCACCGCCGTTCGCCGCCGTCCCACCGCCTCACCGCTAGCCCGACCACCCAGATAGCTTCGCCGTAAGCCCCCGCACCTTTTGCCGCCTTTAGCGCCCCGTAGAAAGCCCTAGGCGAGCCCCGGGATGAGCTCCCGCCATGGCCGCCATGACCGCGGAGCTCGGTTCGCCATGGCCGACCTCCTTCCCGTGGGTTTCATGTTGTCCTAGCCCCCGTTCGAGGGTCAGTGAGGTCCGCGGAAGTAGAAGGGGGAGTTGGTTTAGCCGATTAGGGTTCGGTGACCGCGGAAGCCGCCGTCCGTCGCTCGCCATGGTCGTCTGAGATGGCAAAGCCGTGATCTCGGGTGTTCGGAGTAGGAACCCTAGCTTCCAAGCCTTAGGGTAGGCTCGTAGAAGTCGCCGGAGTAGATACCGAGGGTTGGTTTTCCTCGGGATGGCCGAAGTCAGCCGGCGTAGCAAAGCCGCGCCGCCGTGTCCGCCATTTTCGATAGCAAGCTCCGTCCGTCGCAATGCCGGGCCGGTGATTAGCACCAATCGACGCGGGAAGGTGAGAGGAGTCCGAGGGGGGTGATGGTTTCGCTGGAGAGGTCGCCGTCGGCCAGCTCCGACGAGGTCAACGACCTCCCTTGTTCTGTGCGTACGACAGGTGGGGCCAGCTTGACTCGGGGACCCGCTGGTCAGTCTCCCGTGTGCAGTTTGGCCGGGTGTAGCTAGCAGTTAGGTTTTAATGTTTTTGGTTTAATGTTTTTCAGCAATGTGTAAATGATTGATTAATTCATATCTAGAGTTGCATTAGTTTAAATGAGGTGAAATAAATTTTGTTATGTTTGTCTTGATAAGATCTATTTAGGAAAAATATGATATATCCAGTTTGTGATGATTTTATATGCAGTTATATTTAATTTATGTTTAGGCTAAAATCTTGTTAAATGCATAATAAAGTGTGTATTGCTCAGAAAAATGTGATTCTTGTTTTGTTAAGTTTGTGTTGTTAAGTAGAATCTGGGAAAAATATGATATGGGTATGTTCTGTGGGAAATGTGGGCAGTGAGAATTAAAATGATTAAACGCTGTTTTCTTGTATGATTTTTAGTAAATAGAATATAAATGATATAAGCTTGGTAATTTTTACAGACTGCTCTTGTACTAAGAAGTTCAGTAGAAAAATGTGAAATTTGTTGTTTGACACTTTTTGCTAGGATGTGTAGTTCAAAGCACCTTTTCATGGTGATGTTTGTCTTTTTCATGTAGAATAGGGTTTAAGTCCAAATAGCTTGAAATTTGGACAGTGGGCTAGATTTCTTGTTGTCAGCTCCCAGTAATTTTTATGGATTTTTTCTGAAGTTGTTATCTGAGGGATGCTGTTATAGGCTTGATTAAATGATTAAGTTGTAGCAAGTAGCTAATAGGTAGTGGGATGATGTTGACTACCTTGTTGAAGAAAATGAAGTAGACGACATGTGCTTATGTTCTGAATTAACTTACTCCATGTTGCACCAACCACGCATTCCATATGCATTCATCCTATATACACATATTTGTGCATCATACAGGACCGGTAGTGGAGACCCAGAACCCGCAACCGCAGGAGGAGCCAAGTCCGGAGGAGACCCTGAACGAGAGGACCGAAGAAGGAGACGTCGAGGACTTGCCTGAGTGCCACGACCACCGACCCTCCGACTTTGAAAGAGGCAAGCCCTGGAGCATCTAACTCCTATGATTTGCAAATTATTTACTAAATTAATCTGATATGCTTGTTGCACTAGGTTTATAGGAATTGATTGCTACCGTTGTTGCATCAATACTATACCATGTCCACCGCAATTGACATCTTGATATCCCTATTTAAGTTTTAGGCCGATATATGCTTAGTCTACTTAGACCAGTAAAAGTCGGGTGATTTACTGTCTCCCGCATATAGGTGGATACTGCTCATGACTAGCCTGGTGCTATCATGGAAATAACCGTGTGGTAATTAAACTGAGACCGGTCGGGATGTAGGAGCAGCAGGACATGGGTTCTGTGTGCTAGTAGTCTCCCGTCTGTGTCGATTAGGACCCGACGAAGGCACACCTCAGTCATTTTGAACGCGTCAATCACTTAATGGAGCAGGAGCGGGTACCTCCCGTGAAGCCGAGTAAGGTTATTCTAGCCGGTGATGGAGATGTTGACGCCTAACACCCAGGGCCTCAGATGTACCGTGGGCAACTATTCTGAGCAACCTGGTATGGTCCATGGACAGGCAGGGCCTGATTGACCTGGCATGACCGTGGGCAGTTATAGCTTGAGCGACCTGACATTGAGATAACCCCCCGGTGTAGAAGGGCCCTTGGCCGTCCCGTGCGTTGTGTTCTCGAATTTCCTGAGTGGCAGCCGACGGCTACCTAGCAAGGTGTGATCGGGTGAGTGTGTGACATTTTATCCCCAGCTAGGTAGGAATCGATTATTATCGCCATCGCTCCTGGACAGTGAGTAACTTGACTGGGCATGTGTTACCGTAGTAACTTATGGAACTAAAGATGGTTATGAGGTTGAATCTGAAAGGCTATTGATAAAATAGTCACTTTTGCTTGATTAAATTAGTCTAGTGATTGCTCTAGATCAGGTGCAAATCTAGTTAATCAGGGTTAACTATAAAAGTGACTGCCAACACTCAAATTTTGGTTTTATCATAAGAAAGCTTTCATTCAAATTGGTATGTTTAGCCAACCCCAGATATAGCCTTCATGAATCCTTGGAGTCTCATTATTTCTGGTTTATGACGGGTAAGTCTAGCTGAGTACCTTCTTGTACTCAGGGTTTTATCCCTTGGTGTTGTAGATCGACAGTGCTTCTATGGCTACTGTGAGAACTTTCTCTACCCAGTTATGGGTGATGATTAGACCATGGGTGTGGACCACTCTTATCCTCATCTGATGCTTTTGTTGGACCGATCAGGCATATGGCACCGTATTGTGAACCAGTGAACTTATGTTTTAAAACTATGTTGCTTCCGCTACTACTTCCAAACTATGGTTTGTAATATTGTTTCGTACTCCGATGTATTTGAATTATGTGCAAACTGTGATGTAACTTGTGGACATGTTCGCTGAACTAGTACGGTCTTGGTTGTTGTTGAAATAATTTGAAATCCCTCGAGATTTCTGGACTACAGGGTTTGTATGAGCTTAAGTACATGTTAATCTTTGCGAAAGCAGAGGTTTCGGTGCTTAATCTGGTATAAATTGGTCGGTTCTGTCACACCTTTCTTCAAACTACTCAAAGCCGGTGATAAATTTCAGTGGACGGAAGAAGCGGACAGGGCCTTTGAACAACTCAATGGATATCTCACCAATTCTACTATGCTAACACCGCCAGAAACCAGGGAACCAATGATGCTATACATCGCGGCTACCACACATGTTGTAAGCACAGCAATAGTAGTGGAACGCAAAGATGAGCAACACGTCTACAATACTCAGCGACCAGTATACTACATCAGCGGGGTACTTTCTGACTCAAAAGTCAGGTACCCGCAAGTTCAAAAGTTGCTCTATGCTTTACTCATATCATCAAGGAAGCTACGACACTACTTCGAATCCCACGAAATCATAGTTGTCACGGATTTTCCATTGGGAGAAATCCTTCACAAACGTGACGCTACAGGAAGAATTTCCAAATGGGCAGTCGAGTTGGGAGCACTCAATATTAAGTTCACTCCAAGGAAGGCAATCAAGTCGCAAGCCCTGGCTGATTTTATCGCCGAGCGGACAGAATTTCAGCAGGATCAAGACACAGCTATTCTGGAACATGGGAAGATGTACTTTGACGGGTCCCTAAAACTTAGAGGCGCAAGTGCCAGAGTTTTACTTGTATCTCCCGCAGGAGAGCAACTCAAGTATGTCCTGCAAATCATGTGGCCAGCGACTAATAACGAAGCAAAGTATGAAGTGCTACTACACCGGTTAAGACTAGCAGTCACATTGGGAATCAAGCGACTACTAGTTTATGGCGACTCTTCCGTGGTGATTCATCAAGTCAACAAAGACTGGGACTGCACCAAGGAAACAATGGACACCTACTGCGCTGAAGTCCGCAAACTAGAGAAAAAATTCTCAGGATTGGAACTCATTCATATCACCCGAGATCTCAATGTTGCTGCTGACGTTCTAGCAAAATTGGGATCCGACAGAGCCACTGTTCCTAGCGGCATCTTCATACATGAGTTATCTAAACCATCTATTCATCAGAAGGAAGAACCCGACCCAACACCCTCCGCACAAATCTTAACAATATCACCCCACTATACCAAAGTTTTCATTGACTACTTCAAGGAGCACAAATTGCCAAGTGACAAAACTGCAGCAGAGCAAGTCACCAGACATAGCAAAAACTATGTTCTAGTTGGGGACAAGTTATATCGACGTGGCGCCTCATCAGGAGTCCTCCTCAAGTGCATTTCACCAGAAGAAGGCGAAGAAATACTGAATGAGGTTCATTCTGGGTGTTGTGGCAATCACGCAGCATCAAGGACATTAGTCAGAAAAATCTTCAGATCCGGGTACTATTGGCCCTCTGCCCTGAAAGATGCAGAAGACTTAGTCCGCCACTGCCAATCATGCCAGTTCTTCGCTAAGCAATAGCATGTCCCAGCTCACGAGTTGATTTGTATGCCACCATCATGGCCCTTCTCATGTTGGGGACTCGACATGGTGGGTCCTCTCAAGCGTGCTCCAGGTGGATTCGAGTACATTTATGTAGCAATCGACAAATTCACCAAATGGATTGAGTACATGCCTCTGGTCAAATTCAACTCATCAAAGTCAGTACAATTCATGCAGAGCACCTTCCATCGCTTTGGGATGCCACACAGAATTATCACTAATCTTGGTTCCCCCTTTACAGCAATTGAGTTCAAATTATTGGCCAACGACTGTGGAATAAAGATAGACTACGCATCAGTGGCTCATCCACAATCAAACGGCCATGTTGAAAGAGCAAACACCCTCATCCTAGCCGACCTAAAGCCAAGATTATTCGATCTTCTAAAAGACCACAGTGGGAAGAGGATCAAAGAATTGCCTAAGGTAGTCTGGGGGCTACGGACACAGCGAAGCAGGGCAACAGGCCAAACTCCATTCTTCTGGTCTATGGCACCGAAGCAATCCTCCCGGCAGACTTAATCTAGAATTCTCCATGAACAGAACAGTATAATGAAGGAGAGGCTGATGATACAAGGAGATTAGAAGTCGACAGCCTCGAAGAGGCCTGAATAAACACGCTTCTTCAATCAGCAAGATATCTCCAAGGGATGAGGCACTACTATGACAAGAACGTCCATCACCGCACTTTCCAAGTAGGCGACATGGTCCTGAAGAAGATTCAGAACACCACAGGACGCCACAAGCTTATGAGTCCCTGGGAAGGACCCTACATAGTATCTAAAGTAACAAGACCCGGGTCATTTGAGCTAGTCACTGAAGATGGTTCTCCATTGCCAAATTCATGGAATATTGAGCACCTGAAGAAATTCCATACCTAAGGACTATGCCACAATTTCGACTCAGGGCAAATGCATCTATTTCTTGGATATTAATAAAGTTCGGATTTCATCAGAAACAAGAACTTTACGATTTTTTTTCCTTTTATCAAGACTATTTAGTCGGATAAAATCCCTAAGAGCTCACAGAAAGCTCTAACTATTACATCCCACCGACTAATATATAATATTACTCGGATGGACCCTTCTTGGTTCAGGAGCAACCATACTTGAGTTATGAGCTACGAGCTCAATACAACTCATCTGCTAGTACGGCTTAACACCCGGCTACAAACCTATAGTGAATACGATATCTTATAGAAAAGATATTGGTCCCTATAAGGTACAACAAGGGGAGCGTTCCTCACCCTATTGCCTATTACTCGGATGAAGGATAGTCCGATTTTGCACTCAAGCTGCGACCACCAAGAGGGTATGATTCGCCCGACAGGAACCGTCGGATCGGTCCGCAAGAGGCGCTTGATCAAATTTATCCCTTGGAACATGGTACTAAGAGTAGTACTCGGGCAGACTAAGTTCTCTAATAGGTCGCCTAAGACTATAAGAGAAACGAAGTCACACGACCCAACCTCAATATGCTAGAGAGCACTCAGATAAACCCGTCTAGTATGACACCTGGTCATACATCCACTACAAACAAAACGACCCATTGACAAGACACTCCTTGCAATGACGAGTCGACAAAATACGGAATTAACAAGACTCAAAAGTAAATTATACTTTGACTCTTTAACCATAATAATATTCGTTTATAGGATATACAAATTCTGGTCAAGGACCAAGGAAAACATACTACTCTACAAGATCTAATAACTGGGAGTACTCTTCCGCGATGGACTTGACTTCTTCCTGCATGGCTGCATGATCTTCATCGCTCTTGCCGTCGGGAAGTGTCATGATGAATGACAAGTCAAAGGACGGCATCTGCAGTCGCAATGTCGCCAGAAGATCACACACCACCGAAGTCGCCATATCCTTGATATATTGAGTAAGCCGCCCGGGCGCAGCCTTAGCTCGATCAATCAAGGACTCGTCAGCTCCTTCGGGGCATGGAATCAAGTCTAGGACAGGCTCCACAGCCTGCTCTAACACCTTCAAAGAATCCTGAGAAGTCTTCAAAGACTCTTGGGACTCCTTCAGCTGCGTCTGAACCGCTTCCAGAGCCTCCCGTGACTCCTTTGTCGACTTCAAAGCCTGCAGTAGGTCTCGATCAGCACCCTCACGAATCAGTTTGGCTTCTTGAAGAGTATTCTGTGCATTAGCAAATACCTCCTCAAGTTCCGCCTCCTTCCGGTTGAAAGCATTTTGCCATCCGACGGCCAGCTTCTGCGATTCTGAAGAACAAGAGATATCAACCTGATGAGAACCTTAAATTGACAAGCAATAAGGACTTGGGAAAATACTTCCAACTCACCATCAAGTTGTTTCTTGGAAGACTTCACGACCTCCTTAAGTTTTTTCTCCGAGGTGGCATGCTTGGCGAGTAGCAAAACCTCCCGGTTATTGGCCCCATCACGCTCAACAACAACAACCTTGAGATTGTTCTGAAGCTTGTTTATGCGGTTATGAAGCACTTGGGGTGGCTACCTGCTGACTGATCTGATCTTGCGCGATATAGTCTTTCAGCGGCTGGTTCTCCTGGGAAAGTTCTTGACAGATCCGAGTGATCTGCTCGGACACCTTCACGTCAAAACCCTATGCAAAAATAACAACCTAAGTACTCGGATGTGATAACAAAATACAAAGAGAATTTCAAAAGAGTTACCTTAACAAATTCTAGGAGCGCCTTGGCAGGCGCCATCACCTGCTCACTCAGCTCCTTCAGCCGAACGAGATCCGGGTTGTATCCCACAACTTCAAGTTTCGAGCCCTGGCGAGAGGACTCAGGGACACCATCGGACTCCTCCTGCGAAGGAACTGAAGTTTCAATTCCCCCTCCAGCACTGATCTCAGCTCGGACCATCTCCAGAGTGGGTTCATTGGGCTGTCGGGTGCGAAAAGCCCACTCGTTCATCACTCGGTCAAGCTCCAAGTGAGCAAGAGAGCGAAAGATTGAATAAGGAACACCAACTTGAGGCAAGGGAGGCACATCCACTTCATGAGTTATGTTGACTTGGCTACCAGATGGGGAGGAGTCTGGTAGGGTATTCACCTGGCTGCTGATAGGAAGGACGATTGATTCATTTTTGTCCTGCATCCCTGACTCCTCCACCATCCGAGTTTCAATCGCACCACTTGAAGATGCACTGATCGGCTTCACCTTCCTACAACGGACGAGTGTTTATATCAACAACACAAAATGTGCAAGCATCCTAATGAAGAGTAATACGACTCACTTGGCCAGCTTCAACGCCCGCGGTAGTTTCAAGATTGATTTCTTTAGCTGCGGGTCCGGGGCTGGAACTTCTTCAGGAGCAGCACCACCAGAGGTTCCTTGAGCCGTCTCAGCGTCTGTATCAAACAAAGATATAAGACAAAGGTTTATTAAATCTAAAGTGGTAAGTCTATAAAGTACTCGGGTATTCCCTTACCAGGAGCACCCGTATTACAGTGCTTTTCAGCCAATTCTGTTGATAAAAGAATTTTTCGACAAGCACGGCGATTACCAGTGCGAGCCTTCTTCAGGACTGGACCTTTGGCTTCCTATAGTGGACTCGGAGACCGCTTCTGGCTACTCTCAGCTTCGGGATCTTGGAGTAGGACAACAGAGTCAGTTGAATCTGAGTCTAACCAGTCAAGATCACCAGGAGAGCTTGACTCATTATGAAGATCCTCTCTGCGGATAGGACCTTCAAGAGCGATGCCTCCACCTTCTTCAGACGCCGGGCGCAGGGGTGGACAATCATTATTATTCCACCCTTGGGCCTATTAAAAAGAGGAAGAAGATAATGTTCAGTCAGAAGTGATATCTATTAAGAAATCAAACGACGGATATTACAAACTTCTTACCTCTAGAGGGGGATTGATAGCGAAGAAAGTCGTCATCATCGGAACCAGATGTTCACGGCTCTTCAATAGACGGTTCATCCTCCTCAAAGTCTCTTGATTAGACAACTGCTCAGTAGAATGTCGGCTCGGGTCCTTCACGCGAAGATATTCGAAGCCAAAATTGGCTCCTTGTTGCAGCGGATGGACTCGGCGCGCAATGAAGTCTTCGACAACGGTATATCCAGTCAGTCCTCTCTGCTTCAAAGCCGCTATCATGTCGATCAATGGTTGGATGACCTCTACCTCTTTGGGCGAAATATTGTCTTTCCACTCTCAGGTCTTCTGGGGTGGCCACCCGTCATGACAATGAAGGGCCGGTGGCGGATTGGCTATATAAAACCATCCGCTAGCCCATTCCCAGACAGACTCCGACAAGACTACAGAAATATATTGAGAAGCTACTTCTAACCTAAGCTGCATACTAGCTCCGCCGACTACTTCTACACTTGCATCACTGGGCTGACATTTTACACAGAAGAAATAGCGAAAAAGGGTAAAAGAGGGGCAAATCCCCAGAAAAGCCTCACAAAGATGGGAGAAAATTGCGATATGGAAGCAGGCATTTGGAGTAATGTGATTGAGGGTCAAACCATAGTAATGCAGTAGTCCCCTCAAGGAATCCGATGCCGGAAGTCCCAGCCCACGCTCGACAAAGGACTTGAACATCACGATCTCCGTTGTGTTGGGGGCGGGAGCACGATGATCAATGGGCACCCTCCACCCGTCCATCAGCTGTGACCGGAGCAACCCAAGCTGCGCCAAGTAGGCCAACTCCGATTCCCTGGTGTCCGGCGCTTTCCAGGCGAGATAATCTGTGGGAGGGCATGGGTGGCGTGGTCTTCCGCCGGTTGTCAATTTCTTCTTCTTCTCTAGCTATGATTGCTTCTAGGGACCCATGTCGCTAACAAGGGTTTTTTCTATGCATCAACTACTGGATTGGCTATGGGATTCCTTGAACCGAAGGATAGAGTTGGATGGAAGAGTGAAGAAATTGCAGGTTCAATGGCGGCTTATTATAGATCTGTTTCGGCAATCGTTCACCTTTTCCAAATGGCGTTATGGAACTGTCCGAAACCCTAACGGTTGGGGGACGTTTTAGACGGCGCCAGGAACAATGAACAGACAACCCATAAAATAGACATATTATTCTTTCACAAGATACATTTAGTACTCAGAGGAAAAGACAAAGGACTCGGAAAATATTCCAAGTACCTGGATCTTAGTGATTAATACCCGGAATTACAACAGAGATACACAGTTACATCTTGAGATACAGCTGTTTCCAGTACAAGATCAATCAGGATGTAAAACTCTACTCTAGTGTAGTCAAGGTACAGAGTCGTGACGCGCAGTGCTTCAAGGCCTGGGTTTAGTGAGACGCAATAAAGCAGACACAGAACCTTGGGTACACACTATCTTCTCAGTGCATCCCAAGGTGGGTTTAAGGCTCTACCCCAGTACACAAGGAACTTGATAGTCAGCCTTAACCCTAACGCCTTTTGACAACCTATGACCCCGAGGTTGCCCGCGATGCGGAAGTCACAAGAGTTATTCTAGGCGCACCTCTGTATTCCTCTGCTCGCGACCACTTGGAAACCACCCTGACGGATGATCCCTTCACAAGAGTTCTTCTGGGCACATCAACTATCCTACATAAGGAACGTACCCGGGGGCTCGGACATTTCCACTACAGATACTATAACACTCATGGGAGTAAGAGAAGTCATATACTCAGGAAGGTGTGGCTTCCTTGCTTCCCAAGCAGGGTATTTATAAGCGTCTGCTCTTGGTCTATGGATTTAGTTCACGGATACAATAAAGTAGAGTTCAATAATTGTGCCCTTGTATATACTGTTACACATGTGAAGCCTGGCATCACCAGTGATGGGTTCACTTCACGTGCATAATTCAAGAGGAAACAGACAAAAGTGTTGCAGTTGCAGAACACGACAAGAATCATCAATGTGGACAGGTGAAACAGTCACTGGTCAATTATTGTTGTCCTTTCGGTAATCTTTATTCAGTGGGGGTGAAAAGGGATGTTCGATGAAAACATTACCCACCTAAAGCCGAATATCTATTACTCGGATGGATTAAACAATGGATCAGTGTCATGTTTTAACTTCTAGCATTCTATATGGATTACCCGGATGATATATTGGAGATCCCAAGTACCGATTACTTGCATACTTGGAACTCAGGCTCGGGGGCTGCAGGGTATATATCATAAAGAAAACATTTTTTCTTAACCAAGGAATACTCGGAAAAGGGTTCGAAGATCCTCATAGTTATTAAAAATAACAAGAGGCTCGGGGGCTACACCCTATGGGTGCACTTTTCTAAAAAAGTGCACACCATGGAGTTCTTTCATCTACAAAGCTCTTCAAAATTTCTCAGGACATTACTCGGAGATTCCCGAAGGAAACCAGAAGATAACGTTTTAGAGAATTATTGATGAGCTCGGGGCTTGACGGACCAGAATGTCAGAAGACATCATCAGAAGATGATTACTCGGACCAACTCTGGCATCGTGAGAAGATCCGAAGATATGTTACGAAGTGGACATAAATTAGGACTCTCATTGTAACTTAGTCGAGTTCTAAAGGAAGTCTTGTAATTAGAATAGGACTCCTCTGTTGTAACCACTAGGACTCGGTTAGTGCTAAGCTTCACCCGATTATATAAGGGGAAGCGGGCACCAACCCCTGTCATGGAATCTCAGATCATAACACAAGGCACACGCCGCCACTGGACGTAAGGTATTACGCTATTAAGCGGCCTGAACCAGTATAAATCGTTGTCCCTATGTACTCGCCGAGTTCTACGAACGCCAATCCCCACCGAACAAATCGTCTGGGATCCCCCAAGACGAGTTGCCGGTTAACAAACACCGAGAATTATATGTGGCTAGAGTAGTACTTGGTAGTATGGACGTGGTGTCTAGACTATCGGTTACCTGAGGTTGCGCCCAACCCCACGGATAGTTGTGGTAGCCCCGGGGCTGACAGTTCTGACCAGGCCTTTGTATTCCACCACGTTCGGGTAGGTGTTTCATAGAGCTTTTGGCAGCCTTCTCTCGGTGTTTACACTAGATTTTGGACCGAGAAGATTATTATTTTGTAAACATAAACGGCTGATTTATTAAGGAAAGGGATCGGCCTAAAAATAAAGAAGCTTATACGGGTCAAGCGTAACCAGTAAGATTCATGCGGACCAACGCGACGGGCTTCGAAGACCTGTCAGGATCAACCAAGGAGTTCAAGTCTGAGTCGTCTTTATTTTTACCTATTATGTAACTTAGTCGTGTTAGGTCAGGAGTCAATCAGGTTATAAATAGTTAGAAACCCGGATTTTGTAAAAACATCCAATCAATCAATACATCGGCCCTCGGCCAAAACCCTAGGAGTAGGAGTAACATAGATCTCGGCGAGACCTTCAATCAGGCAGGGCTGCATCGGCATCGACCGACCTCCGGTTTTCTTGTAAGTTTCACCAATGGCTTGTGTCATCGTGCAATAAGGTTGCATTGGCATCGACCAAACTTTGTTAAACTATGGCATGGCTAGTTATCGGTTTAAGCTCGTCTTTTATGAGACTGTCTTGACTCTGATCAATCTCTTGCTTTAGTCAATGTTGACTAGTTATCGGTTCTACTGGCTTGGCAAGCTAGTAGATTCATTAAGTTATCGATGTTGTTTTATGTTTTAATTTGTTTATTTACGTTTTAAACAACATCTTGCCCAATCAAGATTGACAAAGTAATCTAAACCTAAAAGAAACTTAGTTTCGGCTATCCTGAGGTTTACACGCTCAAAACAAAGGAAATAGCCGATTCAAGCCTTTCATCGACTATTTCGTCAATCTTGGTTGTTACATGTTGTGCGTTCGAGATATTCGATAAAGTCACGATCTGATCTAAGAGAAGATAGATTTGATCTAACATGTCTATTACGGCTGCATTCCCGAACCCCACTGATATATATGATAGATTAAGTCTGTTTATCCTAGTTCAAATCATGGCTTTAACGGGTAGATCTTGTTCGTGCCTCATAGACCCTGAATCGGCTAAAATAATGTGTTCTTTTAAGTGGCTTGGACTTAACGGATCTACTCTTTGTACAAGATGTGATCTAGCTTAACCATCATTATGGCTGCATGGATACACCCCACTGTTGATGTTTAAGCTATTTTATCGATCTATTTGTTATTATGGCTGTATGGAGACACCCCACTGTTAATGAATAGAACTGCTCGTACAATTAGTCGATACGTTGGTTTCATGTCGCTTAAACGTACATATAGATCTTTATTTTGTTAACATCTTTCAAGTTTATCGGCCGATTATTTAATATAAACATTCTTTATACATATGTCATAGCCGTTACGCCTTATACTTTTTTCAATGCTTTTCATGCAATCTCCTGGGAGTTGACTTTGTAGTCAATATCCTAAAGACATGTTGACGCAAAATTCGTCACCTCGCGTCAAGGCACACAGCAAGCCGAACGAGGCTGGCTTCAATCGGGTGCCCGGAGCGTACTGAATCCGGAAGCGTGCCAGTCGGTTTGACGTCAGAACCAACAAGGGAAAAAATGTGAGAATACATTGGAACATGCTGGGTAAAAACCAGACAGTTCCAGGTGTACGGCTTTGAAAGCCAATCACGACGGCACACAGCTATTGAAGCTGTTTGTCGAAACAGGTTTAAGATGTCATTCGGCAAGTATAAAGAGAAAGCATGTAAACATGTCGAATGCCGAACACATACATGACAAAAGAATAAAAGAGGTAACTTGTAAATACAAATCTATTCAGATGACATATGCATAGGCCAATCCAGCTTGTCTGCCACACGTCCCGCCCTCATAAACCTGTCAGGTATAAACTCAAGCAAAGCTAATCCACCGCATGATACCACTTGCTATAAATCTACACCACTCCTTATAATTAGATTAATACACCGCATGATACGATCTAATTATAAGAAGCTAAAAGCACACATACATCTGAACAGATCTATACATACTCATTACTCATGTGAGCTTAACCAGAATCGGCAAACTAGCCGAACTGGGGTCCATGAAGAAGAAACACACATGCAAAACATGATTAAACTAATCTAAAACATGTACCTGCCGCACGGCACCCAGCTCTATCAAAGCATAAACATGATCGGCATGTATGAACCCACAACATGTAACATCCTAGATTGAAAGTTGATTCGGCCATCATGATCTTATAATTAGCAGAGCACAAGCAAACTCGTGCAACAGGGCCGAACGAAGATCAACCTAGATTGGGCAAAAAGTGTTGTACGAGTTAAATAAATAAAACATATAACACGTGATAACTTAATGAATCCATTAGATCTGCCAAAATCTAACAGAGCCGATAACTATTCTTACTCATGACTCAATCCGCCGCACGATACAAGTCATAGGCAAAAACTTCCCGTCATAAGCTTAAATCCGCCGCACGATACTAAGCTTAACATACGAGACTACTTGCATCATATCTAAATCCACCGCATGATACTAGACATGATAACAAGGTTGCCAGTACTTACGGAGGTCGATGGATCGATAATTCCTCTCGAAGAACTCGACAACACGACTATAAGGACTCGAAGGTGGCATGGGGCCGGTTGTATTGATGTGGTTGTGAACAGTTTTACAATGGTCGAGGGCTTATATTTATAACCTGGACAAAACATGAGTCCTAGACGATCACGACTTTACAAAGAGATACGGAAAAGATATAAATTCTATATTATTTGGTGCCTTCCATCACCATGTGTCTTCTCGTGCAAGCCAGCTTTACCTGCGATACGCGTTCCCGAATGGAACTATGGCCTCGTGAAATAGCCGACCGCGTAGACAGTCACCGAAACTTAGAGGACCAAACAGCTGCCGATCGTTTGCCGAATCCTTCTCCTTCTGCTGGCTGGGCCCATCTGTCATATCCTTACGTGTGCAAAAATCTGGTGTCAACACATGCCCCCTAATTTGGGGATAAATGTTTTATTCCAAAATTCCCATTTTCCTTTCGCACTGTCGTGGAACCTCTGGAAGCATCCGCCTTCACACGCCATAATTACCGTACCTGCCAATTCGTCTCCCTATGCACTTGGGATCTTTTAAATTCCCCCCTTCACTTGATTTTGACCAGTGCTTTTCGACCTCTCCTGCTTTGTTCGCAAACCAGAAAAACCCTTTTCTCTCTTGCTTTTCCTAATCAGCTAGAAGATGTCTTCTCAGGCGAGCCGTCATAGCCTCGAGCTTGGGGCTTCCAGCACTTCCAGGAGAAGGTTACCCTCTAATTGCTTTTCGTTCAAAGATGAAGCATTCGCCCTCATATTGTTGTTCTTGTTTAGGAGGGTTGATGACGACTTTCCAGAGGCCCTGGCTCAGAAGATCACGGATCTTCAATTTGATCTAGAAAGGAGGAATCGGGAGATCACCCGAGTCTCTTGAGAGCATGATGTCGCTCGGGAACAGGCCATTGGTAAGCATCCTTCCACTGTTCTTTCCCTATTTTCCCTCCCTGTTTTGCTGATCCTTCCTTCTCTTAGCTCTGGAGGCCAAGCTTCATTCCCTCGAAGCTGCCATTGCCGATCTTGCCATCACAGCCAACGTGCCAGGTACGACGGCTCTGAGGCGGGTGAACGAGGTCAACCGGGTTCTTCCCGACATCTCCAGGGCTGGCATGGGTTACGGTGCAGCACTCGCCTTCAACGCTGTTCGGATCCATTCTGGCGCTGACTACCGTCATTTTGATGTTTGTGAGCGAGGACTAGAATTCGGGGTGGCACACTCTGTTGATGACATGAAAGAAGCTGGAACAGATCTGGCCAATTCCTTTGACTTTGATCTCCCGATCAGGAATAGAATAGAATGGACGAACTGACTCTTTATTGTAATTTGCCTCCCCTTTTATAAATAAGTGAAAACTCCTTTGTTCATCCTTCTGATACCAACTTGCGATCGATCCTTCGAGATCAATGTGTATTCTATCCCGCGTACTAGCCACTGATCTTCTCCTCATTTTAGCAATGATGCACATCTCATCGGCTGTTGCTGATGACCATGTTCACTCCAATCAATTATCTCAGATTTGGAGTTTCTGAAATTACCCTTTCGGTTCTTTCGGTTAATGATGGTACCAGGATAACACTCCTCCATCCTTCTGTCTTCAGTACCAGCTAGTGATTTAGAATTTTTTCTGAACAACCAACCGAAACTGAGTATCTCACAATTGTAATCTTCTATCAGCCGAACCTTGGCCAACCTTTCAGATTCCAAAACCTCGAACCACTTGGATCAGCATAGACTTGATTTGGTCCAATATCGGCCCAATAATCACGAAAGACCCCATCCTGACACCTGGCCTTCCAATGCGTTGATTACAGCTCTAAATATGATCTCAGCCAAACCACTATCTTCAACCTCAAGCCAGACTTACCAAAATCCCAATCCTGTGCTCTTGGCTGAAACCAAAGAGAAAAAACCTCTTCTTCTCAAGAATTCCACCAATGCCCAGTAGCAGTGATCTCAGTAAACATCCCTTTCAATAGTTGAAACAGGGGACAATAAAGCACCGATTCACCGACATCACGGGTAAAAACCATTTTCTGCCCCCTTGTGATAGCTTCCTTCATTCACCTTATCTTTGACTAAGCTCAGGCTCTCTTCTCAGAAGACTTGCCCAGGAGATATGACACCGAAGAAAAACTGAACAGCCGTATCAGTGGAAACAGCCTTACAACGCCATCATAGGTCAATAAAATCCTTATAAGACTTTCTCCTCTGATCAAACTTGCACATGCCTGATACATTTTTTTCCCTTTGTCAGCTTTTTCCAATTGGATTCGTATGTGACCTGGATGAGTTTGAAGATCTTGAAGTCTATGATAACCATGCCGCTGCTATTGCTGAGATTGTTGATCCGCAATCCATTGTAAACAAATCATTCCAAAGGTAGCTTGTACTTAGGATGGATCTATAAATGAAGTTTGCAGCGGATGAACTTGTCCTTCTCCGAATAGCGTCTATCTGCGTCTTTCAATCCTTCAGTGATTTCCCCGATTGCAGAATTTCTTCAGAAGAGCGTTTGCCGAATGTATGACGTCGCCTTAGCCGACTGAATCTCACCTCCAATAAGTCATGTCACTCGGCATCTTCACTTACTGCTTCTCTCCTTTCTCTTCCCCCAATAAACCTACCAATTTGAAAATGCCAGGGTTACCAAGGTCATAAATATCCTTGTACTAAAGGCGATATGTAAAAATATCGGCTATAACTTAATTTCTTGGAATATTTTTTCTGCTAAAGGCGATGCTTTTACATCGGCTGTATAAAATATCCTTTGAGTTACACATTTTTCACGCATTCGGCTTTAACAAGTAGTGCCGAAGCTTCAACCGACAAATAGTACACATGAATCACCAATTTCGTCACAGCTGAATCCCCTTCCTTGGGTTTAATATTTTTGGCTAAAACAAACTGCCGTTCATTTTTCCCTCAAAACTAATATAAGGGCCGATCCTATTATAAGGCTTATCGGCCGTCACGTACAACCCGAAATAATCACCAAGCTGTAGAAGCACTTTTACATATCCTCAAACTCATCATAAATCTTCTGTTGTACGCCACTTCATAAGAATTTTCTCTGAGTTTCCACGAACCCCGGTAATGAAGAAATAATCAGAACCCCTAAAGGTTTGCAGATTTCGAAGCATATTTGAGACCCAAACTTGAACATACTGATCCAACTTCGGCTCCATTATCAACACTTTATTCCTTGTCAGCCGATATGAGACTTTGGCTCTAGCTTTCTCCATCACCATTAATTGGATTTTAAAAATTACTCTGAGAGCCGATTGTCTGAATCGGCTGTTGGTCCTCGTCGAAGACATTCACAGGACCTGCTTCCCAGGCTCTTCCAGAGAAACACTCGACACCTTCATACTCCCAATAGATTGGTTATGTATGAGCAACACTAACCGAATCGTCAGCATGAACGATCTCAATATCATCTCCAATCCACTGTATGAGGAACTGATGCATAGTTGATGGTACACAACAGTTTGCATGTATCCAATCTCTTCCCAGCAGCAAACTGTATGCCCCCTTGCCATCAATGACGAAGAAGGTGGTGATCAAGGTTTTAGACCCAATCATCAACTCGACATGGACTGCCCCTCGTGTATCAGAAGAATTGCCTGCAAAATCCCTCAATACCATGTCGGTCTTTAGTAGATCTTCACTTGTCATGCCAAGCTTTCTGAAAGTGGTATATGGCATGATATTGATAGCAGCTCCTCCATCGATGAACATCTTGGTTAATGGCTTGCCATTGACATACCCTCTCATATATAATGGTTTCAAGTGTCGTTGTCTGATTGGTTTATCGAATACTGCCTTATCAGCCAAGACGAGATGAGCCAATAAGTCCTGAAATTCACTCTCATCAAAATCTGAATATGTTTCTTCTTGGACATCTTGATTCTCAGGGGCTATGAACTCTGATGGTAAAAAGAATGCCATGCATGTGTTAGCTGAACGACTACCTTCACTCGGCCCTCCTTTAGGATGCTAGACTTGTTTTGCTCTAGTGCCCAATTGTGCCAACTCTTTGTTCCTTAAGCGCTGCACTGTCCTTTTCTGGCTTTTCCTTAAACCTGGCGGGCACCGTTGCCCTTTTTGCCAGACATACTCACGGTATTCTTCTTCTTCGGTATGAGCCCAGCTTCGATCGGCAAATCTCCCCTGCCGATTCTCAAAGCTATCTATTTTTAAGCGTCGATCGTCCTCAGGGATTCTTGCCCAAAGTCTTTCATGGACAGAACGGCGGTTGACTCGAGACTGCCTATATTCGGAGTACTGATTACTGCATTCAAGGCAGTTGCTCTTGACAGGCAGCTTCAAGCCTTCGTTCCAACAATACTGAAAGATCAAGCATTCCCAATGAGACTGTTCCTGATTTTTCATATCTTCTCGTTCTTCTCGGTACATCTCATCCTCGTACCTTCTCTGCTTTTCCAGGAACCTTTGCTCTTCATAAAACTTCTGCTTTTGATATCGTTCCTTTTCGTGACGCCACATGTTCAATAGAATACGTGTCGTAACTCTGGGCCTAGAGGTTTCACCTGCCCAGTTCGGCTATTCTGAAACCGAACCCTTTGCTGAAATTCCTCACTTGTAATCTGTCGATCGGGGTCAACAGCACCAGCTTCCTTTGCCTTAGTAGAAGTTAAAACTCTCACTTTGTTCTTACCCCCAAATTCGGCTGCATTGATCATATTAACAGAGAAGGACACAGTATTCTGCCCAAAAGGACTACCATCTATTTTCATCTTTCCATCAAACCTCAGGTGTCCGTCTTGGATAGCTTTTTGAATCCGCACTCTGAAGACTCGACAATCATTTATGGAGTGGGATATGGTATTGTGGAAACCACAATACTTCTTGTCTTTGACACCCTCAGGGAGCAGCATAGGGTGACCTTCCGGCAACTTGATGCGTCCTTCCTTAAGCAGATATTCAAATAACTTATCTGATTTGGAAACATCAAAATCATAGGTACCTTTTTGTTGCCTCAACCATCGCTGGCTGACTTGAGTTGGGTCTTTGGCCCAGACTATCTCGGCTGCAGCTACTTCATCTTCATCGTTGTAATCAACTGCAACTTCCAAGAAAGCCTGATACATCTCGGTAGCTATGTCACCCTTCTGGAACTGGTTGCTCCTCTTGAATCCCTGAGCTTGATTGCACATCATAGCTAATCTTTGTGATAACTGCCCGAGATCTTCAAAGTCCATGCCGAACAGCTTTTCTTTGATGCTTGGCAACATGCCAGCTATGGCTATCCCCGGTAACTGATCATCTGGCAAATTCAGAGAATAGCAAAGATTTTTGGTTTCCCTGAATCGGCGTAGATACTCTTGCGGCGTCTCGCCATGCTTCATCCTCAAGCTCATGAGATCGATCAACTTCTTCTCACTGGTTCCCGTAAAGAAGTATGAGTGGAATTTCTGCTCAAGCTCTGCCCATGTATTGATAGAATTTGCTGGCAGAGATGCGAACCAAGAGAAGGCTGGTCCTGTAAATGACAACGGGAAGTATCGAATCCTCCAAGCTTCATCTGCCGATGCTTTGCCAAGCTGCATCAGGTAACGGCTGATATGCTCCCTGGTACTGGTATCATCTTGGCCTGAAAACTTGGTCAGGTCAGTGGGAGGCTTGACTCTCGGAGGAAGAACTACCCGATTGTACCACTCTGGGTAAGGAGATTTGTATGTGTATGTCTGATTCTTTGGCTTTAGGCCGAACTGATTCTGCATCATATCAGCCATCTTATGCATGATGAGGTCAACATTTGAATCAGGAGCGGTTTGTGCTTGCCCCCCAGCATGTTACCCTGCTGAACTCCTGTATCCCGGATTCGGAAGAGGGTTAATCGAGTTGTAGTCCATAAATTCCCGATACCCATCTCCAAACATACTCTTCTGAATCCTATTCGCCACAGGAGAGACTCTAGAGGCAGATTGCGGGACATCCCCTGTCGTACCGAACGTGAGCTGGCCATAGGTCTGGGGAGGTTGTTGCATCTCCTGAGAAATTACCCCACCTATGCTTGGGCCAGCTCCGCTACTTTCGGCAACTCTCTGACGTTGAGGTACTTGGAACAACAATGGTCCTCGCATTGGACCAGCAGCCTCTTCAAAGTACTTATCCGCGTTTGGACCGAAAGTATTGACAATGATAGCACGAAAGGTGTTCAAGAAAGCCGATTGATGACTGGTCACGGCTCCTGATACAACTCTATGCATTATATCAGTCATCTTCTGGATAGCTTCTTCTTCACCACCGTCGGGCAGCTCAGGTTGGCGATGAGGAACAACCTTCGGGAACGTCTGCTTCTGATAGACCTTGCCGCTTTTATTCTTGGAGAAAGTCTCCAAGCACTTGCGCTGGAATTCATCGCAAGCTCGTTGCACCAGATCTTTTGACTCTAGCGGCAAATCATCCATGGTCACATCGAAAGACTGATCTTCGTTGATTTCAGGCATCTTGAAATGAAGTGTCCCACCGAGCGTGCCAAAAAGTGTGTTGACGCAAAATTCGTCACCTCGCATCAAGGCACACAGCAAGCCGAACGAGGCTGGCTTCAATCGGGTGCCCGGAGCGTACTGAATCCGGAAGCGTGCCAGTCGGTTTGACCTGAGAACCAACAAGGGAAAAAAATGTGAGAATACCTTGGAACATGCTGGGTAAAAACCAGACAGTTCCAGATGTACGGCTTTGGAAGCCAATCACGACGGCACACAGCTATAGAAGCTGTTTGTCGAAACAGGTTTAAGATGTCATTCGGCAAGTATAAAGAGAAAGCATGTAAACATGTCGAATGCCGAACACATACATGACAAAAGAATAAAAGAGGTAACTTGTAAATACAAATCTATTCAGATGACATATGCATAGGCGAATCCAGCTAGTCTGCCGCACGTCCAGCCCTCATAAAGCCGTTAGGTATAAACTCAAGCAAAGCTAATCCACCGCATGATACCACTTGCTATAAATCTACACCACTCCTTATAATTAGATTAATCCACCGCATGATATGATCTAATTATAAGAAGCTAAAAGCACACATACATCTGAACAGATCTATACATACTCATTACTCATGTGAGCTTAACCAGAATCGGCAAACTAGCCGAACTGGGGTCCATGAAGAAGAAACACACATGCAAAGCATGATTAAACTAATCTAAAACATGTACCTGCCGCACGGCACCCAGCTCTATCAAAGCCTAAACATGATCGACATGTATGAACCCGCAACATGTAACAACCTAGATTGAAAGTCGATTCGGCCATCATGATCTTATAATTAGCAGAGCACAAGCAAACTCGTGCAACAGGGCCGAACGAAGATCAACCTAGATTGGGCAAAAAGTGTTGTACGAGTTAAATAAATAAAACATATAACACGTGATAACTTAATGAATCCATTAGATCTGCCAAAATCTAACAGAGCCGATAACTATTCTTACTCATGACTCAATCTGCCGCACGATACAAGTCATAGGCAAAAACTTCTCGTCATAAGCATAAATCCGCCGCACGATATTAAGCTTAACATACGAGACTACTTGCATCATATCTAAATCCACCGCATGATACTAGACATGATAACAAGGTTGCCGGTACTTACCGAGGTCAACGGATCGATAATTCCTCTCGAAGAACTCGACGACACGACTATAAGGACTCGAAGGTGGCACGTGGCCGGTTGTATTGATGTGGTTCTGAATAGTTTTACAATGGTCGAGGGCTTATATTTATACCCTCGACAAAACATGAGTCCTAGACGATCACGACTTTACAAAGAGATACGGAAAAGATATAAATTCTATATTATTTGGTGCCTTCCATCACCATGTGTCTTCTCATGCAAGCCAGCTTTACCTGCGATACGCGTTCCCGAATGGAACTATGGCCTCGTGAAATAGCCGACCGCGTAGACAGTCACCGAAACTTAGAGGACCAAACAGCTGCCGATCGTTTGCCGAATCCTTCTCCTTCTGCTGGCTGGGCCCATCTGTCATATCCTTACGTGTGCAAAAATCTGGTGTCAACAAGACAAATGGCTATATCAGAGTCACATAATTTGGAACTGTCTGGCACTAAACCGGCAGGTTCCACGATTTAATGATCTTTTCTTCTGCTTGTCAATTACTGGTCAAATTGACTGGCACGCCCTAAGTCGATTTTGCTGAGAATCAGCTCCACCGCTTGCTCAAGGTCTAGGAGGTCAGGACTTGCTCCATACCACTCTGAGGACCGTGCGTTCGAGTGTGTTGGCGCTGCCGACCGAGATTTTGTGTCAACACATTCTTTTGGCACGCCTGGTGGGACACAATCGTCTAAATCATGATGTTTGACAATGAAGAAGTACTACACGTGAAAATGGAGGATCTCCCAGAGGAAACCCAACGCTTAATAGACGAGATTGTTGATCAATATCGACATTTGTGCTTATTGAGCTACAGCAGGACCAGAGATAAGAAGATATTTCAGAAAACTCACCTTTCAAGAGTGGTCTTTGATGGTCATGTTGATCCAATGCTCCAGGTCCAACACAATGTCATGCAAGAAGTAATCAGCAAGGCAATGTCTGCCACCTTGACAAATCATAACGAGGTTTTTCTCAACAGCCTCACAAACGCCATTAAAGAAGCTTTCAACATGGGTGATGACAGAAGGGGTCCAACATATACTGTTGGAAACAGTCAAGGAGCACTACAAGAGAACAGGCCTTTGAACGATTTGCAAAATCAGCATTAGTCACGGAAAAATTTGCGCCCAGGACTAGAAAGGTCTTTAGCCCCGGTTGGTAACACCAGCCGGGGCTAAAGTTCTCCGGCCCAACGGCTCAATTGTCAGAGGGGTGTTTAGTCCCGGTTGGTGTTACCAACCGGGGCTAAAGGCCGGTCTTTAGCCCCGGTTGGTAACACCAACCGGGACTAAAGGTTTTGCCCCGGTTGGTGTATCCAGCCGGGGCTAAATGTTGGCATCTTTAGCCCCGGTTGGTGTACCCAGCCGGGGCTAAATGCCAACATTTAGCCCCGGCTGGGAATAAGGACCGGGGCTAAATGTCCCTCCCTATATTTGAACTGTTCTTCCACCTCAAGCCGTGCCCGAGCTCCTGTCTTCATTTTTTCTTCATTCAGTCACTTGCTTGCTTGTTTGCTCTCTTCTCCGGTGATTTTTGTTTGTTAACACATCTCCGGCGATTGATTTATTTCATTACATCTACACCGCCATCGACTCCTTGAAAGGTTACTAGCTTAAGTTTTTCATTTTTGTAGCTATTTTGAGTTCATTGACTTGATAGTTTAATTAGTTTATTTTAATCTTTTAGAGAAACAGAAATCATTTAAATCATTTGTTGACAAAAATAGAAATATATAATACTTTAGTTTACAAAATGTGACCGGTTTAATTAGTTTTTTTTTTAGAAATAGAGATCAGTTAAATCATTTGTTTACAGAAATTAGAAATATATAATACTTTAGTTTATAATATGTGACCGGTTTAATTAGTTTATTTTATTATTTTAGAGAAATAGAGATCAGTTAAATTATTTGTTTACAGAAATTAGAAATATATAATACTTTAGTTTACAAAATGTGACCGGTTTAATTAGTTTATTTTAATTTTTTGGAGAAATAGAGATCAGTTAAATCATTTGTTTACATAAATTAGAAATATATAATACTTTAGTTTACAAAATGCAGTAGGATGTCTGCTTGGTATGTTGTTTTCGAGGGCACCAAGCCAGGTATTTACACCAGCTGGGCCGAGTGCAGTCAGTATGTCCTCAAAGTTAAGGGAGCTGTGCATAAAAAGTACAAGTCTTTTGAGGAAGCTTCTGCAGCTCTAGAGGCTTTCAACTCAAGAATCAACTCAATTCCTACTACACCTACCCCTACCTTACCTTCCTATCAGGTTGGAGTGGCAGGCAGTCCATCTTGTTGGACTGTGATGTGGGAAAAATGTGCAGGTGTTGTTAGTTGCTTTGGTTGTGGCCAAGTGGATTAGGCTGCACTGTTATCTTGATGTAATAATTAATTAGATAAGTTCAACTGCTACTACTTTTATGCCACCAGTAAGAATCACTAAATTTGGGTGTAATGAACTTGTTTATAAATTTGAGCTAGAAAATTAAATTTGCTGATAAGAATGAGAGATATAATCAAGTTATATGTCATTTTATAATTTCATTTGTTTATAAGAATGAGAGATATAATTATGTGATATGTCATATAATGCAGACGATGACACGTCACTGGATGTACAATGCCGATCGTCGCTCAAAAGAGTTCATTGATGGCGTGCATTATTTTTTAAGAGTGGCCGAGGCAAACAAGCGGAATGGTTTTATGTGCTGCCCATGTGCCCTTTGTAATAATTCAACGGAATATTCTAGCTCAAGGAGTCTTCACTCACACTTGTTCAAGTCGGGTTTCATGCCAAACTATAGTTGTTGGACGAAGCATGGAGAAACTGGGGTTATGATGGAAGAAGGTGAAGAAGAACAATTGGACCCTGACGATGACATTATTGCTCAATACGGTGACTTTCGTGATACTGCAATGGGGGAAGGTGAAGAAGAGGCAAGTGCAGAAGACACACTCGCTGAAGATGATGCTCTTGGTGATGTCATTCGTGATGCACAAAGAGATTGTGAAAGTGAAAAGGAGAAGGCTAAGTTTGACTGTATGCTAGAGGATCACAGGAAATTACTATACCCGTCTGCTGCAGATGGACAAAAAAAGTTGGGTACAACACTTGAGTTGCTACAATGGAAGGCACAAAATGGTGTATCTGACAAGGCATTTGGACAATTATTGAAGATTATAAAACAAAAGATGCTTCCGAAACCTAACGAATTGCCCGCCACTACGTACGAAGCAAAACAAGTCGTCTGTCCTTTGGGTTTAGAAATCCAGAAGATACATGCATGTCCTAATGACTGCATCCTGTACCGTGGCAAGGAATACGAGAATTTGGATGAATGCCCTGTATGTAACGCGTCACGATATAAGATCAGGCGAGATGAGCCTGGCGATGTTGAGGGTGAAGAACGTCCCCGGAAGAAAATTCCTGCCAAGGTTATGTTGTACGCTCCTATAATACCACGCCTGAAACGTCTGTTCAGAAACAAGGACCATGCAAAGTTGGTGCGATGGCACAAAAAAGACCGTAAGGTAGACAACATGTTAAGACACCCTGCTGATGGGTCCCAGTGGAGAGCAATAGACAGAGAATTCCCGGAATTTGCAAAAGACGCTAGAAACTTAAGGTTTGCTTTAAGTACGGACGGGATGAATCCTTATGGGGAACAGAGCGGTAGTCATAGCACGTGGCCTGTTACTCTATGTATCTACAACCTTCCTCCATGGTTATGCATGAAGCGGAAGTTCATTATGATGCCAGTGCTCATCCAATGCCGGAGACAACCTGGCAACGACATCGATGTCTACCTGAGGCCATTAGTTGAGGAACTCCTACTTTTATGGAGTAAATCAGGTGTACGTGTGTGGGATGATTACAAACAGGAACACTTTGACCTGCGAGCATTGTTGTTCGTAACAATCAATGATTGGCCTGCTCTAAGTAATCTTTCAGGACAGACAAACAAGGGATATAATGCATGCACACATTGTTTTGATGACATGGATAGTATATATTTGAAAAATGTAGAAATGTAGTGTACCTTGGCCATCGTCGATTTCTTTCCGTGAATCACCAGGTTAGAAAGAAAGGCAAACATTTTAAAGGTGAGACAGACCACCGGAGCAAGCCTCGAACAGAACTGGGGAAGATATACTTGAGATGATCAAGGATGTAAAAGTAGTCTATGGAAAGGGGACGGGCAGTGAACCTGTTCCGAAAGATGTTTCGGGACACGCACCCATGTGGAAGAAGAAATCAATATTTTGGGAGCTACCCTATTGGCATGTACTAGAGGTCCGCCACGCGATCGACATGATGCACCTGACAAAGAATCTTTGTGTCAACCTTCTAGGATTAATGGGTGTGTATGGAAAGTCTAAGGATACACTTGAAGCACGACAAGACTTGCAGCGCATGAAAGAACGAGACAACCTACATCCAGAGAAGACAGATGATGGACGCCATTACTTAAGACCAGCTAGCTATACTCTTAGCAATGAAGAGAAGGAAATCATGTTTGAATGCCTAAACAGCATCAAGGTCCCATCTGGATTCTCCTCCAATATGCGGATACATGGGTGTATGTCGGGTCTCTGAGTGATGAGTGATTGTCAACTGGGATGATGCGCATGTTCTTTGGCTTGTGTTGTGCAGGTGTCGAGCACGGATGTAGTGATCAAAGGCGAGGTGAAGGTCAAGTAGAGACGTGTCGTGCCGATGGACCAAGAGTGGCAAAGGGCGGACGTGAGACTTGGACTGAGGGACCAGAGGCCCGAGGATCAGCTGTGGTGGCTGGTAGCCTGGGACAGCGACGAGCGAAGACTTGCAGTCATGTGTTGCCTAAGTTGTAGACTTGGGGACACGTGTCGGTGGACGGGGTGCACGGGCGGTGCATCCCCTCTACGACCTCGGTTTGGTGGTAGAGCCAGGGAAAAACCATCGGGTGGACGGTTTCCAGGTTTGGGCCTCAAAACCTGGGTGCGGATGGTTTCCGAGTTTGGCCACAAAACTCGGGCTGAGGACGGTTTCCAGGTTTAGGCCTCAAAACCTGGGCGCTGAGGGTTTGCTGAGTTTGGCCTCAAAACTCAGAAGCTGGTGGGCTGGTTTCCCGGTTTGGGCCTCAAAACCGGGGGATGGCTGGAAAGGCTGGTTTCCCGGTTTGGGCCACAAAACCGGGGGTGCAGAGCGGTGGCGGCACATGGCGGCAATCTGGAGGTTGCGTCGAGGCAACGCTTCGAATTGTGCGGGCGTGGCCATCGGATACACCTACCACCGAGTTGGTCCAGAATAACCCTAGGGTTTAGTTGGTTTGCTCTGTAATTAGAATAGTGAGGGGTAGAGTAGGAATTAGACTTAGGTTAGAATTAGGATAAGTAGAGGGAGACACCCTCCTCCCTTCCGATCTCAGTCATTTGCTCTTTCGCACTTAGGGTTTCCTGCTCTCCCATCCCCTGCTGTAGCTAGCTGAGATCTGCAGAGAGACTTGCCTCTGTGTACTGTTGATTTTGAGGAAGTGAGGCCGTATCCTCACTGTTGTAGCGTGTGGTAGCCACACGGTTGCAGATTCGTGGGTGTGATTCACGTTTTGTTCGTGTGCTTCGCGGAATCCTTTTTCTCCACGTTCTTCCAGTCGCTTGATCTCTTTGCTCGGTTCATCTTTTGCAAATCCGCTTGAACCAAGTTGTTCTAGATCGTGAGGCACTTCTTTCCTCCGAAGGAATTAATCTCTAACCTCACGGTCTAGGAGATCGATCGATTTTTTGGTTCGGTTCAAGTTTTCTCCCTTCCCCCGAAATTCTTCGATTCATCGATTTGGAGATAGGTTCGAGCCATGATCTCTTAGAGATAGCTCACTATACTCCTTATGACTCGTCTCTCCAAGTTTGAACCCTAGAGGTTTCATTTTGGGAGAGTTTGATTCAAATCTGTGGATGAACTGTGTTGTCACGGGGTGACCGGACGCAGGGGTCGGGACGACCGGACGCTGGCTAGGTGAGTCCGGTCGTTGAACGTTCACTACGATTTCCTGCTGCTTGACCGGACGCTTGTGGAGCTCACTGACCGGACGCACAGCGCGTACTGTTCACTTGTTTTTGTCCTTGTGACTGGACGCTACTATCCTGACCGGACGAACCGTACACCAGAGTCCGGTCATGAACAGTAAGGTCTGAAACTGGTTTTCTGACGACCGGACGCGTCCAGTGCTCCCTGACCGGACGCTGCCCAGAGTCCGGTCGAGACTGCCTTGCGCGTTTTCGTTTGCCGGTTGTTCGTTCGTTGTTGGATTTGGTTTCCGTCTTTTGCGTTGACTTTCTAGAGTTGTGTAGTGTCCTGCTGTGCTTCTTGCAAGCATCCACCCTACATCTAGGGTCGTGGACATTAGCAAGCTCTAGGGTTTGCCTTTTGGGGTGATTCACGGGACAGTGGCTACTAGTTTTCGAAAGGAAATTTTGAAGCTCCCATTCACCCCCCCTCTGGTCGCCTTCTGGTTGCTTCTCGGTCCTTCAATTGGTATCGGAGCAGGTTAAGGATCTTCCACCTTAGCCGGTTCCAGATCCACAGAAGGCGACATGGATCGCGGCCTGGGCAAACCGCCGTTCATTGATGGGATGAACTATGCGTATTGGAAGATACGCATGTCGGCCTATCTCCAGAGCATGGGCTCTTCTGTTTGGGAGATTTGCAATAGGGATGATTACGTTGTCTTGGCTGCTCGTGTTACTCAGCTTCAGATAGATGAGCACGATGCCAATAGCCGAGCACGTAACGCCTTGTTCTCCTGTTTGAGCATGTCTGAGTTTGATCGTGTTTCTCACCTCCCCACGGCTCGCGAGATTTGGGCGACCCTCATGCGCTTCCATGAGGGAACCACTCAGGTCAAATCCCGCCTCTATGAGTCGCACAAGCGGGAGTATGAGAACTTTCGACATATGCCTGGCGAGAGCATAAAGAGTTTATTCGCTCGCTTTCAGGTCATTGTCAACAAGATGAGAGCGAACAAGGAGCTGTTGCCTTTTGACGATCATGAGAGGGCTTTGAAGCTCTTGCACACTCTTGATCGGTTGGTGTGGGACTCAAAGGTCCAGGCGATCATCGAATCGTCTAACTATGAGACCCTCACTTGCGACGAGCTCTTTAGTAAGCTCAAGTCTAGTGAGATTGACGCCATGTCGAGGGCTTCCTATGAGAATCCTTCTGGCCTGACTATGGCTTTGGTTTCTGGCTCTTCTAACCCCTCTGGAGGTTTTGCTCTTTCGTCTCTCTTTTTTGTCACAGAGGACCAGCTTGAGTTGTTGGGGGATGACGAGTTGGCAATGCTCGCCAACCGGTTCACGCGGTTCCACAACAACCGCATGAACCGTCGCCGCGGTGGAGGACGCTCAGGATGCTTTGATTGCGGCGACCCCGACCACTTCATCGCCAACTGTCCCAAGAAGAAGCATTCGTCTGGGAAGGGCGATCATGGGCACAAGTATGACTCCGGCAAGCGCAAGGAGAAGTATGTCCCCGCAAGGCACAAGCGGAGGGGCGGCTTCGACAAGGAGTACATCAAGAATAAGTACTTGGAGAAGGCCCAGGCTGAGCAGCGTGCGTTCTTCGCCACGCTCAGCGACGTCGACGGCTCGGATGACGACTCCACTTGCTCAAGCGACGACGAGTCCGAGAAGAAGAAGAGGATCGAGGACAAGCTGAACGGTCTTTCCTTCTTCGCCGACGACGACGGCCTCTGCACCATGGCCCTCGGCAAGGAGGTCAACGGTGAGCTGGTGAACTCCCCTCGGAACGACGACGACGACGACACCTCCCAGGTATCCATGACCCACGATGAGCTCTTTGCAGAGAATGAGAAGCTTACTGCCGCCTTGCTTAGTAAGGATAAGCTGCTTAGGCGTGCCGCTAGAGAGCGCAAGGAGTTTAGGTAGAAGTGGGAGGACACGGTGAGAGGGCTTGAGTTTGCCAAGTCCACCGTGGTCGTGTCGGAGGAGGTTGAGTGTGAGATGTGCACCACACACATGACTGACCTTCTCACTTTGAGAGGTAAGTATGCTGCGTTGGTAGGAGAGGTGGATGAGCTAAAGGCTAGACCTTCTCTGTTGGGTGCGTGCAAGACTTGTCCTGTCTTGCAATCTAAGTTGGCAGAGAAGAATGCCAAGATTGTGTCTCTTGAGAAGGCCAACTTAGGTAGCACTTGTGTGGCTAGGTGTGCCTTGTGTGAGGGCTTGGATATGGAGATAGCCAATGTGAAGCATGGCAAGATGCAAACCGAGGAAGAAAACACATACCTTCGGACCATCTTGTCATGGGTATCTTGTGGTGAGCCGCAGCTTGGGATGATGATCTCCCAATTCAAGCGAGCTGCTGGAAGTCCTGGTGTAGGTTTTGCTCAGGGTGTTGATCTTTCTGCTTTTGGGAAGATTGGAGAGTCGAGTGGTCTGAATCCTAGTGAGAAGCCCAACTCCAGCACTACTCCAAAATTGACCAAGCTTCCACCCAAAGAGCCCGTCAAGCCTACCACCAAGGATGGGGTTTTTGAGGAACCTCCGAGAGCTCCACCCATGAACCAAGTGTGGCATCCCAAACCCAACCACCTTAAGAACAAGCTGGATACAATGCCACCTATCCAGGAGGAGTTGCCACAAAAGGGCAAAGTGATCCACACCCACAGCCATGAGTACCAACAACCCCCTTTGCGTGCGGTGAGGTATCATTGTGACTTCTGTGGGAGAGATGGACACTTGAGGGAGTTCTGCTTTAGGCGCAAGAGAGAGGTGCGCCGTTCTAAGGAGATGAACAACACAGACATGTACCATCCTTTCCATGATGTACATGTGTCGAATGTTCAGAGGAGTGCTCCGAGGAGAGCAGCTAGGCCCAGAGGTCCAGAACCTCAAGTTCCCAGGCCTAGGCAGCAGAGAGCTCCGAGGAGAGATGCTAGGCCTAGAGGCGCAGTGCCTCAAGTTGCTAGGCCTAGGCCTCATAGAGAGCGTGCCCGGCGGGAGCCTGCAGTTGTAGGCTATGGACCCCGTGGCGGATGCTTTGTAGTTGAGCGTTTTCCCCCACCGCGTTTTGAGTATCGTGATGGACGCTCCTCCCTTAGCGGACCATGTTTTCCTCTACTTGGTGATCGCTCCTCTCGTAGACGTGCTAGGAATGGTTTTTCTGCTAACCGTTCTTTTGAGCAGCCGGCCCAACACTGGTATTCCCCTTACTTCACTAACCCCACCGTATGCTCACCCTATGTCTTTTTATCGATATAGGTAAAATGGTTGGAGGAGATTTGGTTGGTGGATTCCGGTTGCTCGAGGCACATGACCGGAAACGCCAAGTGGTTCTCCAGCCTTAGCCCTGTTGCCGGAAAGGAGTTCATAACCTTCGGCGACAATAGCAAAGGTAAGGTATTGTCTCGCGGATCGGTGCGAGTTAATGAGCATTTTGTGTTGCGCGATGTTGCTCTTGTTTCTAACTTGCATTTTAACCTTCTTTCTGTTTCGCAACTTTTTGACGACGACTATGAGATTCGTTTTAAACCAAATCTCAGTCGTATTTTGGATCCTCAAGGCAATCTTGTGTGTTTGATTTCGCCCTTTGGAAAAGTCTTTCGTGCGAATTTCTCGGAGTCTTTTGGCACTTCTCGTTGTCTTGTGGCTGGACCTTCCTCCTCTGATCTTTGGAAGTGGCATAGGAGACTTGGACATTTGAGCTTCGACTTGCTTGCAAGGCTTAGTTCACTTGGCATAATCCGAGGATTGCCCAAGTTGCATATGGAGAAGGATCTTGTTTGCCACTCTTGTAGACATGGGAAGATGGTTGCCACTCCCCACCATCCGGTGACTCAGGTCATGACCAAGCGCCCTGGAGAGCTTTTGCACATGGACCTTGTTGGTCCGGCTCGGGTGAGCTCGGTTGGGGGGAAGTGGTATGTGCTTGTGGTTGTTGATGACTTTTCGAGATATTCGTGGGTCTTCTTTTTAGCTGAGAAGACCGAGACTTTCTCCTTTGCTCGCAATCTGATTTTGCGTCTTCAGAATGAGTTCCCTTTGAACTCGATGCGAGCAATTCGGAGTGATAATGGTTCCGAATTCAAGAATTCGGATTTTGAGAAGTTTTGTAACTCTTTGGGTTTAGAGCATCAGTTTTCTTCCCCCTACACACCCCCTCAGAATGGTGTTGTAGAGAGGAAGAATCGGACCCTTGTAGAGATGGCCAGGATGATGCTCGATGAGCATAGGACTCCTAGGCGATATTGGGCCGAAGCTATGAGCACCGCATGCTACATTTCCAATCGCATTTTTCTCCAAGCTTTCTTAAAAAAGACTTCTTATGAGTTGCGTTTTGGAAAACTGCCCAAGGTGAGTTATTTTCGAGTTTTTGGTTGCCATTGTTTTATACTCAAAAAGGGCAACTTGGACAAATTTGAGTCTCATTCTTCTGACGGAGTATTTTTGGGTTATGGCACTCACACTCGCGCATATCGTGTACTTAACCTTGATACTAACCGAGTCATGGAGACATTAGATGTCACCTTCGACGAGACCATGGTTTGTCTCTCTTCTCGTTTTGAGCGTGCAGGTGATCATGAGGTTGGTGAGCCTCTTTTTGATGACGAGGACGAGGGTGCTGAAGGTATGGATGATCCAGCACCCCCTCCACCTGCTGTCCCGCAAAGAGCGGCTTCTACGATGACTCACGGCCCCGACACCTCTTCCTCCTGGGGGCCGTGGGATCCGCCACCCCGAGCAGTACCATTTGTACCCGGGGAGGCACCAGCTGCAGTTGAGGGGGAGGCCACTTCGGCAAGGGAGGCGCCACGACACATTCAGCGCCAGCACCCCTCTCAGCAGATGATCAGCAACATCGATGAACGTGTCACTCGGTCCAGGTCACAACACATTTCTCACTTTGCTCATTCTGCATTTGTTGCTGATTTTGAACCCCGAGATGTTGGACACGCTCTGACGGATCCCGATTGGGTCAATGCCATGCATGAGGAGTTAGAAAATTTTTGAGCGAAATCGGGTTTGGGTTCTAGTTCCACCTCCTCCTGAGTGTAAGCCTATTGGGACAAAATGGGTTTTCAAAAACAAGCAAGGAGAGGATGGCCACGTTGTTAGAAATAAGGCCAGGCTTGTAGCGAAGGGTTATAGTCAGAAGGAGGGGATAGACTTTGAGGAGACTTTTGCTCCTGTAGCTCGTTTGGAGGCTATTAGGATACTCTTGGCTTTTGCTGCATCCAAAGGTTTTAAACTCTTTCAAATGGATGTCAAGAGTGCCTTCTTAAACGGCTACATAGAAGAGTAAGTGTATGTTGAGCAACCCCCCGGTTTTGAAAATCCCAAGTTTCCAAACCATGTTTTTAAACTTCACAAAGCTTTATATGGTTTGAAACAAGCCCCTAGAGCCTGGTATGATAGACTGAAAACCTTTTTGCTTGCTAAGGGTTTTAAAATGGGATGTGTAGATAAAACGCTCTTTCTCCTCAAGCAAGGCAAAGACACTCTCTTGGTCCAGATTTACGTGGATGATATCATTTTCGGTGGTTCTTCTCACGCTTTGGTTGCCAAGTTTGCAGATATTATGAGCAGGGAGTTCGAGATGAGCATGATGGGCGAGCTGACTTTCTTTGCAAATCAAGCAATCCCGAGAGGGGACGTTTGTGCACCAGGACAAGTACACCAAGGACTTGCTGAAGCGGTTCAATATGGGTGAGGCCAAGCCTCTTCCAACACCCATGTCGACGACGACTGCCTTGGATGCGGATGTGGATGGAGAAGCAGTGGACCAGAAGGAGTACCGAAGCATGATCGGGTCGCTGCTCTACCTGACGGCGACACGCCCGGACATCCAGTTCGCGGTGTGTCTGTGCGCGCGCTTTCAGGCGTCGCCGCACACTTCTCACCGTCAGGCAGTGAAGCGCATATTCAGGTACCTTCGTTTCACACCTGAGTTCGGGATTTGGTATTCTGCTTCCTCCACCCTCTCCCTTTGCGGTTATTCAGATGCCGATTTTGCTGGTTGCCATATTGAGCGCAAGTCCACTTCTAGGACTTGCCAGTTTATTGGTTCTTCTCTTGTTTCGTGGTCTTCTCGCAAGCAGTCTAGTGTGGCTCAGTCCACCACAGAGGCTAAATATGTTGCTGCGGCTAGCTGTTGTTCCCAGTTGCTCTGGATGATGGCCACTTTGCGTGATTTTGGTCTGAGCTTTTCTCGCGTGCCTTTGCTTTGTGACAGCACGAGTGCCATTAGCGTTGCTAAGAACACCGTGCTTCACTCGAAGACCAAACACATTGATGTGCGCTTTCATTTCTTGCGAGACCACCAGGAGAAGGGTGATATCGACCTTCACCATGTCGATACTCATCATCAACTGGCTGATATTTTCATCAAGCCTTTAGACGAATCAACCTTTAATCGGTTGAGGGGTGAGCTTGGTGTGTGTTTCCCCTTTTAGTTGAGGGAAACATTTTTGACCTTGTATATTTGACTGACTCTGTTGTCTTTCTTTTCTTTTGCATTTTAGCATACGCATTTACATTCTGAGCTTCATGTCTATAATCACTAGAATGTAACTATGCTCCATGTAGTATGCTCCGATGCTTATGTTGATGCTTGTAGCTTATGCTCTTTCTGATCACTAGTACATGTTGTGAGCTGAGCTATTTTTGAAATGGTGAATTTGCTTAATAATTTCAAATCTGATAATGTTCACCATTGAGATATGCAACTAGCATGTGTAGGATGTGTTGAGTTTACTCGTGCTTTTCATATATGCTAGGTTGCTATGTCTTTAGTTCTGAGTCATTCACTTGCTTGGTCTGTTCATATCATTTTTAAAATTTGTACCAAGTTTTAGTGAATTGAAAAGATCGAGATGGGATTGCTTGTCAACACATCACGGTATCGAGATGGTTTCTCATTGCACTTTGAGTTAAACTTGAGCCGTGTAGTGTATGACCGAAACCATAGCTTTAAGCTTCTGATTGCTTCGGCATAGGCTTCGCTCGGTTGCAAAGTTAGGCAATGACAAGCTTTCAACCTCTCGCAATCACATGCTAATAATTGAACTTGTGTAATTTCACCGCTGCAACTCCGATCTGAATTTGAATTCACAAGTGTATGTTACATTCTTAAGCATGATGATTGAACTTTGCTAGGGGTAGTTCACCTTGTATACATGTTTAGCATTTGTCAGACTCCTGTTTATACATTGCTAGTGCTATTTTGATGGTGAATACCTTTTGACTCAAAACTGCTCCTTTTTGCTCATATGTTCATACTTCATATTTGGTGATCAGTTTGAGCCTTTGCTGAGCTTGTATGCTGTTGATGAGTCATTAGAGTTATACTGTTTAGAGCATCTTTGCATTCTTCTGAATATATTCCTGAAGCTGCTAACTTGCATTTTGACTCATATGCATAATGGAAGGGGGAGAACCTCCCTAGTTAGCACTTTTGTTGGTGCCCTTTCTGATGGGGAGAGTCTTTTACTTGATTAGTGCATTTTCAACTAAGGGGGAGAATTTGCAAATCATTTGTGCTTCCCGAGTGTTCATTTGAGGGGGAGTTTCCAGGGGAGAGTTTGCATGTCTCCTGGATGATCAACTAAGGGGGAGTTTGAGCTTTGCTGTCTCTTATTGGCCGAAAGGCATCGGTATCAAGCTTTCTTTGCTAGTTGTGTTGAGCCTCTATGCCTCTATCTTGAGGGACTAGCATTTTGCTTCGATATTTTCGACTGGGTTTTGCTAGCGGTGTTGAGCCTGTTCTACCTCTTCTTGAGGGCTAGCTTTGCTTTGCTTGGTTGCGTCGAGCCGTTGCCCATGTCTTTGGGGACCAAGTTGTCTTGCTCTTTCCACTTGACCTTCTTCAGCTTTGCTATGCTTTTGGGTCATTTGGTCGAGTTCTCTCTTCTCCGTCTTCCTTCTTCTCTTTCTACTATGATTTGTGTTGGTAGTTGACAATGCACTCATCAAGGGGGAGATTGCAGATACATGGGTGTATGCCGGGTCTCTGAGTGATGAGTGATTGTCAACTGGGATGATGCGCATGTTCTTTGGCTTGTGTTGTGTAGGTGTCGAGCACGGATGAAGTGATCAAAGGCGAGGTGAAGGTCAAGTAGAGACGTGCCGAGCCGATGGACCAAGAGTGGCGAAGGGCGGACGTCAGACTTGGACTCAGGGACCAGAGGCCCGAGGATCAGCTGTGGTGGCTGGCAGCCTGGGACAGCGACGAGCGAAGACTTGCGGTCATGTGTTGCCTAAGTCGTTGACTTGTTGACACATGTCGGTGGACGGGGTGCATGGGCGGTGCATCCCCTCTACGACGTCGGTTTGGTGGTAGAGCCAGGGAAAAACCATCGGGTGGACGGTTTCCAGGTTTGGGCCTCAAAACCTGGGTGCGGATGGTTTCCGAGTTTGGCCACAAAACTCGGGCTGAGGACAGTTTCCAGGTTTGGGCCTCAAAACCTGGGCGCTGAGGGTTTGCTGAGTTTGGCCTCAAAACTCAGAAGCTGGTGGGCTGGTTTCCCAGTTTGGGCCTCAAAACCGGGGGATGGCTGGAAAAGGCTGGTTTCCCGGTTTGGGCCACAAAACCGGGGGTGCAGAGCGGTGGCGGCACGTGGCGGCAATCTGGTGGTTGCGTCGAGGCAACGCTTCAAATTGTGCGGGCGTGGCCGTCGGATACACCTACCACCGAGTTGGTCTAGAATAACCCTAGGGTTTAGCTGGTTCGCTCTGTAATTAGAATAGTGAAGGGTAGAGTAGGAATTAGACTTAGGTTAGAATTAGGATAAGTAGAGGGAGACACCCTCCTCCCTTCCGATCTCAGTCATTTGCTCTTTCGCACTTAGGATTTCCTGCTCTCCCATCCCATGCTGTAGCTAGCTGAGATCCGCAGAGAGACTTGCCTCTGTGTACTGTTGATTTTGAGGAAGTGAGGCCGTATCCTCACTGTTGTAGCGTGTGGTAGCCACACGGTTGCAGATTCGTGGGTGTGATTCGCGTTTTGTTCGTGTTCTTCGCGGAATCCTTTTTCTCCACGTTCTTCCCGTCGCTTGATCTCTTTGCTCGCTTCATCTTTTACAAATCCGCTTGAACCAAGTTGTTCTAGATCGTGAGGCACTTCTTTCCTCCGAAGTAATTAATCTCTAACCTCACGGTCTAGGAGATCGATCGATTTTTCGGTTTGGGTCAAGTTTTCTCCCTTCCCCCGAAATTCTTTGATTCATCGATTTGGAGATAGGTTCGAGCCATGATCTCTTAGAGATAGCTCACTATACTCCTTGTGACTCATCTCTCCAAGTTTGAACCCTAGAGGTTTCGTTTTGGGAGAGTTTGATTCAAATCGGTGGACGAACTGTGCTGTCACGGGGTGACCGGACGCAGGGGTCGGGACGACCGGACGCTGGCTAGGTGAGTCCGGTCGTTGAACGTTCACTATGATTTCCTGCTGCTTGACCGGACGCTTGTGGAGCTCACTGACCGGATGCACAACGCGTACTGTTCACTTGTTTTTGTCCTTGTGACCGGACGCTACTATCCTGACCGGACGCACCGTACACCAGAGTCCGGTCACGAACAGTAAGGTCCGAAACTGGTTTTCTGACGACCGGACGCGTCCGGTGCTCCCTGACCGGACGCTGCCCAGAGTCCGGTCGAGACTGCCTTGCGCGTTTTCGTTCGCCGGTTGTTCGTTCGTTGTCGGATTTGGTTTCCGTCTTTTGCGTTGACTTTCTAGAGTTGTGTAGTGTCCCGCTGTGCTTCTTGGAAGCATCCACCCAACATCTAGGGTCGTGGACATTAGCAAGCTCTAGGGTTTGCCTTTTGGGGTGATTCACGGGACTGTGGCTACTAGTTTTCGAAAGGAAATTTTGAAGCTCCCATTCACCCCCCCCTGTCTGGTCGCCTTCTGGTTGCTTCTCGGTCCTTCACAATATAAAGGGAATAATAAATATGCAAGAGAAGAAATTCCTAAACTTAAAGTCGCATGACTGCCACGTGCTTATGACGCAATTGCTTCCGGTTGCTTTAAGAGGAATTCTACCTCCACATGTACGTCTGGCCATTGTGAAGCTATGTGCATTCCTCAATGCAATTTCTCAGAAGGCAATTAATCCACTAGAACTAGCTACTCTACAGAATGATGTGGTTCAATGTCTTGTGAGCTTTGAGTTGGTGTTCCCTCCATCCTTCTTTAATATCATGACACACCTCCTAGTTCACCTGGTCAAGGAGATTCATATTCTCGGTCCTGTGTTCCTACACAACATGTTCCCCTTAGAGAGGTTCATGGGAGTACTGAAAAAATATGTTCACCAACGTGCTCGGCCAGAAGGAAGCATCGCCATGGGCTATGGGACAGAGGAGGTCATAGAGTTCTGTGTTGACTTTATTCCTGACCTTGACCTGATTGGTGTTCCTGAATCACGACACGAGGGGAGGCTGTGTAGAAAGGGGACACTAGGGAAGAAAACATATATCGGTACGGGGAACGATTATTTCAATAAAGCGCACTACACAGTTCTTCAAAACTCATCAGTGGTGGATATATATATCGAGGTACACAAGGAGTTCCTACGATCCCAATTTCCTGGGAAGAATGAAGTTTGGATTACACGTGAGCACATGAATACTTTTAGCACTTGGTTGCGAAAAGAATGTCTGGGTGATAACAATATTGATGAGCAACTATATTTGTTGGCTAGGCAACCATCATGGCACATCCTCACGTACAAAGGATATGAGATAAATGGAAACACATTTTACACAATTGCCCAAGATAAAAGGAGCACAAACCAAAACAGTGGTGTTCGCGTAGATGCCACAGACCCAAATGGGAATAGACAAACATATTACGGCCGCATAGAGGAGATTTGGGAACTAGACTACGGACCTAATTTTACAGTCCCTTTGTTTCGATGCCAATGGGTCAAGACGACTGGAGGCGGAGTAATAGTTGACAAGGAGTATGGAATGACAACAGTGGATCTCAACAATATTGGATACAAAGGTGAACCATTCGTCCTTGCAGCTGATGTGAATCAGGTGTTCTACGTGAAAGACATGTCTACAAAACCCAAGAGAGGGAAAATGATGAAAAATCAACCAAAGAGCCAAAACGCCACATAGTTCTTTCAGGAAGAAGAAACATCGTGGGAATTGAGGACAAGTCAGACATGTCAGAAGATTATGAAAGGGATGACCGAATACCGCCCTTCAGTGTGACCAAAAACCCAAGCATCCTGCTAAATGTTGAGGAGACTCCATGGTTACGACATGATCATAACCAAGGGACATACGTCAAGAAGAAGATCACCAGTGTACCCGCTTGAAATATAGTGATGTTTTAACTAATATTTTGTATTACACTTTTTGTGTAATTAATAATGATTATGGATAGTCATGGTTCGTTGATGTCGGTGTCGAAATGACTTGATTTTTTTTATCATTATTTTTATTATTATATTTTCTCTGTGCCGAATGAACTACACAAATTTATCTTTTAAAATTAAATTGTAATTTAACAGTGAATTTCTCTATTGTGCATTTGGACAATAAAAGCTAAACAATCCAAAATTTAACGTTCATATAATGCAAAAAATATTTTCCTATCGAGAACCAGTTGTTTCAGATATTTAAATTTAACATTATATTTTTGCATTAACAAAATATAAATTGTTATTTACATTTATATTTGTTATTATAAGAAAAGAAAAGAATTTATGTTACAAAATTTTCTACTATACAATAAGGTAAAAGGAAACACAACTGTTATTTTTAAGTAATTTTATGCCTAATATTGAATTTCCTATGCAAATAACAAGTATTACAACATATTAATATAGCCAAAACTTAATTCAAAACCCAAAATACAGAAAACCCAAAACAAAGGCGGGAGAAACACCTTTAGTCCCGGGCCGTAGAACCACCCGGGACTAAAGGTACCTTTAGTCCCGGGCCGTAGCACCATCCGGGACTAAAGGTCCAACCCTTTAGTCCCGGGTGGGCTTACGCCCCGGGACTAAAGGTGTTTTAGTCCCGGGTGGTGCCACGGCCCGGGACTAAATCCTCCCCGCGTATATAGGGCACAGTGCCCTCCGCCTTCCTCAGATCGACGTCAGACCGCCCGCGCCGCCGCCTCCCACGCCGTTTTGATCTAGTACCACGCCGCCGTCGTCCTCGAGCTCTCTCCGATGTCCGCCTCCGTGCCCTCTCGGCCCTCGCCGCGTATCCTCTCGCGCGGCCGCGCCGGCGCGCGCCTCGTCCTCGCCGTTCGCCGCCGTGTTCCTCGCCGCCGTACGTGCGTGTGGTGCTCGCCGTTCGCCGTGGTCCTCACAGTGGTAGTCCTCGCCGTGGTGCTCGCCGTTCGCCGCGCACCGTGGTCCTCGGCGCCGTGCGTGGTTGTCGCCGTCGTCCTCCCCGTGGTTCTCGCCGCCGTGCGTGTCGCAGCCGGTGTGTGTGCGTGTGTTGTGTGTGCAGCCGGCGTGAAGAAGTAGAAAAAGAAAAAGAAATGTGAATGATATATATAGAAAAAGAAATAGAAAATGATATATATAGAAAACGAATATACATAGATATATATTTATAGAAAAATAGAATATATGCACTGCAGTGTATATATGTTTATAGAAAAATGAATATATATTTATATAAATATATGTTTGTAGAAAATGTTTATAGAAAACATTTTTTACCCTAACAAAATATTATGTTTGCACCTGTAGATAAAAACAGATTGGTCACGTTGACCTCGCCGCCTTCCGCCGTCATCCTCACCGCGACGTCATACTCGTCGCCGTCCGTCGTCGTCCTCACCGCGACATCATCCTCGCCGCCATCCGTCGTTGTCCTCTCGTCAACGGTACCGGTGTGTTATTTGTGATAGAAATGAAGGAGGAATAATCACTTAGATATATTTTGGTTCACATAGATATATTTACAAATATATGTTTATGCAAAAATCACTTAGATATATATATTTTGGTTCACTTAGATATGATATGTAAACACTTCGATCATGCCGGTACTGTTATTTTTACGAATATGGTCGTGTATATGTTTATGGAATAATCACTTAGATATGTTTATGTCGATAGTGTTTAACCCGAAACCCAAACCCAAACACGAAACCGGCCTAAACCCTAAACACGAAACCCTAGACCCGAAACCCGAAACCCAAACCCGAAACCCTAAACCCTAAACACGAAACCCTAAACCCAAAACCCGAAACCTGAAACCAAAAACCCTAAACCCTAAACACGAAACCCTGAACCCGAAACCCGAAACTCGAAACCCAAACCCGAAACCCTAAACCCTAAACCCTAAACCCTGAACCCGAAACCCGAAACCCTAAACCCTAAACACAAAACCCTAAACCGAAAACCGAAACCCTAAACCCGAAACCCGAAACCCAAACCCGAAGCCCTAAACCATAAACCCTAAACACGAAACCCTGAACCCGAAACCCGAAACCCGAAACCCTGAACCCCGAACCGTAAACCCTAAACCCTAAACACGAAACCCTGAACCCGAAATCTGAAACACGAAACCCAAACCCGAAACCCTAAACCCTAAACCCCCTGAACCCGAAACCCGAAACCCGAAACCCGAAACCCTAAACCCAAAACCCGAAACCCGAAACCCGAAACCCGAAACACTAAACCCTAAACGCGAAACCCTAAACCCGAAACCCTAAACCCAAAACCCGAAACCCAAACCCGATGCCCTAAACCCTAAACCATAAACAAAGTTATACCTTTACAAAGTGTTGAATAAAAATGAATATGGTCTTTATGAATATATATACGTTATTTGCAGAAATATGGTGTTTATTATCCTCCATGTTATTCGCAGAAATGGCCGACCCAGTTGACAACATGGAGGACGAAATGTATGAATTAATCAACAGCGGCGCTAATCAAGATTTAGCAGGTGACGATAACAATAATCAAGAAGTCGATGACGACAGTCAATACTTTGTCGATTATGAAGAAATCATGCAAGAAAATACTGGCGAGGTATACCTACAATAATCTCTATGTGCACATGAAATTCTAAACAATTTATAAATGTATTTATAATCTACTGTTCCTACATACGTAGCCCTCCGGATCAACAACGACTACTGGGAAGAGTAGGACCGTACGAGGTCCGAAGAAGCCGTTGGAAGGCCGGTACATTATCTCAGAATTCAACGAGGAAACAGGCCAAGTACTTGGAGAACATGCATAGAAATTTGTTAACCATTGTGGGTGCCTTGTAAGGGACAAGATCCCGATCAGTGCTCGTGAATGGAAGAAAAAGACAAGTGCTCCTCATATAAGTTTTGTCTCTGATCTTGATAAGGAACTGGTTTGGCAAGAGGTCCTTGCACATTTCAAGCTTGAAACAGAAGATATAAATTTGAAGGCAAGAGTTCGGGACTGGGCTATGAAGAAAATGGCAACACTATTCCAGGGCTAGGAGAAGAAATTATACAACACATTTATCAAGAAGGACCTAACTCCGGATTTCAACACTAAGGCCTGCGTCAAGTTGAGGCCATTTTGGGATGAGTTTGTAGAATTCAAGAAATCAGAAGAGGGTGAGGCACCGGTCAGAAGGAACCAACAGAATGCCCGACAAAAACAATACCACCATCACTTGGGATCAGGTGGCTACAAGAGTGCCATTCCTAAATGGGAAAGAATGGAACGAGAGTTGCTAGCCAAGGGCATTGAACCGGAATCAATAAACTGGCTTGAGCGCGCCAAGTATTGGTTTTTTGGTCATGGAGGAAGCCTGGACCTACAGACAGGAAGGATACATTATGGCAAAAAACTCCATAGAGCAGCAGAAAGATTTGCTTATGCTAGAGAAATGGCTGACAGTGGCAGGTGGCAGCCGAACAGAGACAAGGACGAGCTGACATACACCCTGGAGAATCTTAAACATGGTGGGGGAACCAGAGGCTATGGGGAGGTGTCGTGGGAGCATGCCTTCCCTCGGGACATAGAGACCTATAGAAGCCGCGCAAGAAAGAAGGAGGAGGAGGCACAGCGGTTGCAAAGGTTAGAGGAAATGGTTCTTCAGTCACAGGTCGCGACTCTTGAAGCAGTTGAGCGAGAAAAAGCACTTGAAGGCAAAATGAATGAGGAAATAAAAAGGCAAGTGCAGTTAGCAGTAAGTTCGATGCAAAGGCAATCTGCATCAGAGCCGGGAGTCAACATCATCCCCCCTGATCAAATGAAAAGCAGTTGCGCTCCCACAGAGGTCCCAGACGCAGCACTGCGCTTTCCCGTGGATGACATCACCGAGCCTCTCACGACATGTGAACTGCATATTCCACAGGGGAATGCCACAGTCATGGTGGCTATAGGTGTTGTATCTCCTATCGATCCTACAAACACACCAAGATGTCATGGGGCAATAATACCTCTTGGATATGCTAGCGTCTCAGTGGATAGGGTGGTGAAAGGTTACAACAATGTCAAACTTGACATTAAAGGAGGTGATGGCGAGAAGACATTAGGAGAAGCGGAGAAGACATTCATATGTTGGCGCAAGCGCTATATCATAATTCCTGGCACATCACCTCCTCCTCCTCAACAACCTAACCCAAGGTGTGTATGAAATTAGTGAATGAAAGTTAATAGTATTGGTGAGCTAATAGTATAAATGGATACTCATACCTTGTTGTTTTTGCAGCAGGACATCCCCCAACCTAAGTCCAATTATGCATTCACCACATGATCACAGTGTTGCGGGCGATGATGATCAAGATCAAACATGATGGGATCCATAACCGCCACTGGCCCCATCTCCTCCACGACGGGATCCAACACCGCCACCGGCCCCATCTCCCCCACGACGTGATCCAACACCGCCGCCACCTGCCCCATCTCCTCCACGACGGGATCCAACACCGCCACCGGCCCCATCTCCCCCACGGCGTGATCCAACACCGCCACCGGCCCCACCATCTCCTCTAAAGCGGGCTCCGACACTGCCACCTGCCCCATCTCCACGGCGGGTTCCAACACCGCCACCGCCAACAAAGAAGAGGCCTGTCACACAAACAAAGGCGTCAGCCCCACCAACTCCGAAGAAGAAAGCCTCTGTGAGAAAACCAGCTCCCAAGATGACAAAACTTGCATATGACATGACCGAGGAGGAGACTGAAGTTGCAGTGCAAAAAGACTTGAACAAGTTCTTTGACGCTGCCATTGCTAGTGGTCGAGCAAAGCGAAACCCGGAGAAGCCGTACCTTTTGTTCCTCCTGAAAAACTAAGGCAAACTGTGGACGCTCACCAGAAAAAGGTACGTGCTGCCCGTAAGGCTTCGCCAAAATCAGACTATGATCGCACGCTCAGCAAATCACTTGAGGAGGCCAGGAAGACAAAGAAGAGAGCAGGAAAGGGTGTCCCACAGCTCGGGGAACAAAAGCAGCAATCAGTGCCGGATCTAGTTGTTGGGAATGAATACGGTACAAACATGGACGTCATACAACAAGCATATGGATACGTTGATCCTGAGCATCTGCTCAAATTTTTGGAGGAAACTGGTTTAAATGTGGAAAACATACTCGGAGAAGCAGGCATCAAAAGTGCTGCAGTTGTTGATAAATGGCAGAGGGCATATGTATATGGTCAAAGTCTATACAACCCAGTGGCCCTGAGGGATCTTGGTTCACAAATGCACTTGCTAAATCAGTGGTACCTCACGGCGTGTGGCAGAAAAGCTGATGACTATATTTGCGTCAGAATTAGTGACCATGATTACTTTCATGGTGATGACATCATATATGTTCAGTTTAATGAGTTACATCAGCTCTGCCACATGGACGCTCTAGACAAATCTCTCGTCCGCTGCTTTTGCCTGTAAGTGATTGTTTCTTTTAATAATCTCACTTTATCTTATGTATATGTATAAGTAATTATCCTCACACTAGCAAGCGTTTGTAAACATATGTAGAAACATGATGAGACAACTAAGGCATAAAAATGACAAGGACATTGGTTTCATCGATCCATATATCGTATTCAAGCACCCAAGTACTCTCTCGGATGCGTGGAAAACTCAAACAAAGCGGAATTTGCGGAGGTTCTTCGTAAACCAAAGGGATAAAACATATATACTATTCCCCTACAACTTTAGGTGAGTTTTGTTATCATGTGCACATTTTATTATAGGTTGACATATAAAGATATATGTGTTGACTATATAAATATAAATGTAGTTTTCACTGGATACTAATTGTGATCGATCTCCCCGAGAGTCGTTTGCTAATCTATGACTCTCTGAGAAAACCACAAGAAGACTACCAAGATATGATAGATATTATCCGAGGGTAAATGTGATCTTTAAATATTGATTCCTGCTCTTTAACTCTGCAATAGTTAATTAACGATCCAATTATATATATTGTGCAGGGTTTGGGCTTGGTTTGTTGAGAAACATTGTCTGGATCTGAAAGAGCAACTTCTTGATCCTCTACTACTAAATGTAAGTTGTACTACCTCCTCGTCTCTTTATCTTAATTAGCATCACTCAGCAGACGCACGCTAAGCGGAGAGTAATCTTTTTATATCTTGTAAAGTGGGTTCTACGGCAGTCACCGGGAAACAATTTATGTGCGTACTATGTTTGTGAGTTCCTGACGGTGTATGAAAAAAGAACTCCTCTACAGAGTCAGCAAGTATGTAACATGTAAATAAATTTATTTTATTTTTTGTTGCTTTTACATAAATATTATGTATGTTAATACTTTATTTTTCTTTTAATCCAAATTGAAGGAGACATGGTTGAAGAACCAGGTGATGGATAAGGTCCGCCTCAAAGCAATTCAAGAGACCATCGCGGGCTTCTTTAATGACCATGTCCTTAAGTCTGGCACCGAGTATTGGTTTAACAAAGACGAACCAATGAAGCCAAACCAAGATGAACACTTGTATGACCTCTAAGTCAGGAACAATATTTGTGTTGTAAATATCAAGTTAAGGATGCATGATGGATAATGTTGTATATTTTATGTACATATGTATAGATAGCTCTATAATATATATGTATATATAGTTTCATATTTCCATTTGTGTGTAATTGTAAATTTTATGTGTTTATATATATATTTATTAGCAGCGAAGAATACGTATTTGAGACCGGCCTAATGGAATATATTAGTAGCGAAGAATACATATTAGAAAACCTAATGTAATTGTAAAACCAAAAACAATAACCAATTGAAAAGAAAATAAAAAAGAAAAAAGAAAAAAGCAGCGGCCTCTTTAGCCCCGGTTGGTAATACCAACCGGGACTAAAGAAGCCAGCCACGGTGGCCCGGCTGGAGGCCTCTTTAGTCCCGGTTGGTATTACCAACCGGGGCTAAAGGTCCCCCCTTTAGCCACTGGCGAGGGAACCGGGGCTAAAGGTCGGGCCTTTAGTCCCGATTACTTAGCCCCGGCCCAAGTCCGGGGCTAAAGGCCAAAATGGCCCGGGGCTAAAGGCCTGTTCTCCAGTAGTGGAGCTGGAACTTCTACTGGACCTCAAATCAATGACCCAAATGGCAATGGAGGTCAGATGGTGATTAACCCTGGAGGCATGACACCGCAGCCAGTGCAACAGCCGATTATGAGTAATAACATGTACTCATCGGCAACAAAAATTGCTCCTCATGCAAGGCGTATCACAAGAGACTTCAATGCACCACCATATCAAGGGGGCGTGGCACCTGGTGATATACCTCACGGGTATCATTATGTCTCTGATTACTGTACTTTGGATGCTCAAGAGAACCCAGGATATAATGGTAATACCCTCGGGGGGCAGAACATCGGCTATCAAAAGCCGGTGAATTAGATTGATCAACTAATGAGTCGTATAACTTACCTGGTTCAGAAACAATTTGGCTTGACGCCAAAATCTACAGTGATTGGTTACAAAAAGCTATATCCAGAATGGTTTGATCAGGTTGTTCTTCCTCCGAGATATAGAATCTCTGATTTTACCAAGTTCACAGGAACCGGTTCAGTGACAACCATGGAGCATATAACCAAGTTCCAAGTCCAACTCGGAGAGATTGGTGATGAAAAAGCACTCAAAGTCAGAATGTTCCCTCTCTCTCTCTCAGGTTCGGCTTTTTCATGGTTTTCATCTCTACCACCCAATTCCATTCAGAGCTGGGATGACTTGGAAGATAAATTCCATAAGTATTTCGGCTTTGAAGTATTGGAGAAAGGCTTAGTGGATTTAATCGATACAAGGCAAACGAATAATGAGTCCGGATGCCAATACCTCCAAAGGTTCAGAGAGGTGAAGAATCAATGCTTTTCTTTGACATTGCCAGATTTAGAGGTGGTCAGCATTGCTGTTCGAGGATTTATGCCTGCTGTCAGGGAGAGAATCGGCTTTGGTTACAACAACATGGCCGATTTAGCTAAAAAGGTGGCAGGTATTGATGCCCAAAATCGATACAATCAAGTCTTTAAATCTAAGAAAGCCTACAATGCAGAGAGTCATGATTTCCTGCAAGATGAAAACAATGATTCAAAAGATGAAAGTGATGAAGAAGTGGCTGCTGTAGACTGGGTTTGGAAAAACAACGAGTACATCCCTTGGGCAAAGGTTAAAAGTACCGAGAAAGATGTAAAGTATAACTTCGACATCACCAAGGCCGACAAGATATTTGACTACTTACTGGAAAAGGGTCAAATCAAGTT
>CM019827.1:94526176-94755914 GCA_009763385.1 Coix lacryma-jobi var. lacryma-jobi | reverse complement strand
CGGACACAGAGAGCTCCGAACAGGCGACGAAGAGCTCCGCCCGCCAAAAACAGTGCAACTTTCAAGCCAGCCCCATTAGTAGTAGTATATTCATCAGCCCATTTTTTACCGTAGACATTTTATAACTTTCACGTAGTAATAACAGCTATTCTCCACCAGTTTGGATTTACAAAATCTCATACATCGTCTAAAAGATCACACAACTCAACAAGATCAGGAAAATTATACATCCAACAGTAAGCACGTGTTGAGGCAAACTAAAACTAAAATTGCTACAGTAGCAAAGCTAAATTGCTTGTAATTGTTGAAGAAAATGCTTTGGAAGGGTTGAAGTGTTTAGGCAAGCCCATTTATGAGAATTCACCTATAGGATCACGACCCTGCAAATAAGAGGGAAGCCATTAGGATGCAAGATAGTGAATTTACTAGATTCTAGTTGAGAACCAAACAAAATCAATTTTGACTAAAAATCTGGAAGAAACAATTGACTAACAAAAACTGTGCATGTCATTGTTGATTTTCTATATATAATTAGAGAAGATGTAGTGCAAAGCTAAATAAATAGGTCAAATATGGCTACAAAAGCACTTTTCGATCTGTATGAATGTTGCTATTTATTTGTGATACATCAAAAATTAGATGCTCAATATTATTGGTCAATGATATATATTATTTTGCATATTTCACAATGATATATTGCCTATCAGAATAATATTATTGCCTAAGAATACTTTTTTACTGGTTGCCTTTAGCAATAGCCTTTGTAGGTCACATACAACATTAATTTGCAGGTTGATGTAACACCAATTTGTTGATGTATTTTGCCCTTTAGCCATTCCCTAAACTGCAATCAAATAAGAAAGTGATCTATTATCTAAACATACACAAACTATTAGTGTTAAAACCCCATCCTCTAATACCAAATCATGGATTGGCAACATTATCACTAGTACGTCACAAGAGCACTAAAAAGCTAAAACTAGAACACAAAAATGCTAAACCGAAATGATTAAATTGCTTGTTGATTTAGCATAAGTTGGCTAACGAATGAATTTTGTTGGACCTAAGTTGTGATAATAGGGCATGATATTAGTGTGATGAAGAAAGTTATATTGTTGTGATGACGAAAGGCCCCATGCTCACCATAACATAGAACCTGTGTGCATGTGTTGATCCTCGCCTTGGGTCTCTTCAACAGCAGAAACCATATAGGGCAACTTCATTAAAGGGTGCCCCTGGCCACCTCTAATTGCAATTCTTCCTCACTGGATTACCTTGTGAAATTCTGAAACATTTTGGCATAAAAAAATCAACCAATATGGTAGTCATAAGAATTGGTCCCAAAATAGGAAGAAAATAGATGGTGGTTTCAAGTTCTGTACACTAATATATCTATGAATTCATCATTGTAAAACGGAATAAGAAGAAAGAACACTTACTATGCTATTGATTCTAGCCCAAGAGATTGGAAACATGACACCAAAAACAAATATCATATTCACACTCAAGCCAAGCTATTAGAAAAAAATTAACACGTGTTAGTTGTTTGATAGTGGCTACACCATATTATCACATCTCGTACTACTTCTTTAACTAAACTTACTTAAAAGATTAATAAAAACAATATCAGTACACGTATAAGCAACTAAGCAAATAAATAATATTAGAGAAAAAATGGCAGGAAAAGTGGCATTTAACTTTTCCTGCTATGTTTTCCTATATAAGGCAATAATTGTGCTGATCGTTAGGCAATAATAGGTTCTAAAGTAGGCAAAACAGTGTACTTGATTAAGCAATAATAGTGAATATAAAAAATGGCAACGGGAAACTCAGCTATGAACATATATGGTGGTGTTCATGCGCCATAGGCATCAGTGCATTGATAAGATTTTGATGATGAGGAATACGGACCAGGGATGGAAGTCGTCACTCGCTCCCCTGACCAAGCTACTCAGCCATGGCACTGTGTGGGCCCCTGGATCCGGACAGCGCGACACCGAGAGGAGTGCCATGCCAGCCAAATCCAGGCTCGTGGGGCAGCAAATGGCGACCCGACACAAAGGCTTCTTTGGCGACATGACATGTGGCTTTTAGCCTCATACCGTGCATCCACCTGGCGCAACACCTCGTTGGCAGCAGTGTTGCAGGCCACGAGACCGACGATAAAGACGCGAAGCAGGGGGACTAAGCAAGGCCCTATATGGGGAGCAAGATGGAAGGGCACCACTGTCTTGTAGAGAAGTCTGGGGCCACCTAATGTACGTTGCATGACCCTTTAGGGGTTTGAAAAATGTACAATAGAATGATTTCAACTGCTACATAACATATTCTAAATTGCAAGGTAATGTAATTTAAAATGTTAAAGCTAACTATTTTTCCAATGCAACATTGTACAGATTTATTGTCTAATGGTGGAATTGTATTTGAAGCTCTACTTGATGTTAGGTACTTTTTAGAATATGATCTCAAAAAATTGCTAGGTCTGTATTATGCAGAATCGTATTATTCACCTGATTCAGTGTAGTTTTATTCCTAATGCAGAATTGCAATTTTTTCTTACACAGAATAGTAATTTTCCCCAATGTAGAACCATATTATTGCATAAATGAATAAATCAATATCATTGCCTAATGCATAAATGTGTTTTTTTAAGCTGACACAGAAACATAATTTTGCCTAATTGTCTAATGTGTACCAATATTATTTGACAGCTAACGGGCATAGAAAGGAGAAGAGGCTAACTACCGGTGTTCCGATAATAATTAAACGACCTATATTTGTTTTCAGAGGGGCACACAGTATATAGTTAGTTAGCCATATACATCATACATGCATGTGATCAGCTACACACTACACCTTGCATCTATCTGTTATCTGGTGGTAACAGTTTGAGACGACAGTGACGACGATGTCTAAAATAAAAAAAAAAAGTAACTGTCATGCAAGATATATACCGGCCAGCTAGCACTTTTCTGTTTTGCATGCACGCGTCCACGCGTGAATGAGTGATTTGATGTCACCACGCGTAAAAATAATCTAGCTGACAGAATAAGCAGGATGTTTACGTACGGTTTAAACACGGGCGAGCGATACTCTAAAAAGAAAGGGATAGTACTCCCCCTCTTGTTGTCGTAGTCGTTGCAAGCATTTTATATTAGCCAATGTTTTAAGGTGATATTTTTGTAAGCACAACGCACAAGCTTCACATGAAAATAATAGTACTTACACCAAAAAAGAGCTGACACTAGTGAGACAAATGTGCTTTGCTCACAGTTAGCTGAAAACGGTATAAGCTCATATTCTAGGAACAATGTAAACACTTAGAAATTTAAATAGCTCACATACCAGGAGAGGAGAATAATGTAGGTAAATTGCATGGGTTTGATTCCTAACTTAATTTGACATACACAAGATGCTAGTTACACAAAAAAACACATGCTAATAAATTACAAAAACAGAACTCGAAATTGAGAGTCACCTCTATATGATTGTATGCAAAATATCCTCCAAGCTCGTCGTCATCTAATCATTGATTTAAACTTCTCTCACCACATAAAATTCCAAAATCACAAGGAGAATATCAATTGATTCGCTTAAGTGGGAAGGGAACGTGAAATGAGTATCCATAAACCTGAAACGAGTACTCACCTTGCTCTGCATCGCTCCTCCTCTACCTCCTGATTTGTGCTTCCCTACACACTAAGCAAAAATCAGTCAGATTGAAAGAGCGCAGGGCCTGCAAAAAATTTCCCAAAATATACAAATCGAGTACTCAACTTCGTCAAGCTTCAAATATCCACTAGAAATCCTAGGAAAAACACACTAAATAAGCCAAGTTGCATAGTGCAGTGAGGATGCAAAAAAAAATCTCCTAGTAAATAGGAACACATGACTCACCACCGAGCATGTTTCGTCTACGCCTCCGTTTAACTGCCCCTCACATCGCGCCGCCGCCAACTGCCGCATGCGGCACCCACCACATATCCTCATCACAGGTAGGGTTGGGGGCGGTGGCGAATCGTCGTTGACTGCAGGTGAGAAGTTTGGGCTGCAACGGATCTTCCCCGGCTGCAACGGATCCTCCCCTCTGCAGCACGCGGCCAACGTTTGCCGAACCACAGTCAACTCCCGGGATCTCCAATGCTCCGCCGCTCCCCGATCTAGATGAGTGTAGGAGAGGGAGAGGAAGAGAACTGAGTGTTGAAGAGAAGGGAGACGAGATCTGTGTCATGGGTGGGGGCGTGGGGCCCACCTTGTAGATGGAAAAGCGTAAGTTGAACGCAACCGCACCGAAGGATAAGATCAAGCAATCAACGGTGGATTGGATGCGCATGCGAAGTCGCCAGAGCGTGCGCGACCGTAAAGAAGCATTTGGGCATATCTTTTGTTTCTCCTAGTAGTAAACGACAAGGGCTTCCCTGAATACCCAAAGTTTCATATCTGAAGCAAGTTTTCAAGAAACTGCTCGAGTAGCTGTACTGTACTACGCTATTTACTTTGCTGTATATATATACCAACAAAAAAAAGGAATTTGGTTCGGCGCCAGCAGGCAGCAGCTCGCTCACGTTTGTCCGGTTGCGCCCGGCGCCACATGCTCTCATGTGCCGCGGCCTGCGGTTGCTGCAAAAGAGCACTGCTTGTCCGTCAACTAGTGCACCACGGTTACAAGATTACTTGGAACGCGCGCGACCAGGACTAGCGACTTGCTGTAGACGTCGCCCCGTCGCTACCATAGGAGGTGATGGGCAGGAGAGGAGCACCCTCCCTCGAACGTGGAATGATCGCGTCCAATCACCGAGCCGGGTGGGGTGAGCGAGATAAGCAATCAAGTAATATCAGGGCATGTTCGGTTTTCAAACGGTGGTCTACAATTATTCCTAGCCAGATTGTTTCTATAATTTGTATAACATTTGATGAGTTAGAACCGGTTACGGAGCAAACAAGTAATATTGTTATTTAAACCATGATATATTGTTTTGTTTTTTAGATATTCCCTCCGTCTCTAGAAAAAAATGCAAACCTCACTTACATAGCAATCAAGTAATCTCAGGTTTGATGATAGTATTCCTTCCCATTCATGAATAGGTGATACTAGCTTGATAGTGCGCGCTTTGCTGCGTAGGCAAAGATTAAATTAATAAAAAGATAATATCAAAAGCATCTAATTATAATGATTTATATTTAAGAGGTGTTTATTTTTTGTGACTAAATTTTAACATGTGTAACATCGAAATGTTATAGCACTAATTTAGAGTAGTAAAAATAGGCTACTAATAAAACTAATTATACAAATAAAGACAAAGAATAGTGAACATAGAAGGAAAGGGAAAAATAACCTAAAGGAGGAGGGAAAGAAAAAAAAAAGAGGAATGAACAGTAGCGCTACAGAAAAAGAGTAATGAACAGTAGCGTTACAGTCCCTGAAGCTGTGAAAGCTCTAAAAAACTCATAGGTGAGAGATACTATTATGGGTGCACTGACGTCACACCGTTTTTTGAAAAGAGAAAAACCTATGTGAAAGTTTGTTAAAAAAATATGTGCTAAATGAAAGGAAAAGAGAAAAAAAAACTCATGGTACAGGGATACTATTATGAGCGCTCTACGAACACGCTGGTTTTTGAAAGGAAAAAACCTATACGGAAGTTTTTTTAAGAAACCTATGCTAAAATGAGAGAAAAAGAGAAAAACAATAACCATAAAGGAAAATAAAAATGGAATGAACAGTAAATTGAGGCATGAAGAGGTAAAAAGTAACTCCTCATTAAGAATATTATTATACGCGCTACCGCACATCGGTTTTTTAGAACGAAAATCATGAAAAAAAGAAAAGAAGAAGAAAAAAGTAGAAAAGAAACATAAAAAAGGAAAAAAAAACCGAAAGCAAAAAAGCAAAAAAAAAAGCTATTGTACATCAAGCGTTGGGAGGCCGCTAATCCTCCCACGGTCATAGGTTTATATTATGTAATTAGTTTTGTTAATAGTATTTAATACTCTAAATTAGTGTTAAACACCCGATATGACATCCCAAAATTTTTTAATTTGGAACTAAATAATCTCTAAATATATCAGTCACTATATAAGTATAAAACGCACGCATGCAAGTATTGAGAGGGTGTTGTCCCACAATTAGAGTTTGTATTATTAAACGCGCTATCGTCACACCGGTTTTTAATAGAAAAAGATGCCTACGAAAATCTTAAAAAGAAAAAAATAGAAAAAGTAAAAGAAAAGGAAAAAGAAAAGAAAAAAAGCTACAGTAGCCTACCCCGCGGGAGGGCGCCAATCCTCCCGCGGGTAGAGATTGTATTATGCTCAGTTACAACACTGTATGGGCTGACGGCCAAGCATATTCAAAAACACAAATTACTCTCTATATATATGCTTGTCCTATATCACATAAAATGGTAATACTATACTCCATCAGTGCATGTTTTCCACTCCTTTTATGTGATAAATAAGAGTCATTGTATCTTTATCTTGCGGCTTTCGAGTCATCTTCTTGCGTTAGTCTTCATCCAACATGTGTGGCCATGACTCTTGTCACCGCCAACCGCCATCGTTGCTAACCCGCCGCGCTAACTTGGCATCACCATCCTCGTGTCTCCCCACCATCGTTGCTAACCCGCCGCGCTAACTTGGCGCCACCAGGCCACCATCCTCGTGTCTCCCATATGTCATTTCTTGGCTCAATCATCGTGCTCCTCCATTCGTAGTCGACAACACCCCACCTCACTACTCTTATCCTTGTATTTGACTGGTTGGCCTACCTCCCCTAAGCCCATTCTTCTAAGCTGGCGCATTTGCCTTACGACAAACCACCATCCCAAATCTAAGCCCACTGTCTGAGAATAACTTCAATTTCAAACACCTATGGTACACAAAATATGCTAAAAATTGCACCACATGAATCCATGGTTCCCAATCTTTAAAACATCTTTAGAATCTTTATCAAAAGTTTTTTTTCAATATATTTAAATAGCTTTGTATGAAAAAGTTACATTTAAATAGCTGTAACATTTCAAGAAGTAATTTGAACAAACTTTTGCAATAACCTAATTGAAATAAATCTGTTTTTCAAAATCTATAAATAAAATTTTAAAAATAGTCAATAACTTTTGGACACAATTTCTTGTGTGGAAAGTATTGGATATGGTAATAATCTTAATGATATATTTATTAATATGTTGTTGATTGTATTGACCCTCGGTGGATACTTATAGGTACATATGGAGAAGAGACTTGGAGTACAAACCAAATTATACTAGGCCTAAACCTAATAACATATTAATTATCTGTTGTTAATTGCATTGATCTTCTGGGTATATTTATCGGTACGTATATGAGGTAGATACTTGGAGTACAAACCAAGTTTTACTAGGCCTAATCATATTCTATCTCTATAGGATTCTATCTTTATTCCTGGAGTTTCTTTCCATCTTCAGTTATATCTCTAACCATACAAAATATCTTTATTTTTAATATTCCCTCTCGGTCGTAGCGGGAGTAAAAGCTTCCATCGTCTTCTCTGCTTCACCGTCATCAAATGTATGTGTCACTAATGGGGTGGTCTGTCACCTAGGTCAATGCCTCTAGCCGCTTCTCTCCTTGGTCAATGCCTCCAACCGCTTCTCGTGCCATCATCCCTTTCATTCTTTGTTCCCTCATGTAGTCATAGCACGTAGGAATGTTATAGACGATAATGATGACCTAGATGCTTTGAGTAGAGTTAATACATAGTTGTCGATGTCAAGGTAACTGATCATATAATAGCTGAGGTTGATGTACCGCTGCTTATTGTCAAAGGCACACACAAAAAATTGTCAAGGTAACTGATCATATAATAGCTGAGGTTGATGTACCGCTGCTTGTTGTCAAAGGCACACACAAAAAATTCACAGCGTGACAAAGTTGTAGTCTTAGAAGAGGCATCTTTTAGGTGCTAGAGGATGCCATCTAGAGTTGTCTTGCATAGATTAATTGGTATAGAAACTATATGTGGTTTTTAGCATTGGAACTGCTTTAAACAGTGGACGCTATAACCAAAATAATTAGTTGTACTACGAGTTTGAAAAAACTTTATGAGAGAAGAAAGTGGATCATACATTAATGAAGTATGTATCTTCTAGTAGCCAACAACTATATAGCTAGATTATAAATGTATATACCACCAACAGTGGAATGTATTATTAAAGCAAATATAATAAAGAGCTATAAACTAACTTTATACTAAGGTGGCCGAGAGAGAGTACGAGAGAGAAGAGAAATGAGTTGTAAGTTTACAGCTAACTCATACCTGAGCTTTAAAAAGCCTTACGAGAAAAAAATAGATCATATATCTCTCACAACTAAAAAGACTAAAGAGTGGACATCGTTTTGGTGCGACAAAAATATCGCTTCACCTTCGTCCTGCCCGGTGCGATCCTATCCCGCTCCCCTCAATCACCGCCATCTCCTCGCTCCCCTCCCCAATCACCGCCCACCTCCCCGCTCCCCCAATCCTTGTGAATCCAAACCTCACCGCGACAGCACGGTACGTGGGCTGATCCAGATCGAAGAAACTCCCCACCTCCCCTGCCGATGAGATCTCATCCGGCACCCGCCCTCCTCCCCACACCGCCGTGATGGGTGAGAGTGGGCAGATTCACTGACCCCGACGTCGTCTTCCTCCTCATGGCGGGCAGTTGCGAGCAAATCCACGACCCCCAAAGTTGTCTTCTTCGTCAGGAGCTGTTCAGAAGCCTCGTCCCCGAGCGCCAGGCATCCCAGCCTGGCCCCGCTTCTGGAGGGCTGTGGAGTCGGAGTGAACCACAGGGGAACCAAGAGGAGGAGATCCAAAAGAGGCACGGGGAGTAGGTTGTCTTCAGCTGCCGTCTGCACGACGTACTGAAGCCTGCCACCGCGGGCGGCGTCTGAGGTGATTATCCTCTCCTAACCTGCTACTTGATCCGATGTACTGCTGCATGTCAAGTGATTAATTGCCACTGGCTTCTGCATCGCCATGTACTGAAGTACAGAAGTATTTGGTTTGAACATATAGGCTGCTCATGTCGTGATTTTTGCACTACATGAGTATGTTTTGATTCTTTTTTTTCTATTTTGGTCATGCTATGATAATCAAACAAGAGAATATATGACCTGCATTTGATTGATGCTGGTGGTGGCATAACGGCCTCACACTCTGAAGCAATAGCGATAAGGAGACTCTTCCAACAAAACCTTGGCCGCGCTGTCTTATTTATGTAACTAGAAGATACCCTGCGCGTTGTTGCGGAATTCTGTAGCATTATATAAAAGCATAATTTATTTATGAAGGGAGCATGTAGAGAGAAATTTCCAATAATTTTGGCTTCATCATAATTAGCTTCAAATTTTAAACATAGTAGACAATCACCTATCTTCAAAGACCGAGAAGCTTGACAAAAGGCCTAACGATATCAAGCGATATCTCTTGATAGCGAATTGTACGTATACAGAGAAGAGAAAACCATCAAAATACTCACATAAAAGTTGTCGATAACAATTCATTATGAATAAATAATGATGTAAATACATATCATCCTTTAATTTCCTTCTAAAAAGCAGGACGTGGGAAAAAAATGGTGTGCCAAAGTGAGCCTTGCTTGGGTTGTCACCTGGAGCTTATCAGGTAATAGCAAAAATCACATGACTTAAGGAGAAAACACGTTGGAGAATTAGATTATATAAATAATACAATGCCTGTTTGATTAGGAAAATCATCCACCTGACAATAGGCAAGGATAGAAATGATACTGAATTTTAAAGGCAAGATGTATAGAAATTAAATATTACTAATTTGTTTAATCTAACTGGGCAGCCAGCCACCATCCACGACGCAATGTCCTCCTACTCCTATTGGGTCATGGGATTTTGTCTAGAGAGCTCGGTTGATCAGGATCATGCTGACTTGTAGATTCGCACTAACATTGTGTGACCGGACCGCCGCACCCACCTCTGCCGCCGCCTGCTTGTGCTGCATCGACAACGGCGGCGCCGGAGGTGGAGGAGTCAGTGTTGACGACTGCATTGGCTTCGTCTATTGAGGAAACGTGGGTACCTGAGAAGAAGGACGAGAGGGCGAGGCGGGGCAGCAGGAGAGGAGGCGGGAGGCAGAGCTGGAGGAGGACCCGGAGGCGATGCAGATCGAGGTGGCCAAGCAGATCAGCCTCGGCTCCTACCCCATCCAGAGCTCACCAGCAGAGGTCATCGCCTTCCGATTCTTTGTATTCAACATGTCCACTCCCCTCCCAGTATCTTCTAGATTTATTAGCGAGCACCCAACAGTAACACCATATGGTCTCCTTAAGACTGGAGCGGGCAACGGGCTTATCCAGCGTCGCGCGATGACCGGGGCGGATAGCGGGCTTCACCGGCGGCATTTGCGGCACAGCCCGATGGAGGCGCATAGATCTGGAGGACGAAGTCGGGGTGCCGAGACAGCATCGCAGCTGCCGTCTTCAGCGTCGGCAGTGGGAGCGTGGTCACAACTATGTGCGGGGTTCGACAGAGGGCGGGTGCTGAAGCGGGATGATGATGGAGTCGGCGGGGATGGCTGGGGAGGAGGACGGGAGGTTGCTGTGGGGAGGACGAAGAGAGCGGGTGCCGGGCCAGTTGCGCCGAGATCTTGCCGTCATGGGTAGCGATGGGGGCGAGAGCATCGCGACTCCGAAGAGACGGGTAGGGCGATTAGTACTAACTATGACAATAATACCCGACTTTTTTTAGCTGTAACAATTTTTTGGTAAAATGGCATGTGACTGATGTATTATCTAGAGATCACATATTCACATTCACATTGCCATGCTAATTTCAGTTCAATGTTTGTCGTTAGTAATTACATATTCATGTTCACATTGTTGTGTTAATTTCAATTCAATGTCTGCCACGTTGGCAAGGAGCAAGTGTACCCTGGGTCCAGCCACTAAGGAGGAGATCTATAGAGGTAAACTGGACTGAAGAATTCTACGCTTAGGGAAACTTGTCAGAAAACTACCAGGGCCCAACTCTTTGCAAGTGAGTATCAGTAGAGCCCCTGACACATAAGTATAATATTTTTTACATTTTTATCCCTTAAAATTCTTGAATGAGAACAGAATTGATGCCGTTCGGAGGAATTATAGCGGACCATGTTGAGGATGAGGACGTCGTTTAGCTCTTTGGCTCTATTCTTTTTGTAGTTCATCCAATAGCTGGATTGCGACTACTGTTATGGTCTTCACAACTATTTATGACTCTTTCATGTTAGCATATGCAATATAAAATTGTAGTATGAAGTTTGGACTTTGGACCTTGTATATTTATTTCTCTATGCAGGAGACCTGGATTTTAGGCATCAAAATGTTTATATTTTGTTTACACAGGTTTATGGTGATGAAAATAGTTCACTGTTCATATATGAAAGGCAGACAAGTCTAAGGGAATTCTATGGCAATGTCTAGCCTATAATCCTACATGAACATTTGCCTTTAGGCTTACAACGTTTGATGTTGTTGTTGTCGGGTTGCTGATGGAGGAGAAACCAAAGCTCTGTGATGCTATCTACGAATGCGAGCACAAAAAATGTAAGTTGAGTCTCCCTGTGTATTATTCTTGGTTTATGATTGGTGTATTATTATTATTATTATTATTATTATTATTATTAAGTTTGTCTTTTTTGGTTGACTGAAGATGGAGAAAGGACATAATGATAATGTTAACAACAATAATGTAGGCTGGTTTCAGTAATTTAGATACCTGCCTTCCTGAATTAGTTAACAGTTCATTCCATTTGGTGTAGTTTGAGACTAAAAAATATTCATCAGGATACCTCTTCTAGATTGAGCAAGACATAACTGAAATGTCAATATGAAAAGACATGCTTTGTTCCAACGAATATTTTGAGATAAATATTAAATCGAAATTACCCGATGTTATCTACTTCGTAGGTGCCTATACGGTAACTACAAAACCTGGTGTACAGTATGAGATATCAAAGTTAACGAAGAGCCAAGTCCACCTAATATTGGTCTCCAGGTCTATCACAATATTTCTATGGTGCCAAATGGGCAGATATTCGATAGGTGAGATTTGGACATTGATGTTTGAGTTCACGTAAAGAGATATTTTTTATTTGTGTTTATAAAAGCCAGCATAAATGAGTTGTTATTCATAATTCAGGAATTGCATACAAAGAATTTACTTTTTTAGCGTTTCTTTTTTGGCATGGAAGCCATTCTGGTTCTTATTATGCTTTGCTGCTCACTACATATTCCATGTTTGGATATGTACATATAGTAATTTCTGCATGTTGGGTTGCTGTTCCATAAGTTCTGAAACATACCTCATATTGGAGTTTGTGATTCAAGTATAAATAAATTTTAATATAAAAAACCTCTGATGTTTCAGGTGCCTGACTTTATCTAGAAGCTTTGAGATGCAATTTAGTAGAAGCTTCAAGCGGAAATGGAGGAGGATGGGCCATGGTGGGTTCGAGCTAGGAGGAGCTCAGGCACACATGTAGGAAGAGGAGCTACAATTGGATGACGCCCACCGCCGGTAGATCGATGCAGATGGAGGAGGAGCTTGGTTCGCTGGTGTCATCCAATGTTGGCACAACGTTAAACCAAAAATCAAAGTTCGTGAAGCGCTAATCAGGTGGCACATGAATTGGCAAAGCCGGCGATGATATCTAAAATTCCATGTATTTGTGACGATGACCCCCCTAGCTTTATTGTTGAACTTTTAGCAAACCATGTAACAATTCTCGAGCAATAAAGTATTGTTGCTTGGTTTTGTCAAAAAAAAAAGTAAAGCGGGCAATGATATCTAAAATTTCTTGTATTTGGGACGATGATCCTCCTAGCTTTATTGTTGAACTTTTAGCAAACGATGTAACAATTCTCGAGCAATAAAGTTTTGCTGCTTGGTTTTGTCAAAAAAAAGTCACGGGGAGTGTAACATTACAGACTCGTCAACTCTACTTTCTAACCCTTTGAGCTGACATGTGAACATCAACCTTTGTCACATGTGTCAATCTTTTGCAGCCTGTAATGCCGCGCTCTTCGTGACTGTTAATTTTATTATTAACTTTTCTTTTTTTGATTAAGTATTACTTTAATATCGGTATTTAATTTTATAGTTATTTTATCATGTGATCTGTATGTTTTTAATATACTTCTTTCGTCCCTGAATAAATCGATTTCTAGAATCCGTGTCAGTCAAACTTTTTAAAGTTTGATCAACTTTATAGAAAAAAGTAAAAGTATCTATGAATCTATGATATAAAATGAACATATTATGAAAACATATTCTTTGATGTATCTAATGATACTAATTTGATATCATAAATTTTGATGTATTATTCTAAAAATTTGGTTAAAGTTCAAAATGTTTGACTTGGGACAACTCTAGAAATCTATTTATTTAAGGACGGAGGGAGTAAAAATTTAGTTATCCCATAGCAACGCACGGGCATGCTACCTATTAATAATAAAGTTTATCTTAATAGTCAACCACTATATTAATAAACTAATAGATAGACTATATATATGTATGTATAGCTAACAACAAAATATATTATTAATTATATTACTAGATGCATGTCACGAGCCTTCCAAATTTAATTATAGAGTATTTTTTACGGAGAGCTAGTTATCTCTCTTCCTCGTATCCGCTCGGCCCGCTCCCACCGCTCTATAAGGAAAAAAAAGGCTAGGTTGAAGCGACAAAGCTAGTTAGTGTGTCACGGCTGGAACTAATATTAGATGGAGAAGATGGTTAAAATATGCATGCTTGAGATACACTTTTTTTAGTTTATGTCTGAATTAGCCATAGAAAAGCTTTTAGGGCATTGAGAACATTTTGTCTATTTTAATTCTATTCGTTTAAATTTATCAACCGACTTATTTGTTATATTATGACTTATTTTTTTCTTACAAAATATTAGTGAAATAGTCAAAACAAGTTCGAACGAACAACTAAATTTACTGACACGTCAGGATCGAACATCTATTTAGTGACTCATTGAAAGCTCCATGTTTGGTTTTGGTAATTGAGTGACAACCTAGGTGAACTAATTTATGTTTAAGTGAAATACACAGGAGATTAGTTCACAGGTGAATGTGCAATGAAGGAACTTATTGCATATGAGACATGACATGGAGTCATGTGGCTAAGATGGTGAAGATCAAGGCAAGACTTGACTTGATGGACTGATTGCGAAGGTGAAGGGCAAGTTGGAGGCTTTGAAGCCGTTGGTACCGAGTGTCGGGAGGCTTGAGCAAAGACTTGGCACCGATGGACCGAAGCAATGGAGAAGAGCAAGTGAAGTCAAGATCGATGGACTATGGAGGCCATGTGATGATATGAAGTGGATCATATAATTTGGTGATATGGTTGGTGCATGTGTTGCATCAACATCATAGAAAATGGAATGGAATACACAAGACAAAGGTATATTTGTAGGGCATTTCTTTTCACCGGTCTAAGTTGAGTAGAGAAGTGCTTGATCGGGTTTAGGATAGATAGTCGTACTATAAAGAGGGGAAATCTTTTGGTTGCAACGGTTATCTAGTGACACTAAGTGTGAGTTTCACTTGCATATGCATTGCGCTTAGTGACATGGTGAGATGGATGAGTTTAACCCTAAAAAAATCTTTGTGGAAAATGCTATCTCAAGTGCTAATTTGTTTTGAATCTTTTGGAAGAAATAGCACTTGAAAAGAGGGAAAAAGGAGAAGTCTTGTGCCTTAACAGAGAACCCCCAACCGGAATAACTTTCGGCCCTAGCCGGATATTATGTTCGGACAACCATTTTCATAAGAGAGAGGTGTTGCTCGAAATAATTCTCGGCCCTAGTTGGATATTTCGGCTATTTACAAACTTAGCTCATTCGCATAGACAGTGAGCTATTGCTCGGATATTTTTCTCGCCCTACCCGGATATTCTGGTTCAGCGCAGATTCAGATGCTCCAACGGTCATGAGGACGAGCAAAGCGTTTTTAGAGGGCATCAGACCCTCTTCTTGCCATGTGCTCTTCCCATTCTTGCTCTTGGTGAGCTAGGGTTCATCCCCCCTCTCTCTCCCCATTGCTATGAGCCAAATCTTGTGAGAGATTGAGTGCCCTTTGTGGGTGTGGATGAGAGATTGAAGATCCACCTCCTCCCCTTCCCCTCCCTCTCAAGCTTGATGCTAATTTGAGTGAGGGATTGAGAGCCTAGTGTGTGTGCATTTGAGGATTTGCATTTGGTGGCACTAGGTAATCCTTGTGATTGGGGATTTCTTATTACTCTTGGTGATTGTCATCACCTAGACGGCTTGGTGGATTGTGTCTCCGTTGTGAAGCCCACGTGGTGATTGTGTGTGGCTCCGGAGAAGGATTTGTGAGGGGTGTTGTGCTCGCCCCGCGGGGATCGCAAAGAGCAACTCTAGTTGAGCGAGATGTGAAGAGCGTCAAGTGGTCCGGCCAGGTCAAGTGCTAGAGCTTGTGGTAAGCACTCCTTGTGGGAGAGTGTGACTAGTGTAGTCACCACTAGCAAGAGGACCGGCGACAACCTTGAGCTTGTCTCAACGAGGACTAGCTTGGTGGTAACCAAGTAAACCTCGGGATAAAAATCACCGTGTCAACATTGTCTACATCTTCTCGGTGGTTTGCTATCTCCATTCACTAGCTTGTATTTACTTACTCATACTTGTGCTAGTGTTTAGTTGTTGCTTTTGTAGCTATCTAGCTTGTGTAGCTTAATAATTGCTTTTGTAATTAGTTAGCCTATGTAGCTTGCTAGTTACCTTCTTGCTTGTGTAGCATAGAAGTAGCTCTCTTACGTGACTAATTGGATTGAGTAGCTTTGTTAGTCACTTTGCTTAGTTTGTATAGCTAAGTAATTTGAGCTCTCTAATTTGGTTTGTGCAGCCTTGTTATTGAGTATTGCTAGTGGGCTTAGGCTTTGTGCGCTTTGCATCATTAGATTGATTAGGAGCTCTCGATTTGCTTAAAGTGCTAGTTGCATAGGTTTGTGTGACCTTGCTTCTAGAATTGTTTAGGTGAGCTCTTGTTAGCCTGACACCTTATTTGCTTTGTTTAGGATCTTTGTAAGATGCTTAAGAGTATAGATAGAGGAGTGTAGTCTTGGCTAGACAAATAGTCTTAATTCCGTATGTGTTTCGGTTAGCCGGTACGATTAATTTTAGAAAGGACTATTCACCCCCCTCTAGTCTGCCATCTTGACCCTTCACTCATTCTGATACTCCATCTGTCCCATAATAAGTGATCCTTTAGCCTCTCTTTCTAAATGGTCATTTATTACATTTTTAGATAAGGGATAAAAAATATCCGGCCTCTACATCCGGGGATGTACACAGCCAATTATTACAAAGTCATTCAACGCACGCAAGATAAAGAACAAGCCAGAGTCTGAAACTAAAATAGATGACACTAGAGCAAAAGATAACATGCTTCCACCCTCTATTTGAAATCTCCAAAGCAATCACTTCTATCTTCTTGCTTATCATCGAGAGGGTGGCCTTGGCTTGCTCGTCACGCTGCAGCTGAGCCCAGGAGCGTAGCCAATACACTCCCCTAAAAATGACCTGCGAAATAGAGTTAAATTTCATTTTATTAAAAATAACATCATTCCGGCATCGCTAGATAGCCCAGCACATCGCAACAGCCCCAACCCAAATTAAGTCTTTGATCTGTTTAGGCTGATTAATAAGCCAATTGCCAAACATATGTCTGATAGATCTCGGTTGGGTCAGATTAGTAGCGTAAAAGATAATCCTCCAAATCATTTTGGCACAGGGGCAGTCAAGGAACAGGTGTTGGATAGTCTCATTCCTATTGCAACAAATACATTGTTGACTCCCTGTCCAGTTTTTTCTAGCAAGATTGTCCTTAGTTAGGATGACCCCCCGCTGTAGGAACCACAGAAAAAATTTAATTTTTAGAGAAACTTTTATCTTCCAGATCTTCCTACGAAGGAAAGGCGGTTGAGTATCTATAAGATGGAGATACATAGAGCGTACTGAAAACAACCCTGATTTGGTTAAGCCCCATTTAAAGAGATGTTAAGAGGACTTGTGGCCATTACTTTTGATACAGTTGCATGTAGATCACGCACTATATTATTTAAGGACGGATAAATAACTTTTAGAGGCTTGTCACCTACCCAGGTGTCATCCCAGAACCTCGTATTGGTCCCATCTTTGATATCGAAAGAGCCGATAGCCAAAATCTCATATTTGATACACATGAGGACTCTCCAAAAATGGGAGTCATTAGGTTTGGCTGTCACTTGAGTAAGAGTCTTTGAATATAAGTATTTATTCTTAAGCATCGACTTTCACATGCCATCTGAGTTTAGTAAATTAACCACCCATTTGGCCAATAGACATTTATTCTGTAAATGTAAATCTAGGATGCCTAGACCCCCTTGTTCTTTAGGACGACACATGATGTCCCATCTGACAACTCTATATTTATGCTTGTCGGAGGAACCTTGCCAGAAAAACCTTGATCTGAAATGGTCAAGTTTTTTTGAGTACTCCTTTAGGAATCTCAAAGAAAGACATCATGAACATGAGTAGACTGCTTAGTACAGAATTAAGCAGGATTAGTCTTCCCCGTAAGACAAATATTTTACTTTCCAGCAAGAGAGTTTTTGTTGAAAACGTTCTTCGATCTTTCTCCAATCAGAATTTAGGAGCTGCCTGTGGTGCATTGGGATTCCTAAATATCTGAAGGGATACTCTCCTGCATTGCACCCAAAGAGAGTAGTATAATAGGATTCCATCTCTTTGGCTGCTCAGTAGCAAAAAATTTCACTCTTATGAAAATTAATCTTAAGCCCAGATAACTGTTCAAAAGCGCATAGCAAAAGCTTTAGATTCTTTGCCTGCTCTGGATCATGGTCGAGAAAAATAATAGTATCATCAGCATATTGCAGAATAGACAGACCCTGATCAATAAGGTCTGGGATGATACCTCTTATTTGACCATCGGCTTTTGCTCTATTAATAAGAAGAGCTAGCATATCAGCGACGATGTTAAATAAGATAGGTAATATAGGGTCGCCATGTCTCAGCCCACATTTTGTTTGGAAGTAGGGGCCGACATCATCATTGACTTTAATCCCCACACTTCCTCCCGAGACCATACTTTGAATCCACCTACACCATTTGGGAGAGAAACCTTTCATCCATAAGGTTTGCTGTACGAAGGACCATTTAACCTTATCATACGCCTTTTCAAAGTCAATTTTGAAAATGACGTCATTTCTTTTCTTGGTATGCAGTTCATGGATAGTTTCGTGTAGGATAAGTACTCCTTCCATAATATTCCTGCCTGGCATAAAAGCAGTCTGCGTAGGACTGACCACCGTTTTAGCAACCTTAATCATCCTATTGGTGCCAACCTTTGTGAAGATTTTAAAGCTAACATTAAGCACACAAATAGGCCGATATTGCTGAATTTTGTTGGCATCTTGAGTTTTAGGGATTAGAGTAATGATCCCAAAATTCAGACTAAAAAGATCCAAAGCCTCTCTGTGCAGATCGGCAAAAAGAGGTAAAAGATCATCCTTAATTACCCCCCAAAATACCTGATACAATTCCGCCGGAAAACCATCGGGCCCAGGAGCTTTATTATGCTCCATTTGGAAGACTGCCTCCTTCACTTCAGATTCCGTGAAGGGACTAATGAGGACATCATTTTCCTCCTGAGAAACTTGTGGAATATCTAAGATTTGATCTTCCATCAAAGTAATCCCAGAGTTTACCGGTGGTCCAAAAAGATTTTTATAATAATTAGTAATGTGGCTCTTGAGATTCGCCTCACCAACAACAACTCCCTGCTCATCTTCAAGTTTATAGATATGTTGCTTGCGGTGTTTGCCATTTGCCACTAGGTGGAAGAATCTTGTGTTAGCATCACCTTCTAGGAGGGTCTTGACTTTGGCTCTCTCGTACCACTTGTGCTCTTCATCTCGCAAAAGACACACTAGACGCTCTTTGAGATAATGCTTAAGATTAATTTCCTGGTCAGACAAGGAGTTACTCTCAGCTTTCTTATCTAGGTTCTCTAAAAGAGTTAACAGAGTCCTCTTCTCTTTTCTATAAGACCCTGTCGTGTGCCTTGCCCAGCCCCTTAGATGCTGTCTAAGTCTTCGAATCTTAGACTGCCAACGCTCTAGAGGGGTTGACCCCGATGTTTGAGATTGCCAAATATTTGCAACCATGTCATGAAAACCATCCCGAATAAGCCACCCCCTTTCAAATTTGAAGGGTCTATTCTCGGTCTGGTGAGTCGAAGCACCAGTATTAAGAATAAGGGGAGTATGGTCTGAAATGTTTCTGTCTTTGGGCTCGACCGATGCCAACGGGAACTGGTCTTCCCACTCCGTGCTAACAAGAACTCTATCTAATTTCTCATACTTTGGGTCATCGCCCGACCCCGCCCAAGTGTATAGGCGGCCCGACATCACTATCTCCCTTAGATCCAGAGACTCGATGACCGCATTAAAAAGGTTCAGCCACTTAGGATCAAAATCCCTGGAGCTCTTATCATCCGGGGACCTCATTATATTGAAATCACCTCCAATAATATAAGAGAGGGATTCTTTGGAGCAAGTGTTGGTGAGTTCAGAAAGGAAGGCACTCTTGTCAATATGTTGTGTTGGCCCATAAACTGAAAAAGAACAAATTTGAAGTCATTTGTCTTATATCTTAGGGTAAACTTTACATAAAAATCTCCCTCGGCAATGGCTCTAATATAAAAAACATTCAGATCAACACCGAGAAGGATGCCACCTGATCTACCACGGGGCGCCATGGTATGCCAAAGGAAGTCATGTCCACCACAAAGATTTTTGAGGACATGATCCGAAAAAGAATCTCTTAGAGTTTCAGAGAGGGCAATAAAATTAATTTGCTCCTCCTTAACTAACTCTGTCAAAACCTATGCTTAGCCAAGTCTGCTAGACCTCTGCTATTCCAGAATACTCCTTTCATTTTAGAATAATCTTTGAAGGGGTCTTTGGTTTGTTGGGGAGCTTGCCTTTTTTTTTTGTATTTTTGGCATTATGATACTTAGGGAGTATGTCGTAAACATAATTTATCTTCATTCCTACCATATTTAAATCTCGTCTAAAATAAAAAGAACAGTGGCTACCATAACAGACACTTGGCATCTATCTATAACAACAGAAAAGATATATATATATATATATATATATATAATAAGAAACAATTGGCATCTGCCCCATCTGTCTAGCACGCTTGCCAACCTACGTGCCCCCCGGCAAACCCAATCACTCACGTTCACCGCTAGTCGGGATAACAAATTTACAGTACTTATATTTTAATCAATCGTCCACTGCCCGCCCCATCTGCTTCACTGCCCTCCCCTGCTTCATCCTCTGTTTCCCCTCGAACCCAGCAGAGCGGCTTGTTCAGTCTTCCCGCCCAATCTCGGCCATGCCCGTCGCGGCGCTCCATCCTCTCCCAGTCGCTGTCGGCGCGGGACGCGGCAGTGCCCGACGCCAGGCGAGGTTCGCCCTCCGCGCGAGCTCCCTCGAGGCGTCGGCGGCCGTGACGGTGACAGGGAATGGGTCGGCAGGGGCCGCGGTGGAGAGGAAGGAGAAGGCGCAGGAGGATAAGGAGGGCCTGTCGGTGCAGGAGAGGGGGCTGGAGGTCCTCTACGACGACGGCTTCGGCTCCGTGACCGTCAAGGACTACTTCGCGGCGGCCAAGGTCCTGTACAGGGACGACGGCGGGCCGCCGCGCTGGTTCTCCCCCGTCGAGTGCGGCCGGCCGGCGGTGGACGACGCGCCGCTGCTGCTCTTCTTGCCAGGTGCGTGCGTCCCTAGTCCCTTCACCTAGTCCCTTCACGTAGAGAGAGAATTCATTCTGGTTTCCCATCGGTCTCTGTGCTGTTGCTCAACAGTGAATTGACAACACTATTGGCCACTGCAGGAATGGATGGCGTCGGCACGGGACTCATCCTGCACCACAAGTCTTTGGGCAAGTGAGTCTTTTTTTTCTTCTCCTTTCTTTTAGTATTATTTAATATTTTTTATTGCCATTTTTGGAGCAAACTTATTCACAATAATCTCACCTTGCTCTGCCAACCTTATAAATAAATTCATCTTTACTTTAAAGATAACTTTTTCACTTTTCTTCCTCCCAAGTTCCAACTTCGTTGAAATTGCTGAAGGATCAACGATAGCTTTTCTTTGCTTCTGTTTCTACATGTGATATACAATACAAGATTCTGCTAGCATTGGTTGGGCCATGTTACTGATTCACTGGTAGCAGAGTGTTCAGTTTTATTCCTAGTCAAGCATAAAAGACTGCCTTCTTTGTAACTAGTCCACCTCCCTGCAGTCTTTTCTCTAACTAGTCCACTAGTTGTTGATGCCTTCTATTTTTGCATTTTTTTTCTAATAATGCTAAAGCCACACATGTGACAAAAAGTGGTGTGCCTCTTCTTCCTTCTTGTTTTGTCTTCAGTCTTGCGTTACATCATCTACTAGGAGCCCCGACATAATCAGTACCACAAATTAAATATTGTAATAAAAATGAATTAGCTTTTTACTTGTATTACAATTTCATCAAACTACTAATCAAATTGTAAAAGCTTGTTCATTTCTCCATACTTTTTGTAAGAACTCTTTTCCGTCCTTTGTTAATTTTGCAGAGTATTCGAGGTTCGGTGCTTGCATATACCAGTCAATGATCGTACACCATTTGAAGGTATGATGTTGCTGCATTTAGTTCATACAGGTCGCACCTCTATGCTATGGCAACTATCTAGGGAACAACTAGACCTTGCCAAACTTTTATTAGTTTGGCATTGCCCGTTCTGGGTATAAAATAGAAATGTTGTGTATTTGTTCAAGAGACTGAGGGACGATTAATACAAAAGCCTCCCTTTTCTAATACATATGAATTTAAATTCATTCAGGGTTATTACAAATTGTTGAAAAATCGATCAAGCACGAACATGATTTATCACCAGACAGAACGATATATCTCGTTGGAGATTCATTTGGTGGATCCCTGGCAGTGGCAGTGGCAGCTCGTAACCCGCAAATTGATTTGGTTCTCATACTAGTAAATCCAGGCAGGTGATCATTTCTGGTTTGAAATTTGATCCGAATAGTTTCGATTCCTATACTCGTTTTTTCCCCACCTTATTGTAGCTAGCTAACCTGGTTTTCCTTTGCCAGCTACATCATTTGCAAAGACTCCATTGCAGCCAGTATTGCCTCTACTGGAATCAATGCCAAGCGAGTTTCATGTTACAGTGCCTTATCTTCTCAGTTTTGTCATGGGTACAACTCCTCTTAGCTCTTCTTTGAAACTATGAAACACTCAAGAATCCAGATCATCTTTATTGTCTTCTTTTCACCTTTTTTTTCCTATAAGAAAAGTTAGTCTAAATGTTCATGCACAATTTTTTCTTAAATATATTTAATGTTAAATTCAATTGTTGCTCCACATTTTCTTGGTAGAGAAATTGTTTTCTTTTGCATCTCATTGTAGTATTATTATCCCTTTGTTGTATCCTTAAACAATAGTTTCTTTTTCTTGACAATACTTTTGCTATTGTTTTAATCTCTAATAATCTCCACTTCTACAACAACAAAATGCCTCATGGGTCTTTTTTTAGCATTATGTAATTTCATTTATTTTCTTGCCACCCTGCTAGGTCAGCTCTATTTCTTCATAAAGTAAGCAAAGAGCAGAGAATTCAGAACAATTTAAAAAATTAAAGATACAAAAATGCAAGTAGTATAGACAGTACAGGGGAATCAAGAAAAAATGTTGTCATTTTTAAAAGTACTTAAACTTTTTGATAAATTGCAATATGGCAAAGAGTATACTAGGTTAGGCACTTGAAACTTTGAAGACATATTCCAAATTAACTCTTGGATTTTTGGGTATCCAACATTTTCTGTTTCCCCAAAGATCTTTAATAGAATTTATATTTTTATGTATTTCATATTTTTTTAATATTTAGTGGTAAAAGAGAGGCATTTTTCGCTAGTAGGAAATATATTAGAGGTGTAACCATGTAGAATGAAAAAATGTATCTTATCTATATATTCTTACTTCAGAGGATATGTTTCAACAGGTGACCCACTGAAGATGGCTGCAGTTAGCATTGAAAACAATCTATCTCCTCCAGAAACTCTACAGAAATTATCAGACAGTCTCACATCAATGCTTCCTTTGCTTTCAGTATGTTTCCGTTGTTCTTGCTTTTCCTTCCACTTTTTATTCTTACATACAACTTTTCAAATTTCAATACTTCTGAAATGATAACCCTAACGCTTGTAAGTATTATCAGACCAGTCTTCTTTTTTCCCCCCTTAAACAGGAAGGTGAGTTGCATATGTTTCTATCAAAGAGAAGAGCTGTATGGAGAGACACACACTATGAGTCTTCTTTAACTGAAGCTAAAGGGACTCGTGTTATTGGCAGGTGGCCTGATTGCAATCAGGCTCAATCAGGCCCTACCAGTGGCACGAGTCCTTCTATGTAGTTTAGATCACAATTGCACGACACGACCATGAACTAAATCAACCAGGTGGCTCTAAAGCTTTTAGCATCTGCAAGGCACCAACCATGTATCACATCAGTCATCAGTCTTCCAACTTGCAGAATATTTTAACTCAGCTTCCCTATAATTTAAGCCCCAATTCACAAAAAAATTGCGAGGAATATTTCTTTTGGAAATCATCCATGCTTTTTAAAATATGGAATAAATGTCTTTCTTTCAAATTATTATTTTAAAGTTTGTGTCATTTCTTCTTGTATGATAAAATCAGTTATAAATCTGATTGCATAATGGATTTCTTATTCATTCGGGACACATTTCATATCATTAATTTTTGACTTCATGCCTTTTTATTTACCTCAGGAATTGGCCGATATTATACCAAGGGATACTCTTTTGTGGAAGCTCAAACTTCTTAAGACAGGAGCAGCCTATGCAAATTCTCGTCTTCATGCTGTGCAAGCTGAAGTTCTACTTCTTGCCAGGTCTGTGCTATAATATTTGCTATCCATACTCCATAGTTTTGTAGTCCATCTACTTTTCGTCTCCACGTGCTTGGGTTCAGAATATAAATCAATAATATACCTGCATTCAGTGGTAAGGACAATCTTCTACCTAGTGGAGATGAAGCAGATCGACTCTTCAAGTCACTGAAAAACTGCAGAGTTCGATACTTCAAGGACAATGGTCATACACTGCTCCTGGTACAAAGCATCACTCTTAATAATTCCTCTGTTACTCCTATCTGTCTATGCAAAAGCAGTTTATTGTTTAGCCTCCATTTTTTTAAATTATATTTGCCTGCACAGGAGGATGGTGTCAATCTGTTATCTGTCATAAAAGGAGTGAACATGTATCGTCGTGGAAGGCAAAGGGATTTTGTAACCGATTATCTCCCCCCTACTTTAAGTGAATTCAAGCAAACATTTGATGTGGATCACAAGTATGTCATGAAATTCTGAAAGTTGCATTCTATTCTCACTCTCTCTCTCAAAGGTAAGCGTAAAATGAATCTTCTGCAGACTGTTTCACCTTGCACTGAGCCCAGTCATGATGTCTACCCTGAAGAATGGGAAAATTGTTCGTGGCCTTGCTGGTGTTCCTGATAAAGGTCCTGTCTTGTTTGTGGGCTATCATGCGCTCATGGGTATTGAGTTGAGTCCTCTGTATGAAGAGTTCCTGAGAGAGAAGAATACAATTGTTCGTGGCATGGCTCATCCATTTTTGTTTGGAAAAAAATTTGAGTCATCGCGCCAGGAGATATCTCGGACCGATACTGTTTCTATGTATGGTGGATTACCGGTCACTCCAATCAATATGTACAGGTTATTCGAGAGGAATGAATTTGTTCTGCTTTATCCTGGAGGTGTTCGGGAAGCTCTGCATAGGAAGGTTTGCTTAATTAATCTGGCCATTTAACCCTCTATATATACTAGTAGCATTGACTGAATCTTTGTAGCACACACGGAGAAGAATAATGATTAACTGAATTTTGCAGGGTGAAGAATACAAGTTGTTTTGGCCAGACCAACCAGAATTTGTAAGAATGGCTGCGCGCTTTGGTGTTACTATCATACCCTTTGGATGTGTAGGAGAAGATGACGTTCTAGAGGTAGATATTTATTAATCCACCTGTTGAAGTATAAGTGCATTCTTTCCAACCATTAGCTAGAAATGAAAAGCATGGCTTGCCTAGTACTTTTGCAGGACTTGTTTCCCTTCAGTATTCAATTGTGTTAAAGAAAATGCATGATGGTGATATATGCCGCATGGTGCTGGAACTAGTCACTTACTCTGTGCACTCGTTCTGCAGTTGGTTCTGGATTACAACGATCAGAAGAACATTCCCGGACTTCGGGAATGGATAGAGTCGATCAACAAAGAAACCGAGAGAGTGAGGTAATATCTCAATATATTTTCTCGTCAACAAAGACAGGAAAATGATAAGATCTCAAACTCTTTCTCATTCATGGCATATTGGCATGCATTATTCATTTCAGGGACAGCGTAAAAGGAGAGGATGGAAATCAAGACATGTACTTGCCAGCTCTTCTCCCAAAAGTACCTGGTCGATTCTACTACCTATTCGGGCAACCGATTGAATTGAAAGGGATGGACAGCCTTGTCAGAGATAGAAAAAGAGCAAACGAGGTGTATTTACGTATCAAATCAGAAGTGGAGGAGACAATGTCATATCTCAAGAGGAAGAGGGAGGAAGACCCTTACAGGAGTATAGCGCAGCGTGCGCTGTACCAGGCAACATGGGGCGCCTCAGCTCAAGTCCCAACTTTTGAGCCATGAAGAGTTTGGTGCTGAAATGTTAGTGTGATTGGATATTTACAAGTTCACACAAACGACGACAGGAGAAAAGCGACTACCTTTTCTGTGTAAGTAGGGAAGGGCAAGACCTGCGAGCAGACTGCAATTCTTTGACAAGATGTAGTGCATTCTGATTGCTGAGGAAATCTCCATCACATGCTGTACAGAAGTAGATTACATATAGTACACAGAAAAATATTGTATATTTGATTTTGGAAAAAAATATAAAATGATAGTTTTAAATAAAAGGCACACTAAGCACAATAACTTAAAATAGATAAAAGAAATTGTAGCAACTAATAATAATAAAAATGACCGTCGAAAGTTGGATTCATGATGTCACCGGATGAAGGCCCTGTTAAAAAAACGCTTCTCTGAAGAGCTACACAAATAAATCAACAGTATGGTTAGTCTGATCCAATTTTGTGTTTTTACTATAATAACTGCTATGGGGAGAAGTATGGCAAACAAAATATATGAAAAATATGTTGTTTGGCTTTTAATCTACCACAATCTATGAATAAATGAGCTGCTTACAGTTTTTTTTATTAGAGAAAAAGTAGTTTTTAGCCTAAAACAACGGTTGTCTTTCATTTTTTGGTTGGCTTTTGGCTTTTAGCTTTTATAAAAACAAAAACAGATTAGAAAGCCTAACCAAAAAAGACCTTACAATGGTCGACAAAGTACCATTGGTACCTCTAGTTACTTTTAGTTTTTCTATTTTATATCTAATTAATTAATGAGAAATATTTATGAAATCAATTATTATTTTAGATGGTATTTTGGTAATTGAGATTGTATATCTTTTCTCATATTAAGCCGCATGTTCGCACACGTTGGATTCTTTCCTTTTTGATGGGCTGGGGCGGTGGCGCCTTCCACTGTACTTGATCATCAACAAGTAGTAGAATGAACTTCTCAGTCCATCTACTCTACTCGCCCCCTTCTCGAAAAAAAAAAGTCCGTCTACTCGCCGGCTCATGGGATGGTAGACTTGCCCCACGTACTAATACTAGCAGCAGTAGTCTCGTCAATAAGCATTCTTGGATTGGGGAGGGAGCCATCACCACCCATGACCCATGACCCACGATCAGGTAGGGCGTGATTGGTTGCTCCTTGGCCTCTCGTCCGGCATGGAGGGCCTGTGCGGGATCTTCCTAGTCGGTTTGAGAGCGTGCACCTTCTCTTGTTTGGTTATCACTTACTGTAGCGTACCGGATCAAATACACCGTGTCACTGGCGAAGCTTCATGCCAAAGCAAGAGGGGGCCATTACCACTAATTCCTTGTTTAAGATGTTTATTTATTGGTTTTAATCATCAGTTTAATAGCCAATTAAGATGATTTTCAATAACCAAGGAGGGGCCATGGCCCCCTTTGGCCTCCATGTAGCTCCGCCAATGCACCGTGTTTGGTTTCCTGTGTTGGTGGAGGCGAGAAGATGGAGTCGTCTGGGATGACAAAGGGAAGATGAATGAGTGGAGACAGACAAACCATACGAGGGGGACAACCAACAAGAGCTGATTGTACCAACTTATGCCGGATGGGACTCTCAGGACCGTTCTATCTGGGCAACCAATCAACCCCGCAGTGTTGTCTCTCCACGCGCATGGTGCAGGCAGTAGCTGATTCGCCTGCATGGCCCTGGGCGGAGCTCCGGCAAACCCCTGTCTCCAACTATCCATGGAATGACTGTTATATCGTCAAGAAAAACATAATAAATAAATTTTAGAAAACTCTAGAATTAGTGTACATATTTTTTGAGAGACCCAGTTATAGACGTAGACGCTCCATGGGTGCCTCGCTGTCGAGGGGTACATCGACTACTACTGAAAGAATAACGCCGTTAAATTCTGAATCCTGAAATAAATAAATCCACAAAAATACGAACACTCGTGTCAAGTTGAGGACTTCAACCCGGATGGGTAGGTTCTACTACAAGGAACCCAACCAGCTGAGCTACACTCTTCGTGATAATATCTCCACCTATGGTGGTATTGGTACTTCAGTACCTTCTATTTTTGCACAATTGGATCCTATCGTGTGGATGGCTCATATTTTTTCCAACCATTATAAATTTCCCTAAAGTTTCAAGTAAATGTGCATGAAAGTGACAAAAATAAGTACTTATATTTAGATCTTTAGAAAAATTTATCTTGGCATAAGTGAGACACGGTAGTCCGACCACATCACGTGGTTGATTTCCACATGATCAGGTCACACAAATTTCAAGTATGTGCAAGTGTACAACACTCTAAACTCACACCATTTGTGCCTTACTCTTCTAGCTATTTCCGTTGCACACCTTTGGCACTTCCCTAACGCACATGACTCCATTCTTCCTTGGATCCCTCAAAGTAGTATGCCAAGAACTCCCGAAAAGCTTTCTAGCTCACACCAATGGCGACTCTATCCCCTCCTCTACACACCAAGGCTGTTGCCTCTCTCTGGCGACCACAACAACGATGGCATGGTTCCCTTGAGAGGACCACCAGCCACCCGGGGAAGCATGCTGGGAGATTGCAGGCGAGCTACAGGGGCCTTGAGGCACTATATGACGATGGATACGAGATGATGAAGAACCTAGATTACTACTATGAATCACTTGGCGAGCTGGTGGAGCATGACAGTGGGCCAACGCGCTGGTTTTGCCCCGTCGACGCCGGCTCCCCGATCAAGGATGCTCCTCTGATGCTATATTTGCCTGGTAACTATATCTTCAATTAATGTTGTATGATCAATGGTTTAAAATGAATCTATGTATAGTGTGTAATGCATCAAACATGTTGGCGTGAGAACCTTTCAGGCATCGACGGAATGGGGATGGGACTCTTCATGCATCATAAGGCACTTGGAAGGTCATCATCAGAAATAAAGAGAACTTTAATTTGTTTCAGTTGCGAATAATGTCACTTGGTTAAGATTTTGATCACTGAATAATGTTGGATACGTATTGTTCTCATGTGCAGGATTTTTGAAGTAAGGTGCATGCACGTTCCTCTTCATGATCGCACACCATTTGAAGGTATACATACATACATACATATGTTTGTGAATTAGTTTATTGATGAACGATTGTCAATCTAAGCCTGTTTTATTCCATCATCGTAATATAGAGGATTCAGATGAAGAATAAGTAGTCAATTCCAAGTTCTCAAGATTGTATGTTTTAGCTACTTTTATTTTTCAGATCTTGTTACAATGGTAGAAGATGTTGTAAGAAAAGAGCATACCAGTTCTCTCAATAAGCCCATCTATCTATTGGGTAATTCATTTGGAGGATGTTTGGCACTTGCAGTAGCTGCTCGCAACCCACATATTAATTTGATATTGGTACTAGTGAATCCAGGTATATTCCAAAATAAATATTATCAATTGTACGAATATTCTCAATTTACAATTGATAATTCTTTACCTATAAGTTTTCCTTCCTTTGTTACTGCAAAAGCAACATCATATGAGAAGTCAGGCATACAACAACTTCTATCGCTTTTCAGCCTGTTCTCAGATCAAGCATGTATGACAGTTACAACTCTATTGAACTACAACATAGGTAAGTACCCTAGAGCTTGCTGTATAAAATTTATAATAGGATACAAACAAGTTAATGAAAAGATCAAAATAAGCATGGTAGTAGGTCCAGTTGAGAGTAAGTTACATGTAAATACTAATGAGAGGACTTGCCTGTGATTTATTGTATCCTCTACAAATCTGTCATATTAATATAGTTCGGATTTCAAAATTCAGCATTTATAATAAAACACTGTCATTGGTGAACTGAACTAATCTTGACTGTGATTAATTGTAAACGAACATACAATTGTTTTGGGTATCACATTCTTTATATGATTGTCTTATAATAGATTGGCACATTTACACTTCGTAACATTCTGTATTTGGTTTTTCTGTTGTTCCTCATCATGAAACCAGACAATGAAGTGGACATGGCAGTGAGTAGCATGTTAAATGGGAAGCATCCGTTAGCAGCACTGAACAGATTGACAAATAACATGCTATCATTCTTAAAGCATTCGGTACTTACAATTTATTCAAATTTTATTATTGAGTCCATTTCATTCGGTGGTAGATGGACATGCAACGATAATAATTCTAGAGATGAACCGAATTGTCTTGAACTTGACATGTAAAAATAAGGTGCGATCAAAATATTATGCTTCCATTGCAGAACATACTGGACAAAATACCAGAAGATACACTTAAATGGAAAATGAAGCTGATCAAACGGGCTGCTTCTTATGCCAATTATCGTCTACAATCAGTTCAAGCTGAAGTGCTACTGCTAGTGAGGTATGCATCGAACTTTCTCGTTTATTTTCTTTCAATTTGACCAAACTTTTCCACTTGAAGGTGCATTACTATTGGGCAATAATTGTTAGTTTCATATGCTTTCTATCAGCTGTGCGGACAGGTTACTTCCAAGCAAAGATGAAGGTGACAGACTGCAGAAGTTGTTACCAAAATGTAAAATTTACTTCTTTGAGAAGCACGGACACAGCTTACTACTGGTGAGGTTTATATCTAACAAAAAAAAAAAAAACAAGATCACAACATTTTTCCCACAAAAATAAGAGAAATTGATCTTCAATTAAAGGACACACCTGATATAATTCTAAACACATTTCAGGAATACGGTGTTCATGTTGCGTCTATCATCAAGTGCACTGATCTCTACCGCCATTCGAGGCGGTACCACCGGGTTTTGGACTACATCCCTCCATCTGCAACTGAACTAAAGGAAGTAGACAAGGCTACATGGTAGGCAGACCGAAACACCCTGAATATCTTTGCATCCTCATCCCGACGAACTCTGAACACATTGTAATTGAAAACCGAGATTCCAAATGAATGCCAGCCAGTTAAAGTTCAACGATAAGTGTCTGATGACAAAAACGACAGTGATCTCAGATTCCGGACCTGCCCAGCGATGTACTCCACTTTGGAGGATGGCACAGTGGTGAGGGGCCTCGCTGGAGTACCCCAGGACGGCCCAGTGCTGCTGGTCGGCAACCACATGCTTCTGGGCATCGAGCTCATCTCGCTTGCGGCGGAGTTTCTACGGCAGAAGCGGGTCGTCGTTCGTGGCATCGCGCACCCGCTCCTGTTCCCCAACAAGAAGAGGGCGTGGTCTGAGGGCCATGACTTCTTCGACTTCCTCAACCTGTGGGGCGGCGTTCCCATGATGTACAAGTACATCTACGACCTGCTGGGCGCCGGCGAGTTCGTGCTCCTCTACCCCGGTGGCCACAGGGAGGCGCTCCATTGCAAGGTTCATATATACTATACAGTTGGGCTGATGCTGATATCATGTCTGCAACTGCAACTGTATATCCAAGCTTAATCTTGTGAGTATATTGACGCACATGAGATTGATTTGCAGGGCGAAGAGCACCGCTTGTTCTGGCCAACCCACACCGAATTTGTCAGGCTGGCAGCACAGTTCAATGCAACAATTGTGCCTTTTGGAGTCGTGGGGGAGGATGATCTGCTACAGGTAAGAACTGGGATATATTTTTTTTTTTTAAAAAAAAGAAGAAGAAGTTCGGAACAAAAAAGGAATAACTATAAGTTCCGTAGCTAATAGATAGACCCGCATTTGCATTCTATAACCAAAATGTCCTGCAGCTGCTCTGTACTTTCGAAGATATTCGGAATGCACCCTTTGGCAAGGAAATGATCCAAGCATATAGCAATCATCTGAAGCTAAGGTAGACACACCCATGAATTTCCCTTCCTTGATTTCTGAGAATTTGAGACAAGTGACAACTCAGTCCTGAATCTTCTCTGATAATGCTGCTCTTCCAGGGACGGCGTGGACCATGAGGTGTTCTTCCCTGGACTGTATATGAAAATGCCGGGCCGGTTTTACTACCAATTCGGGAAGCCGATTCCGACGAGGGGGAGGCAGGACATCCTGACTGATAAGCAGGCAGCGCATCATCTCTACATGCATGTTAAATCGGAGGTGGAGCGTATCATCTCCTACTTGCTGGAGAAGAGAGTGGAGGACAAGTACAGGAACCTCATCCCAAGAATGTTGTACCAAGCAGCTTGGGGACCCACCTCTGAAGTCCCGGCATTTGATCCCTGAATGTGTGGTTACGTCAATTCTTTTAAATTGCTTATTACTATGACACATTTATTTTGGGCGTGTTTTAATTACCAATGACTGGAGATGTGATATATATGCTTGACCTCATGCGCATCGACGTGAAAGATTTTTCTATAAAGGAAGCTCTTGTTAATTTTCAAACAATTTACATTCAAAATCTTGAAAGGCACTTCTGACATCTGCCTAAACAAATGCACAACTAACAGAAAAAAAAGGAAGACCAATACACAGTGGCTATTAAACTGTAAACTACTCCGCTGAATATTTCATTTTAGAGAGTTTTGGTGGGGGATGATAATCTCGATGAATATGGGAAGATTTATTAGCCAAGATCACTCATCAATTTAATCGATGAGAGATATTTGTTTGTTATTAGGAGCTTACATAACAGTGTTGAACTTACGACACATTCTACGTATCTTCGCATGATAAATCAAAATACATCATTCTCTCTTAAGTTGATTTGGAAATTAAAAATTCCTCTAAAAATCAAGTTTTCCTTCGGTATCTCCAGCGGGTGTGTAATTTTAACAGAGAACAATCTAATTGAGAGGAATTGGAAAGGTAGTCAAAAGTGTTTTTCTGTAATTATAACAAAATTATTAAATATCTTTTCTTTGATTGTCGTCATTCTAAGACAATGTAGAGGATTATCTATATAGCTGATGGGTTACCCCCCTAGCTTTTTATCCCACATTAATTTTTGGGAGTTGGCTATCAAATTTCGATTTAAAAGAGAAGAGATGGGCAATTTGGAGATGTCATAATGACTTAATCTTTGGAAATTGCAAATATACAAGTTTTATGTATGCTATTTTTAAGGGATTGTACTAACTATGGTTTGGGCACTGCTTCAGCGCGATGATGAATCAAAGTACTCCCTCCATCCTGAATTATAAGACATTCCAAGAATCTTGGAGAGTCAAAATTTTTCAATTTTGACCAAAATTTTAGAGGAAAACACAAAGATTTATAACATCAAATATGTATATTAAAAAATATAACTAATGAAGAATCTAATTGTACTTAGTTGATATCATAAATATTATTATCTTATTATATAAATTTGGTCAAAGTTGAAAAACTTTGACTCTCCAAGATTCTTGGAATGCTTTATAATTTGAGATGGAGGGAGTAGTTTTCAAGTTAGCGAGTAGAAAACTACAAACCACTGTGTTATAGTTGTTCGCTTCCCATTGATGGAAATTTAATAATATACTGTGTCATGCATAATGTCGCTGAAACTATGTAATAACATAGACATTGTGTGCAAAGACACAGAAGTGAGAAGTCTCTTCCATTTTCTAAATAACCATAAACTAAATCACCACCCATATATGCATGGGAAAAATAACCTTGACCGCATGTCTCAATCATTATAATACCATCACAAGCAGAACCTGCAAATCCATTTTTTGAAGTATGGACCAATCAGTACAAAGGCGATGGATAATTGAGTATATAACCTCACAGGAGAAATAGTATTTTTCTTTTCACAAAAAATATGGTTTCCGCTTATCAAAAAATATGGTTTCTGCTTATCGATGCCCCTAGCAAACCTAATCGCTTCAGATTTTTACTAATACTTCCTAACCAATTATTGCCAAACATATGTGGTGCACTAGAGGTTTATTAGCTAATCCAGTAGTCACCTAGATTATAGCTCAGATCGAATATGTGAAATAAGTGCCTAATTGTCTCTTCTCGGTAACAAAAGCAACATATTTTACTGTTGTGGCAACATAGATTTTGACTTTCAGAGAGGCCTTCAATTACCATAAAAGCTTGTTAACATTAGGGATATCAATATTGATTAGTGCCAAATAATAAGATTTCAACGATTTGACAATTGGATACAAATTCTAGTGAAATACATCTTGGAAATGATGAGCAACGTGTGGAAATAGATCATTCCAACCTGGTAATTTGGGGACTATGAGGTCCCTATGCCAAGAAAGGTTTGGTGGAAAAGAATTAAAGACATTTGCTAGAGTAACATGTACGGAGGTGTTATCAAATAGAGGAGCATCTCCCAATCACTCGTCACTACTACAGAAATGAATTTGCACAACATTATTCTTTTGCCCTCCATGATGGACGTTTTTTCTGCCCGCTACGGTAAATCTCATGATTTGCCGCATCAGACACTTTTTATTTACGATGACGGGCACTTTTGCCCGTCATGGTAAATCGATTATCACAGTGGACATTGAACGCATCTTGGCCCCTAGTGGTTTCGGTGATTGGATGAAACACAAGATTACTGTGACTAACGTGTGTTTTGCAGAAACAGGGATGAGTTAGGTCACGGTAATAGCGACGATACAGGCAAATGGAGTTTATGTCCCCTAGCGATGGATATCGTTTCGGTTTTCAAAGGATGGACGATGAAGACGGTGGTAGACTAGGCTAAGTGTCATATGGTGTTGGAGGACACTTAGGTAGTCTTAGGTCTTTGTTTTTCCTTTGGCCGTACTATAAAGGGGGAGCATGAATCAGTAGCTTGACCTAGATGAGTCTATTGAGGTAGGTGTGGTGCACACTTGTTATTTCATAGCCCTAGGTAGCTCAGAGAGATGCCTTAAGTCAAGAGGAACAAAAGTCGTTTTGGCCGCGTCGCGATCCGAGGTCGTCTTAGCCCTGTTATGGGCATCGGACGCTGGCCAGGTGGGCATCGGACGCGTTCGATGCTCACCCCGACTAGGGTTTAGTCTGATGCGTGGCATCGGACGCGCCGATGTGTCCACATCGGACGCGCCTGTGCCACTGTTCACGTGCGCGTGAATTTGAGACAGCATCGGACGCTGGCATCGGACGCTGAGGGCCAGCGTCCGATGTCCATGCAGAGAGGTTCCAGAGAGGAGAAATCCACATCGGACGCGTCTGATGTGGTGGCATTGGACGCTGCCAGCGTCCGATGTCCCTTTAAACAGTCTGACAAGAAGGTACAGTAAACCGTTGGACGAGGTCATCGGAGCGTCCGATGCTAGGCATCGGAGCGTTTGATGCCCCCGCAGAAAACCTGTCTTGTGCTGTTTTTGGATGGCCGGTTGGGGGAGTATATATACTTCCTTCCCTCCATCCATTTGAGTGTTCTTGCTACTTCCATCAGCTGAGAAACACCTTGTGAGTGTGAGTGAGTGCAAGAGCCCTAGTGAGGTTGAGTGATTAGCTAATTGTGAGAATTAGACACCTCCTAGTGAGAATTGAGTAGCAAGTGTGCATCCATCCATCTCTTTGGCCTTGTGTTGGTAAAGTGAGAGTTCTAGCTTGTTACTCTTGGTGATCGGCATCACCTAGATGGCTTGGTGGCGATCGTGAAGCTTGGAGAGCATCCGGAAGCTTTGTGGATGACCCAAGCAAGCTTGTGACCGGTAGTGAGCGATTCACCGGGCCGGAGCGGCGAAGAATCAGCTCGTAGTGAGCACTTGATCCTTGCGCGGATCAAGGGGGAGCGATACCCTTGCGCGGGTGCTCCAACGAGGACTAGGGGGGTGTGCCGACACCTCGATACCTCGGCAAAAAGATCGTCGAGTCATCTCTACTCCCTTACTTACGCATTTACATTCAAGCAATTCAATTCCGCTTTACACTTGTTGTTCATCGTATATTGAATTGCTTTGCTAGAGTAGAAGAGGCTTAGACTTGTCTTTTGTGTGGTAGAATTATTAGAAACACACTTCTAGGCACTAGGAGGTTAATTGAGGCTTGATAGGTTTTATTCTTGCAAGAAGTTTTAGAAAAGCCCAATTCACCCCCCCTCTTGGGCATCTTGATCCTTTCAGACATCTCAGCGGACATCTTAAGATGTCCGATTTACCGCGGCGGGCATCTTAAGGCGTCCACTGCGAAAAACGTCCTATTTTCCGTAGAGGATGTATTAAGATGTTCGATGCGGTAAATTGATATATCGCAGCGGGCACCTTAAGACATCCGTTGTGAAAAATAACAGCCAATTTTCAAATCACATTTTGAAGCAATAAATTAATTTGAATGAAAAAAATTTCAACTACAAAATTGCTTACCCTATTGTTGACATTCCTTAGCTTCATCGCCAAGAGTAGAGATAAACCCTATCCCCTGGTAACGGCGCCAGAAATGTGTGTAGACACCTCTTAGCATCACTCTAACGCTAGGCTGTCACCACTAGCAGTAACACTAGAGATGTGATTGTATTTATGAACATGACACTTTTATAAGATATGGAATAAAGGTTATCCACAAGCCCATAGATAAAATACACCTGTTGTACCATTTCACCTAGGAATGTTTCACGTATCGTTATTTATAATTCTACCATCGGGAGCTTAACAGGGTTAAGAATGAAAATGATATGGCTAAAGAATTGCAAATACATATACTTAGATATGAATCTAATAACCACCTCTCGTCTTTTACAGGGGTAAGACAAAAGAATAATAGTATGTAAAGGATAAATGAGATAAATAACAAAGACTAGCAGCGATTCCATGATTAGATAGAAACTCATATGATCAAGTAGAATTGAGAATAAATCGATATGTCAAGAGATTAGATTCGTAAGTTATATTACTTCTATTAAGTCTAAATCAACTCTAGCATATATTATCATCTATAGCATAATTAATCATCCATCCTTAAGGAACATTATGAAAGAAGTTCATATCCAGAGTAATTCCTTCAGTGTAACCAAGTTCTACTTGGCCTAGACTCGAGGAGTGGACTACAGAGGAATTAACGAGGCTATAAGAGTCACCCTCGCGAACTACCACTTGCTAGCTCGAAGAATAGGGTGCATTCATAGGTAAACATAATCTAAGCACCATGCCTATATTATATCGACCACTTAGTCCAATCTGAAATCGAACTAAGCGCTTTACGAACATATGTATGAACTTATTATTAATCATAACTATATCAAGCATACAACTAGAATAAACTAAAAATGAAATAAAGAGAAACATAATGATAATTGAAGTAGCATGAAGTCAAATAAGGAAATACACACTACTAGAGAAATGGCCTTTGGGCGATAGACAGGTTCGGACATTAGCGTCGAATATTTTTGTGTCCGGGGCGAAAAGTTCTTTAGTCCCGGTTGGTAACACCAACCGGGACTATAGGTTCCTTTTCCTCGACGCAACCGAGAGGCAACCGGGGCTAAAGGGTTAGTGTTCTTTAGTCCCGGTTGGTAATACCAACCGGGGCTAAAGGTAGGACCTTTAGTCTCGGTTGGTGTTACCAACCGGGACTAAAAGGTCCTTCTAGACACAATTTAAAAAAAAGGAGTATCCTATTCTGTCAGATGTGTAATGTAGCTCAGTTGGTAACGCGCGTGAAGGCTAACTGTGCGGTCTTGAGTTCGAATCTCCACAGCCACAACATTTTTTCGTTTTTATTCCAAACCTTTAGTCCCGAGTTGAATACTGTAGCAAACCTTTAGTCCCGGAACCGTAGTCTTGTTTTTATTCCAAACCTTTAGTCCCGGGTTGAATACTGTAGCAAACCTTTAGTCCCGGAACCGTAGTCCCGGGTCCAGAACCGGGACTAAAGGTCCCTGGGACCCGGGACTAAAGGCCCATCCTCTAGTAGTGACAACAATAGAATTACCAGATCTCCTGACGACGATCCAGAATCCTGAGCCACGCTCAACTCTACTTGTTTCTACCTAATTCTAATTCTAATATTGAAGTGGAGCTCTAATCTAATCTCTAATCTCTGGAACCCTAGCTTTGCCTCTAAGGACCTCTAATGCCTGAAGATAAATCTGATATGCTCCAGGGAGGGGGGTCTAGGGCTGCTTATATAGCCCGGTGGGATGAATCGTGACCCTCGGATCAAACGGACCTTGAACAAGGGCTTAGATGCGCCGAGGAGGTCGGTTAGGTCACGCTCCACGAAGATGGGCCGCCATGAGACAGGGCCCAGGCCGGGGCCGACCGGCCGCACCTGGCAGCCACCAGGCTACGCCTTCATCGTGGTGTCTTCTTGAACCTTCCTTGTTGCCCTAATGCGACTTTTGATCTATTTACACAATTCGTCGTGTTGGATTAGGACTCTACCTCTTTCCATCTGCTGTAAAATTCCCTGAGAAATAGTAAATCACCAAAGTTGTGGAATGTGTCAGTTTAGCCCCTGAATTATGTTGCTTGATAATCACTCTGGGTTGTTTTAGAATCTTCCAAGTCGTATCCAACAAGGACTCTCTCGTCGCGTCTCCAAATGTAGCAAACCATATGTCCATTTCGATCATCTCGACGAGCTCTTCGCAATGGTATGGTTCAATTCATCACTTGTGATACTTTTATGTAGTGAAATATTGATACTCCTACAAATCAAGTGAGAACTACACAACTCGTGGAACTTGTTAGAATCAAACCCTACAACTATGCATTGTCTCTTGTTTAACATATTTTTATGCATTAGTTTATGGTATAATGTTGACTGTAAGGACCATCAACACCTATAAAGATGAACAATTTTTGTTTTGGCGATTTCTTCATTTGACAAACTGAAAATGAATTTGTTCACAAATGTTACATATCTCTCTGGTAGTTTATGAACTACAAGTGTGATATATAAGATTTATGAATAATGTAAGAAGCATAATATCGGATGCACAAATGGTCAAACAACCAAAATAAAGTTTGTAGATCTAAAGAAGTTATGAAAGTTTGTAGTTGACAACTTTTTAATTTGAAGTCATCTAGTCATGCAAAACTGCATCCGAATTTTAAAATTTTGAAATTTATATTTTTCAAAATACCCCAGATGGAGGAACGACCGCAATAAAAGTTGTAGATCCCAAGAAGTTATAAAACTTTGTAGTTGACAACTTTTAAATTTGAAATCATCTTGTCATCGAAAACTACGTTTGAAATTCTCAAATTTAAAGTTCAAATTTTGTAAATGACCTTGGATGGAGAAACTTCCTAAATAAAAAGTGTAGATGTCGAAAAGTTATGAAGCTTTGTAGTTGACAACTTTTTGATTTAAATTCATTTAGAGCCTCAAACAAGTAATTTACATACACTTTAGTATAATACGAGTGGAACCAAAATGGAATATAGACACAAATGACAAAGAGGTGGAGTGGTATTGGAGGTTACGCGTGCGTACACAAGAGGTCGCCGGTTCGAATCTTGGTTGATGCAAAGTGCACAAAAATCACAAAATAAGTGTAAAAAATCATGGAAAAAATTATGGGAGTAGATCGGAGGTGTAGTTGGCTGATGGGCCTCTCCCTCAACTAAGGATGGCAAGTTTGTCGGTTTGGGCCTCAAAGCCCGGTGGAGGTTCCGAGATGGAATGGGACGACACGTGGCGGCACCATGAGGCTTGCATCAAGGCGAAGCTAGCAGTGAGAAGGCTCGTGTCAGGACGGCACGTGGCAGCATCGTGAGGCATGCGTTGTGGTGAAGCTAACGATGAGGAAGGCGTGCGACTATCAATGTGGAGGCCTGACAGAGTTGAACTAAAATGCCCTTGGGCTAGCTAGTTTGCTCTATGTATCTAGGGGTAGAAGGGGTATTATGTAATAGGCTATAAATAAGGGATGACACCTCTCCTCCCTCCCTACCACTACTGACATATCATTTCAGACTCTATAGTTTTCAACCGTTAGGGCATCCCAATATCTAGCTTGTCGGTGTTTCTACCCGGGGGTATGACACCGACGAGTAAATGATCGCGTGGTCTCTCTCTGGATGGTGATGCAAGGGGACACAAGGGTTTATCCTGGTTCGGGCAAAGAGTGCCCTACGTCCAGCGGGGGGAGGATGTTTTGTATTGCTTGCACCGAAATGCTTGTATAGGGGCGAATACAAGCTCTGTGTGTGGGTTCGGTTGTGAGTGGTCTGCTCGAATGCTAGAGTCTTGCCCAAGAAGGCCCCTGGCGCCCCCCTTTTATAGTGCAAGGGGGATAGCCAGGGTTACATGATACTAGTACAGAAAGTGGGATGGGCGATGCCTAGTTTTTAGTGAGGGGTAGGAACTACGTCTTGTTCGCCTGTCCGTCCTTGCCGACGTGGGGGTTGCTCCTGTAGCGTCCTTGAGGCGTGGCTCCCATCCCGGGTGTGGGCGTGGCGACGTGGCGGCGTGTGGTCGTACACTATCCCACGATCCATCGTACGTGTAGTGGTTGTACTTCCCCGAGTTCCACGGCGCCATCCTTGGAGTTGGTGGACTTGCGCCACGGTATCAGGCCGTCGGGTCGGCCCTTCCCGAGGCCTAGCATGAGGCCTCGGGCGAGGCGGAGAGCGGAGATGTCCCCCGAGGCCTCATCGCGGAGGGCTCGGCAGACGGGACCGGGGGGGGTTCGTACTTGCGATGTCGGTCGTATAGCGTGCACAGTGTTTTTGAATTTACGGGGAAAATCAAGTCTTCCATCGTACCACGGTTTGCCTGAACGGCAGTGTGTCAGGGGTGCAATGGAGTGGGTACAGTGACAAACAGTGGTGAATAGTGCTGCTGGTGTGCCTTTTTAGGTCCGGAGATCCGCCGATGGAAAGATTGCATCCGTCCCGTCTCCCCTCGCCCCCTGCACGCCCCTGTGCTGTCCCGTCGGCGGGTGTCACCGCGCGTCAGGGGGATGACGTGGGTTTGACTGGGCGCGGGTAAGGCGAGCGGTAGTGCGGTTGTCAGAGGAGTCAGGGACTTCCTTCTTGAGGAAGATTTGTAGGGCAGTGGAGAACGCGTCCGAGGCCTGGCTTTGAGGGCTCGGGCGAGGCGGCGAGCGAGTGTTCGCCCGAGGCCTCGCTGGGAGGGCTCGGGCGAGGCGGAGATTGGGGTGCCCGTCCGAGGCCTAGCGCGGAGGGCTCGGGCGGGACGAAGATGGAACATTCACCCGAGGCCTGATGCGGAGGGCTCGGGCGAGGCGGAGGCTGGGCTTCGTCCTTGAGGTTGGTACGGCCCTATCTCCCTTTAAGGTGGGCTCTTGGGCCTGGTGGGTTGTAGCAGGCGTCGTAGTGTTGGCCCTTCAAGGGGTTGGACTTGCTTGTCTTTTTATTAATTGGTGTTCTAGGTTTTAACCTGTTTTTGCGTTGATTGAGGGTACCCCTTTGTCGTTCCCTCGACAGTAGCCCCCGAGGCTCTGTTTGAGTGCTAGCACTCGAGCAAGGACTCGTGATCGAGGTCGAAGGTTTACCTAATTGGTTTTTCGAGGGTTTATCCACCCTGATTCCGTGGGTGTCGCGCGAGCGACACCCGCGGGTGTAGCCCCCGAGGCCACGGGGGAGTGGTTAAGATTCCACCGTGGGCTTTTTTACGTGTGTCATTTGCTTGTTCGTTAGGTTCGGGAGTGTCGAGCCCCCGAGTTTTTAGACCCTCTTTCGTTGAGGGGTGCTAGGCTCAAACCGGCCGGCCGGCTCATCGTTTTGTCCGGCACGCCAGTTGTCCTAGCTCGTTACCTCGCGAGTCCTTTCGATCGGACACGAGGGGGGATGTCCCGTACTACCCCGAATGGGCGAGTTTCGGGGATCCAGTGAGCTGGTAACGGGGAAATCCAAGTGAGAGCTTGTACCCCGTTCGATGGGGTCGACTGTGGCCCAGAGGCGGTCTCATAAAGCGTGGGCGCCCGATCTGCAGGAGTGCCAGGTCCATTCGATAGGACCCGGTGGCTCGGTGCCTCCCTCCGATGGGATCTCACTACACGTCGTGCGCCCTGCCTTGGATACACATGAGGGGCCTCGAGGGTTTCGGGCCTCGAGTAATGCCGCGAGTGGCGCCCCTTGGTGTCCCTGACTCGGGTGCTCAGAGCCGACTGTCGAACCCCTTTCATGGGCCAGCCTTCGCTGCTCCGAGGCTTAGGGCCAGGGCCCGTGTTTACCTTCCCGTAGAGGCCTCCATCGTTGGAATCCCCCTGTTCACCTGATGTGTTGGTCTCTTGTGACGAGGTAGGCGGGGGTTTGTTACACGCACCTGTCATCCGGCTCGAGACGGGGTGAGATAGGTATATTTAGGATGCATATAACTGCGTTACCTTTTGTCGCTCGTGCTTCCGAGCCTCCGAGCCCCCGAGCCTCCGAGGCCCTTCGGACGCCTCAGACGGTTGTGCTGAGGCTAGGCTCGGGCGAGGCGGAGTGTGCCCCCGACGCATGTCCTCCTTGCCTCGGTGGAGTTCCCAACTCCTCGGTACACCGTGGGCCCGGCTTCGCGGTTCTTTCGCTGGGAAGGAGTGAGTGGTGGGACCGTTGTCCCGTCGGAGCGGCCGGGAGCGCCTTTTTAGACGGTTTTAGAAGTAGCGGGCGGCGCCTGCTGCGGGCGTGTGCAGGGGCCCACCGCCGGTCATTTAATGCTTACGTGCGCGCGTGAATCGAGGAGATTTTGGCAATCATGGGGTTTCCTCGCGTGCAGTGCATTAAATACCGGTGAATAGTGTTTTGCCTGGATCCGTCCGTTGGCTTATCCCCTATAAATACGCCCCCTGCGCATCAGGGAGCGGTTCCCTTTCCCATTCGCCCCCGAATCGTCCTGCTCTTCTTCCTCCTTCGTCCGGCCGTGTACTCGTCGAGGGAGAGAAAGAGAGAGGAGAAAGAGAAAGAGAAAGCTTTTCCACCTCTTAGCATCCGCGTTCCCTTGTTTTCGCCGTTTGAGATGGGTGACGCCGTCGAGCCCTGGGGTCGCTCCATCGTTACCCTTGAGAAGCTGGCGGACTTGGTGCAGAGAGGGCTCCTCCGAGGTCTCTCCAGCTCTGACCGGCCGGAGTGGATCTCGCCGCGCCCAGACGAGGAGGAGCCGCAGCCCTCGGAGGGCTACGTGGTGAGCTTCGTCGCCTTCCATGAACGCGGGTTCGGGATGCCGGCGGGGCGCTTCATCCGTGCGCTCCTCGATCACTACGGAGTGGAGCTGCACCACCTCGCCCCCAATTCCATCTCCCAGGCGGCCATCTTCGCGGCCATCTGCGAAGGTTTCATGGGAATCGAGCCCCATTGGGACCTTTGGATTCATCTTTTCAGCGGCGACCTCTTCACGAAGGCGGTCGACGACTCCCCCCGGAGGCTGATGAGGTCCGGGAGCTGTGTGCTCTCCGTTCGCCAGACCCGGATGGGCTTGTACATCCCGGCCCAGCTGACCTCTTCGAACAGGGATTGGCGCCTGGGCTGGTTTTACCTTCACAATGACGGCGGGCTCCTTCCGGCGTACACTGGCCGCATCTTCCAAGTGCGTCCGGAGCACTGGAAGTATGGCGTCCCCGACAAGAAGCAAAAGCGCCTCGAGCCGTTGCTCGGGGCTCTGTCGAGGCTGCGATCGGCGGGTCTCACGGCGGCGAGGGTCGTGGCTTGGTTTCATCAGCGGTGTGTGCTGCCGCTGATGAACCGGCCGCTGATCCTTGCGGATATGAGGGACAACTCGCCTACCGTCCGGCGGTGCCAGATGAGGGAGTCCCCGGTTTCTCCAAATGAGATCGTCCGCCGCGTGAAGGACGCGGTGAAGGAGGTGGGGGATGTCGACCAGCTTCTCCGCATCCCGATGCGTCCGTATCGTGGGTATGTTAGCCTGGTAAGCGATTGGTTTGGGATGTATTGCTATGGAGCTCTCCCTTTGAATTTTTAGGTCCTTATTCTTACTTCTTCCCTTTCGCAGGGGCTGCGAGGCTTTAGTGTCTCGAAGCCCCCTCTTCCCGAAGAAAGGGAGGAGAGGCGGCGCCGGGCTGAGGACCAGAAGAAGAGGAAAGATGATAAGAAAGCCAGGAAAGCCACGCGCCAGAAGGCTCGTGATGACCTGGAGAAGCGCTGGCGACAGCAGAGGTCGCACGGCGAGCCAGAGGAGTCCTCTCCCACGGAGGAGGGCTCTTCTGATAATGATGATGACTCGGATGGGGACTCCGAGCCCCTTGCTGGGGTCCCCGACGTACGCCGTTCGCCGGTCCGTCCGGCGGGTGTCGAAGGGAGCGCGCCCGAGGCTAAGGCGGCAAGCCAGAGCCTCGTCCTGGCTCTGGGCGCTGGTAGCGAGGCCTCAGCGCCCCGGGGAGGTGACAGGGCCTCTCAGGACCCACCGAGGCGGTCCGCCGCGCGTGCTTCGGCAGAGGCCCCTGAGACGCCACTTCCGCCCCCTCCGAGAGGGGTCCCCCCGGCTGGGACGCCGCGGATGCAGACCTCCCCCGCGCTCTCAGCGAAGAAGGCGCCGAGGATTAGGTAAATGCTTGTTACCTGCTTTCGTGGATTTTTCGCGGGTTTTTCCTTTCGTTGGTGCGTACCTTTTTCCCTTTTTGCCTCAGCGGGAAGCGGTTCGCGGAGACCCTGCTCCTCCGCCCCCGGAAGGCGCTGAAGACCGAGGGATCCTCCTCCGCTGGGGCGTCGGCGGTCGTGCCGCCCGTGGTGCCCTCCCTGCCCGGGCCCGGCGAGGCCGAGGCGGCGACGGAGGTCTCCAGGATCCTACAGGAGGTCCTGGCCTCTATTGAGGTGCCGGAGGAGGGCTCCGCCACCGGAGCGTCGGAGGGTGCGAGTGCGCTGGGGGCCTCTTCCGTTGGCGCCGGGGCGGCCGAGGTGGCTGAAGAGGAAGCGCCCGGGCGGTCGAGCCTGCGGCCGAGGCTGTGCCGTCCCAGGGCGCCGCGCCCGGGGCTGATGTCGAGGCGCCCCAAGACGTCATACTCGAGGCTGAGGCCGGCGTCCCGCCCCAGGAGCCGCGCCTGCCGGGGGAGATCCACACTATCTCTTCTGACGAAACGCCCCCAAGGGTTGGCGACGTGGAGGTGGGGGCCGAGGCCACTAGCGCGCCTTCGAGGCTGCCGGCGCCTGAGGTCCGAGGGAGCAAGAGCTTGGCCCTCGACCGATGGGGAGGCAGCTCCTCCTTCTGGGGCGACCGGGTGGAATGGAGGGACCCGGCGGACCCCAGGGCCGAGCCGGTGTTTGTCCTCGACGATGCCCCCGAAGCCCACACCTGGGGCGTTGTGGAGCAGATGGGAGCGCTCCTCGCACGATCGTTGAGGACGTCGCTGGCGTTGGTCGAAAAGGACCTCCCCCGGGCCGTCCAGGTGAGTGCCTCAGCGGGGTGACGTTTCCCTTCTTATTTTGCTTATAAGGGAAGATTAACGTTTGGCTTGTTTGTTTACCTCAGGAGCTTATGGAGGCTTCCCGGACCAAGTCGGATTTCCTCCACCAGGAGAGCCACGTCTGGGAGCAGCTCCGGACGGCAAACGCCGAGCTCGCCCAAGCCCGGAGGCAGCTCGCCGAGAAGGATACCGAGCTGGGTCAGCTGAGTGCTCGGTGCACGGAGCTGACTGCTGCGGTGGCGGAGAAGGGTCAGCTGAGCGCCCGCTGCTCTGACTTAATCGCCGCGGTGGCTGAGGCCAAGGAGCATGGCACTCGGGAGGCCGAGAGGGCCGACGACCTGGCGTCCAAGTTGGAGGAGGCCCAGAAGACCACCGAGGCCCTCCGTGCTCAGGTTGCCGAGGGGGCGTCCAAGTTGGAGGAGGCTGGGAAGACCACCGAGGCCCTCCGTGCTCAGGTCGCCGAGGAGGCGTCTAAGACGCAGGCTCTGAGCACGGACCTTGAGCAGGCTCGGAAGGCTGCCGAGGCGCTCGCCAGCGAAGCCCAGAAGTGGGAGGGTCTGACGAGAGGTAGTTCTTTGGCTTTGCGAGTACTAAAATTTCCTTATCGTGTTTTGATTTTTCTTTTGACAAGTTGCATTGATCCTTTGCAGAGCTGCGGGGGAAGCTGACTGAGGCAGAGGAGGGAGCGACCGCCCTGTAGTCAGTTTACGAGGCAGAGGTCTCGGAGCACCAAGCTCTGCAAGAGGCTGCGCTCGGGGCTTGCGTTGCCCTTGGAGCCGCAGAGGGTCAGTCGGGGAGCTCTCTGGTCAGCCGTCTGACCGCCCTGAGGGGCCACACGGATGATCGGGTGTGCGGTGCTCTGCATCTCGGGGTGAAGCGGGCGTTCACCGTGATCTCCAGCCACTACGCCGGCCTCAATTTTGACGCTGTCAGCCAAGGGTTCATCCTGTCGAACGACGACGACGAAGCTGAGCGGGAGATTGCGGAGTTGGCTGGGGCTGTCGAGGCCCCTGGTGAGGCCCTCGCTCGCTTCTTTGAGGAGGACGTGGGTCTCCCCCCGGTGGCGCCTCCGGCTTCCGAAGACCCCCAGGCGACCGATTCTACAGACCCTCCGGCCACTGCCTTCGTGGATCCTTCAGCGACTGGCCCCGCGCCCGAGCCCTAGGACAGAGGATAAGATTAATCAAGGCCATCGAGCCTCTTTTGTGTGTGTATAAATCTTTTGGAAAAGAAGATGCTTGTGGCCGCTGAGGCCTAACATGGTTTTATGACTTACGACCTATCGAGGTCTGCATGTATATATAGTTTCGCTGTTTTTCTTTTCGGTTTCTTTCGACCATCTTTTTCGTCGCATAGCTCGCGCTTTTGCTAGCTTAGTTTTTGTTCCTCTGATATGTCGCGAGCTCCACGAGGGAGAGTGAAGGTAGAGTACCGTAGCCCGGGGGCGTAGGTTGTTGTCTAGGTCGACACCTTCCGACTCGCGGGGGCTCGAGATATCATTGGATTCTAAACGTTCACTAGTTAGCGCGAGATGCGAGTTGAGATGAGGCTCGAGAGAAACTAAAAAAGAAAAAACGAGGTTTTTCCTGGAGTCTGAAAGGAGGGGTTCCCCTTGTCAGCCCCCGAGGGAGGCTTGACCCTGAGCAAAGCAGGGTCGAGGCTACCTCAACGCACTAAGTAAAACGAAAACATAATGCGCGAAAGAATTTATTCATGATTGACATGTTTGTACATAGTAACGAAATGTACAAGGCTCTGAGGCCTTTAGGGGTAAAAGCGACGTAGCTGTGAGATGTTCCATGCGTTTGTTAGGATTCTGCCTTGGTCGTCGCAGAGCTTGTATGTTCCTGGCTTGAGCACCTTCGCCACGGTGTACGGGCCTTCCCATGGAGGGGTGAGCTTGTGGCGGCCTCGGTTGTCTTGGAGGCATCGAAGCACGAGATCCCCTACGGCCAAGTCCCTCTTGCGCACGTGCTTGTCGTGGTAGCGTCGAAGCGTCTGCTGGTAGCACGCAGAGTTGATGAGCGCCATGTCTCGTCCTTCTTCGAGCTGGTCCTTGGCGTTGGCGAGCTTTTCGTCGTTGGTCTGCTCGTTGTAGGCTCAGAGCCGAGGGGAGCCGTACTCGAGGTCCATAGGTAGGACAACCTCGGCACCGTAGGATAAGAAGAACGGAGTGAACCCGGTGGCTCGACTCGGCGTCGTCCTTAGGCCCCACAGCACCGAGGGGAGCTCGGTGCCCCACCCCTTTCCGAAATTTTTGAGGGTCTTGAACAGCCTCGGCTTCAGCTCGTGGAGTATCATGCCATTGGCACGCTCGACCTGCCCGTTGCATTGTGGGTACGCGACCGAGGCCCAGTTCACATGGATATTGTTGTTGTCGCAGAAGCTGATAAACTTTTTGCCGGTGAACTGCGTGCCGTTGTCGGTGATGATGACATTAGGTACCCCGAACCGATAAATGATGTCGGTGATGAATTCAACAGCTTTCTCGGAGGTGGGGTCTCCTATCGGTTTTGCCTCGATCCACTTGGTGAATTTGTCGATGGCCACGAGCACGTGTGTGTACCCTCCCTTGGTCCTTTTGAGGGGACCCACGAGGTCGAGCCCCCAGACGGCAAAAGGCCAAGTGATGGAATCATCTGTAGGGCGTGTGCTGGTTGGTGCATTTATTTGGCGTAGAATTGACACCCGTGGCAGGCTTGGACTAGGCGCTTTGCGTCTCCGATGGCGGTCGGCCAGTAGAAACCTTGGCGGAAAGCGTTCCCAACCAGGGTCCTCGGTGCTGCGTGGTGGCCACAAGCCCCCGAGTGCATGTCGTCGAGGAGCTTGCATCCTTCCTCGAGGGGAATGCAGCGTTGCAGGATTCCAGTCGGGCTCCACCGATATAGCTCTCGCTTGTTGCCATAGACGACGTAAGTTTTGGCCCTTCGAGCGATGCGTCGGGCTTCTGTCTTGTCCTCTGGTAGTACACCCTGTGTTAGGTAGTCGAGGAACGGCGTACGCCAGTCGAGGGGTCACGTCGGAGTAGAGGCGGGTGTGTCGATCTGCATGGCCTCGGCGGGAGCCGAGGCGCCACCCTCGGCATCGGGCGTCGGCGGCCAAGCCCCCGTGTCCTGCTCGAGGGATGGCGTCGGGCGCCGGGCCCCCGAGCCCGGCTTGAGGGGCGGCGTCGAGGCTCGAGCCCCCGAGGCTGGCTCGGGACGTGGCGATGAGGGGCCGGCCTCTGGGCTGGTTTTGACAGATGGCTTGAAAATGTCCCTTGAGAAGACGTCTGGTGGGACAGTACCGCGCGTGGACGCCAGTTTGGCCAGCTCGTCTGCGGCCTCGTTGTATTTTCGGGCGATGTGGTTGATCTCGAGGCCGTAGAATTTGTCCTCCAACTTGTGAAGGACCGAGATGATACCCGAAAGCGACCAGAGGGGGGGTGAATGGGAGCTTCAAAAATTTCCTTTCAGAAACTAAAGCCACTGTCCCAAGAATCAACCCCAAAAGCAAACTCTAGAGCTTGCTAATGTCCACGACCCTAGATGTAGGGTGGATGCTTCCAAGAAGCACAGCGGGACACTAGACAATTCTAGAAAGCCAACGCAAAAGACGGAAATCAATTCCGAGATCGCACGAACAAACAGCGAACGAAACAGCGAACTCAGGGCTGCATCGGACGCTGGCAGCGTCCGATGCCCGAGCGTTGGACGCGTCCGATGCAAACAGTGCCTCTCGGGAACCTCTCTGGACAGGCAACGGACGCTAGCTACAGTGAAACCCTAGTGTCCGATGCTTGACTCCCGGCGCGTCCGATGGCAACGGACGCTCCAGTGGTCAGCGTCCGATGCTCCTTTAAAAAGAGCCTGTCAGCTGACACGTGGCATCGGACACTCCGCCAGTATGATCCAGCGTCCGATGGTCCCGACTGCAGCGTCCGATGCTCACAGAAAATGCACTGTTCTTCGGCGATTCAACCCGATCTCCTCCGAATCAAATGCTCTAGGCCTAGGATTCAATCTGAGGAGTCACAAGGATGTTAGTGAGCTACTCCTAAGAGATCATGGCTCGAACCTAACTCCAAATCGGTGAATCACGAAGTTTTGGTGCAAAGGAGCAAGAACACAATCCGAAGGGAAAATCGACCGATCTCCTAGACCGTGAGGTTTGAGACAAATTCCTTCGGTGGAAAGAAGTGCCTCACAATCTAGAACAACTCAGTTCAAACGAATTTGCAAAAGATGAACCGAGCAAAGAGATCAAGCGACGGGCAAATCATGGAGAAAAGGGATTCCGCGAAGAACACCTGTGGATACATGGGTGTATGCCGGATCGCCGAGTGATGAGTGATTGCCAACTGGAATGATGCGCATGTTCTTTGGCTTGTGTTGTGCAGGTGTCGAGCACGGAGACAGGGATCGAAGGCAGGTGAAGGTCAAGTTGAGACGTGCTGTGCCGATGGACTGGGCGCGATGAAGGATGGGCATGCCGTGCGGCGGACGTGCCATGCCGATGTATCGGACAGTGAAGGGCGGACGTGAGGCTTGGACTGAGGGATCAGAGGCCGGAGGATCAGCTGTGGTGGCTGGCAGCCTGTGACGACGACAAGTGAAGAAATGCGGTCATGTCGGTGGACGGGGTGCACGGGCGGTGCATCCCCTCTACGACGCCGGTTTGTTGGTTCAGCCAGGGAAAAACAAACGGGTGGACGGTTTCCAGGTTTGGGCCTCAAAACCTGGGTGTTGGGTTTCTAGGTTGAGCCACAAAACCTGGGCACGGACGGTTTCCAGGTTGAGCCTCAAAACCTGGGCGCGACGGTTTCCAAGTTGAGCCTCAAAACCTGGGCATGGGCCGGTTTCCGAGTTTGGGCCTCAAAACTCGGGCGCTGCGGGTTTCCGAGTTTGGGCCACAAAACTCGGGCTGGAGGCTGGTTTCCCGGTTTGGGCCTCAAAACCGGGGGCTGATGGAAAAGGCTGGTTTCCCGGTTTGGGCCTCAAAACCGGGGGTGCAGAGCGAGGGCGGCACGTGTCGGCAATCGGAAGGTTGCGTGGAGGCAACGCGGAAGACTGTGCGGGCGTGGCCGTCGGATCTACCTACCATCGCGGGTTGGACCAGAGTAGCCTTAGGGTTTAGCTGGTTCGCTCTGTAATTAGAGTAGAGAGGGGTAGAGTAGGAAATAGACTTAGACTAGGTTAGTATAAGTAGTTCAGGGGAGACACCCTCCTCCCGATCTCATCTCAGTTAGCGCAGTCATTTGCTTCCTTGCAGTTAGGGTTTCCACTCTCCCATCCCTGCTTTAGCTAGTTGAGATCCGCAGAGAGACTCCACTCTGTGTAACTTTGATTCTGAGGAAAGGTGGCCGTATCCACCTTGTCGTAGCGTGTGTTTGCGCTTCGATTCGCAATTCGTGGCTGTGATACTTGCTTTGCTTGTGTTCTTCGCGGAATCCTTTTTGCTCCATGATTTTTCCGTCGCTTGATCTCTTTGCTCGGTTCATCTTTTGCGATTCCGTTTGAACCAAGTTATTCTAGACCGTGAGGCACTTCTTTCCATCGGAAGAATCCTCCTCAAACCCCACGGTCTAGGAGATCGATTGATTTTTAGTTTCGGGTCACCTTTTCTCCTCTCCGCCAAAATTCTTCAATTCACCGATTTGGAGATAGGTTCGAGCCATGATCTCTTAGAGTTAGCTCACTATCCTCCTTGTGACTCATCTCACCAAGTTTGATCCCTAGAGGAATTGGTTTGGGTGAGATCGAGGCAAATCGGTGGATGAACGGGGCTGCTGCGAAGTGACCGGACTCTTGATCGAGTTGACCGGACGCACGGCTAGTGAGTCCGGTCGTTGAAGGTTTGCTGCGTCCGAGTTTTTCTTCTTGACCGGACGCTCCCTGACCGGACGCTGAGCGAGCTGATCGGACTCACCGGTAGCACTGTTTCTATGCCTTGACCTGTGTGACCGGACGCTCCACTGTTTTGACCGGACGCTGAGCACCGTGCGTCCGGTCCATCTCAGAGAGGTCCAAAACCTTCTCTCTCCTGACCGGACGCGTCCGGTGCTGCCAGACCGGACGCACCCAGAGTCCGGTCAGTGCTGCAGCAACGCGTTTTCGTCCGTTGCTTGCTCGTCGTGGACGGATTCGAGTTTCGTCTTTTCGGTTGGCTTTCTAGGATTGTGTAGTGTCCCGCTGTGCTTCTAGGAAGCATCCACCCTACATCTAGGGTCGTGGACATTAGCAATCGCTAGGGTTCGCCTGTGGGGTTGATTCTTGGGACAGTGGCTTTAGTTTCCGAAAGAAAATTTTGAAGCTCCCATTCACCCCCCTCTGGTCGCTTTCGGATTGCTTCTCGGTCCTTCAACACCAACAAAACGAGAATCACAGCCACGAATTGCAAGCCGAAGCGCAAACACACGCTACGACAAGGTGGATACGGCCACCTTTCCTCAAAATCAACAAGTACACAGAGTATCGAGGTCTCTCTGCGGATCACAACTACAGCAGGGGATGGGAGAGCAGAAAACCCTAACTGAGTGAGAGCAAATGACTGAGATAGCTGCGATAGGGAGGAGGGTGTCTCCCCTAGACTACTTATCCTATTCTAGTCTAAGTCTATTTCCTACTCTACCCCTCTCTATTCTAATTACAGAGCGAACCAGCTAAACCCTAAGGCTATTGAAGGACCGAGAAAGCTCACACAAGGCGACCAGAGGGGGGGGGGGGGTGAATGGGAGCCAATCAAAATTCTTTCGAATCTTTGGCCAAGTGTCCCAAGTTCAACCCCAAGAAGCTCGAACCCAAAGCATGATGCTCACGACCCTTGGAAGAGGGTGGATGATCCCTAGGATCACAGCGGAGCACCACCGGACACAAGCGATGCAAAGACCAAAAGCACCGACACAAGTTTGCCCTTGCAAAACCAAGTCCCGAACGTAGATAGACGGCTACGTCGGAAAATCTCTAAACACCGATGCTAACAAGTAGCAAAGATATCTAGAGGGGTTCCTTGGTGAACTACAAGGCCAAACGAGAAGTCCGAAAACCAAGCGAGCAAGCCGGGAGAGCAAACGCACTAAACCAGAACCTACAGCAGGATCCCGGACTGTCCGCCGCTGGGGCTCCGGACTGTCCGGCCTACTGCGGACTGTCCGCGACCTGGCGCCGGACTGTCCGCCGGCTAAAAGTGCAAAACAGCACTGCTGCTGAACCTTCCATGGGTAGTCCCGGACTGTCCGCGGACTACCACGACGGACTGTCCGCCGGACACGGGAACAGTCCCCGACCGAGGAACGCAGTCACTGAGCTGACTGCCCCCCCGATGCGCGGACTGTCCGCGGTACAGGGCGCGGACTGTCCGCGACCCTGCAGGGAGGGCGATTTCGATCGTCTTCCTCCCAAATCTCCCCAAATTCGATCCAAAACGAAATCCCAACTTCCCAAACTTGGAGAAGATGATCACGGGGTAGTTAGGAGACTATCCCCAAGAAATCATCCGCTCAAACAAACTCAATCCACGGGAAATCAAAAGGGAAGGTGAGATGAACCGGAAAACGCCACGAAAATGAAATCAACCCGATCTACTTGCTCGTAGGGAGATAGATGAATTCCTTCGGTGGAAATGATCTCCTTTCAAATACGAACAAGTTGATTCAAGCGGATTTCGCAAAGACGCACCGGAGAGGGAGATCGAGTGACGGGAAAATCGTGGAGAAACGAAGAACGCGAAGAACAACGATGAACTCGAATCAAAACACGAATCGACACACGATCTGCAAGCCGAAGCGCAAACACACGCTACGACAAGGTGGATACGGCCACCTTTCCTCAGAATCAAAATACACAGAGTCACGGTCTCTCTGCGGATCTCAACTAGCTAAAGCAGGGGTGTGGGAGAGCAGGAGCAAGGAAGCAAATGACTGCGCTAACTGAGATAGGGAGGAGGGTGTCTCCCCTGGACTATCTATACTAATCTAGACTAAGGCTAATTCCTACTCTACCCCTCACTACTCTAATTACAGAGCGAACCAGTGTAACCCTAAGGCTATTCCGGTCCACCCGCGGTGGTAGGTAGATCCGACGGCCACGCCCGCACAGTCTTCCGCGTTGCCTCCACGCAACCTTCAGATTGCCGCCACGTGCCGCCCTCGCTCTGCACCCCCGGTTTTGAGGCCCAAACCGGGAAACCAGCCTTTTCCATCAGCCCCTGGTTTTGAGGCCCAAACCGGGAAACCAGCCTCCAGCCCGAGTTTTGTGGCCCAAACTCGGAAACCCGCAGCGCCCGAGTTTTGAGGCCCAAACTCGGAAACCGGCCCACGCCCAGGTTTTGAGGCTCAACCTGGAAACCGTCGCGCTCAGGTTTTGTGGCTCAACCTGGAAACCCAGCACCCAGGTTTTGAGGCCCAAACCTGGAAACCGTCCACCCGTTGGTTTTTCCCTGGCTCTACCAACAAACCGGCGTCGTAGAGGGGATGCACCGCCCGTGCACCCCATCTACCGACATGACCGCACTTCTTCGCTTGTCGCCGCCACAGGCTGCCAGCCACCACAGTTGATCCTCCGGCCTCTGGTCCCTCAGTCCAAGTCCACGTCCGCCCTTCACCGTCCGATACATCGGCATGGCACGTCCGCCGCACGGCACGCCCATCCTTCATCGCGCCCGGTCCGTCAGCACGGCACGTCGCAACTTGACCTTCACCCGCCATCGATCACTGCATCCGTGCTCGACACCTGCACAACACAAGCAAAAGAACATGCGCATCATACCAGTTGACAATCACTCATCACTCGGTGACCCGGCATACACCCATGTATCCGCAATCTCCCCCTTGATGAGTGCATTGTCAACTACAACACAAATCATAGTAACAGAAGAAGAAGGAAGGAGAAGGTAAAACCCAACCAAATGACCCAAAAGCCTAGCAAAAGCCGAAGAAGGTCAAGTGGAAGAAGAAAAGAACTTGGTCCCCAAAGACATGGGCAACGGCTCGACGCAACCAAGCAAAGCAAAGCTAGCCCTCAAGAAGAGGTAGAACAGGCTCAACACCGCTAGCAAGTACCAATCGAGAATCCAATCGAAAATCAGAGCAAACACTGGCAGAATGCTAGTCCCTCAAGATAGAGGCACAGAGGCTCAACACAACTAGCAAGAAAACCACTCCGAACCAATGCCTTACGGCCAAGACAGTCGATACCAAATGGAGAGTCGATACCAATTGAGGAACCCAGGAAACATGATCCCAGGAAACGTTTGCTAGTCCCTCAAGACAGAGGCAACGGCTCAACACAACTAGCAAACTCCCCCTCGACAAGTGCAAGCGACTAGGAACCGGAGCATAAAAATCCATAAAAAGATCTACTCCCCCTTAGTCGAACAACATAGGAGCATATGATTTGCAAAAATTCTCCCCCTTAGTTGAAAATGCACTTATCAAGCAAAAGGTATCGGAGAAACATCTCCCCCTGAAATGGATTCTCCCCCTTAGAACAAGCTTCCCTCTTCAAAAATGCATATGAAGTCAAAAATGCAAGTCAGGAGCTTCAGCCATATAATCAAAAGAGTGCAAAAATGCTCTAATCGGTATACTCCAACGGCACAATCAAGCACTCCAATAGCAAAGGCTCAAACTGATCACATATACGAAATATGAAGCCTATGAGCAAATGAGCAGTTTTTAGCCAAAAAGATAGTCACCATCAAAATAGCACTAACATGTATAGATAGGAATCCAAACAAGTGCTAAGCATATATACAAGGTGAACTACCCCTAGCAAAGTTCAATCATCATGCATAGGAATGAAGCATATACTTGTGATTTCAAAATTAGATCGGAGTTGCAGCGGTAAAAGATTTCACAAGTTTAAATTTCAGCATGTGATTGCGAGAGGTTGAAAGCTTGTCATTGCCTAACTTTTCAACCGAGCGAAGCCTATGCCGAAGCAATCAGAAGCTTAAAGCTACGGTTTCGGTCATACACTACATGGCTCAAGTTTAACTCAAAGTGCAATGAGAAACAGTCTCGATACCATGAGGTGTTGACAAGCAATCCCATCTCGATCTTTTCAATTCACTAATACTTGGTTCAGATTTTAAGCAAGATATGAACAACCAAGCAAGTGAATGACTCAGAACTAGAGACATATCAACCTAGCATATATGAAAAGCAGGAATGGACTCAACACACCCTACACATGCTAGTTGCATATCTCAATGGTGAACATTTTCAGAGTTATATACATTAGACAAAATTCACCATTCCAAAAATAGCTCGCTCATAACATGTAATAGTGATCAGAAGGAGCATAAGCTACAAGTATCATCATAAGCATCGGAGCAATACTAAACAGAGCATAGTTACATTCTAGTGACTATAGACATGAAGCTCAGAATGTAAGGGCGTATGCTAAAGATGCAAAAGAGAAAAAGATACCAATTGAAAGCAAAAGACAAGAACTCAAAAGAAAAGAGTCAGTCTATGATACATCTCAAAATGCTTCCCCCATCTAAAAAGGGAAACACACACCAAGCTCACCCCTCAACCTATTAAAGGTTGATTCGTCTAAATTCTTGGTGAAAATATCAGCCAGTTGGTGATGAGTATCGACATGGCGAAGGTCGATATCACCCTTCTCCTGGTGGTCTCGCAAGAAATGAAAGCGCACATCAATGTGATTGGTTTTCGAGTGAAGCACAGGGTTCTTAGCAACGCTAATGGCACTCGTGCTATCACAAAGCAAAGGCACTCGAGTAAAACTCAAACCAAAATCACGCAAAGTGGCCATCATCCAGAGTAACTGGGAACAGCAGCTAGCCGCAGCAACATATTCAGCCTCCGTGGTAGACTGAGCGACACTAGACTGCTTGCGAGAAGACCACGACACCAGAGAAGATCCAATAAACTGGCAAGTCCCAGAAGTGGACTTGCGCTCTGTGCGACAACCAGCAAAATCGGCATCCGAAAAACCGCAAAGCGAGAGGGTGGAAGAAGCAGAATACCAAATCCCAAACTCAGGAGTGAAACGAAGGTACCTGAAAATGCGCTTCACTGCCTGATGGTGAGAAGTGCGCGGCGAAGCCTGAAAGCGCGCGCACAAGCACACGGCGAACTGGATGTCCGGCCGTGTCGCCGTCAGGTAGAGGAGTGACCCGATCATGCTGCGGTACTCCTTCTGGTCCACTGCTTCTCCATCCTTGTCAGCATCCAGGGCAGTCGTCGTCGACATGGGTGTCAGAAGAGGCTTGGCCTCACCCATGTCGAACCGCTTCAGCAAGTCTCTCGTGTACTTGCCCTGGTGCACAAACGTCCCCTCTCGGGATTGCTTAATTTGCAACCCGAGAAAGAATGTCAGCTCGCCCATCATGCTCATCTCGAACTCCCTGCTCATAGTATCTGCAAACTTGGCAACCAAAGCGTGAGAAGAACCACCGAAAATGATATCATCCACGTAAATTTGGACCAAGAGTGTGTCTTTGCCTTGCCGGAGGAGAAAGAGCGTCTTATCTACACATCCCATTTTAAAACCCTTAGCAAGCAAAAAGGTTTTTAACCTATCGTACCAGGCTCTAGGGGCTTGTTTCAAACCATACAAAGCTTTATGAAGTTTAAAAACATGGTTTGGAAACTTGGGATTTTCAAAACTGGGGGGTTGCTCAACATAAACCTCCTCCTCAATGTAGCCGTTTAAAAAGGCACTCTTGACATCCATTTGAAAAAGTTTAAAACCTTTGGATGCAGCAAAAGCCAAGAGTATCCTAATAGCCTCCAAACGAGCTACAGGAGCGAAGGTCTCCTCATAATCTATCCCCTCCTTCTGACTATAACCCTTCGCTACAAGCCGGGCCTTGTTTCTCACAATGTGGCCCTCCTCTCCTTGCTTGTTTTTAAATACCCATTTTGTCCCAATAGGTTTACAGTCAGGTGGAGGTGGAACTAAAACCCAAACCCGATTTCGCTCAAAGTTTTCTAACTCCTCATGCATGGCATTGACCCAATCCGGATCCGTCAATGCGTGTCCAACATCTCGGGGCTCAAAATTAGCAACAAAAGCAGAATGAGCGAAGTGCGAGATTTGCTGTGACCTGGAGCGAGTGACTCGCTCGCCGATGTCGCCGATCATCTGCTGAGGAGGGTGCTGGCGCTGGATGTGTCGTGGCGCCTCCCGGGAAGATGTGACCTCCCCCTCAATAGTAGCTGGTTCCACCCCGGGTACAAAAGGTACCGCGCAAGGTGGATCCCACGGCCCCCAGGAAGAAGACGTCTCGGGGCCGTGAGTCGTCGTCGAGGCCGCCTTTGGCGGCGCGGCAGGCGGAGGGGGTGCTGGATCGTCCATACCCTCAGCACCCTCGTCCTCGTCATCAAAAAGAGGCTCTCCTACCTCGTGATCACCTGCACGCTCAAAACGAGAAGAAGGAGAAACAAGAGTCTCGTCGAAAGTGACATTGGAAGTCTCCACGACTCGGTTAGTGTCAAGGTTAAGAACCCTATAAGCTCTAGTGTGGGTACCATAACCCAAAAACACACCGTCCGGAGATCGAGACTCAAATTTGTCCAGGTTGCCCTTCTTCAAAATGAAGCAGTGACAACCGAAGACTCTAAAATAACTTACCTTGGGTTGGCGACCAAAACGCAACTCATAAGAGGTCTTCTTCAAAAACGCTCTCAGAAAAATGCGATTCGAAATATAGCATGCAGTGTTCATAGCTTCGGCCCAATAGCGCCTGGGAGTCCTATGCTCATCGAGCATCGTCCTGGCCATCTCAACAAGGGTCCGATTCTTCCTCTCTACAACACCATTAGAGGGCGGTGTGTAGGGGGGAGAAAACTGATGCTCCAAACCAAGGCGGTTACAAAACTTCTCAAAATCCGAATTTTTGAATTCGGAACCATTATCACTTCTAATAGCTCGCATCGAGTTCAAAGGGAACTCGTTCTGAAGACGCAAAATCAGATTGCGAGCGAAGGAGAAAGTCTCGGTCTTCTCAGTCAAAAAGAAGACCCACGAATACCTCGTAAAGTCGTCAACAACCACCAAAACATACCACTTCCCACCAACCGAGCTCACCCGAGCCGGACCAACAAGGTCCATGTGCAAAAGCTCTCCGGGGTGTGAGGTCATAACCTTGGTCAAAGGATGGTGGGGAGCAGCAACCATCTTCCCATGTCTACAAGCATGGCAAACTAGATCCTTCTCCATCGAAAGCTTGGGCAATCCTCGGATTAGACCAAGTGAGCTAAGTCTTGCAAGCAAGTCAAAACTCAAGTGACCGAGCCTCCTATGCCACTTCCAAGGATCGGAAGAAGAAGGACTAGCCAAAAGACAGTGAGAAGATCCAAAAGACTCCGAGAAATTCGCACGAAAGACTTTCCCAAAGGGCGAAATCAGACATACAAGATCGCCCTGAGGATCTAAGATGCGGCTAAGGTTCGGTTTGAAACGAATCTCATAGCCCTCATCAAAAAGTTGCGAAACAGAAAGCAAATTAAAATGCAGGTTTGAAACAAGAGCAACATTGCGCAACACAAAGTGCTCATTAACCCGCGCCGAGCCAATAGACAATACCTTGCCTTTACCTTTGTCGCCGAAGGTTATGTACTCTTTTCCGGCGACCGGACTATGGCTGGAGAACCACTTGGCATTTCCGGTCATGTGCCTCGAACAACCGGAATCCACAAGCCAAATGTCCTCCAACCGCTCCACCTACATCAATAAAAAGACATAGGGTGAGCATACGGTCCAACACTGGGGTTAGTAAAATAAGAAGGAAACCAGTGTTGGGCCGGCTGCTCAAAAGAATGGTCAGTATAAAAACCATCCTGTCTAGGGGGATAGCGATCACCACGCACAGGAAAACGTGGTCCGCTGGGGAAGAAGCGCTCACCGCGAAACTCAACCTGCGGTGGGGGAAAGCGCTCAACAAAGCCTCCGCCACGGGGCCCAAAACCTGCAACTGCAGGACCCCGTCGGGCACGCTCTCTACGAGGCCTATGCCTAGGAGCCTGGGCAACTGCACCTCCAGGTCTAGCGTCTCTCCTCGGAGCTCTCTCCTGCCTAGGCCTAACAAACTGAGGTGCTGGACCTCTAGGCCTAGTCTCCTTCCTAGGGGTTCTCATCTCCTGCCTAGGCCAGGGACCCTGACGTCCGGGCCTAGCAACTCTCCCCTGGGCCTTCGACACATGTCCACCACGAGCTGGGTGATATATGTCCGGGTTCTCCATCTCCCTAGCACGGCGCGCCTCTCGCTTGCGCCTAAAGCAGAACTCGCTCAAGTGACCATCCCGCCCACAAAAATCACACTGATACCTCACCGCACGCAAAGGGGGTTGTTGGTATGCAGGGACGTGGGTATGGTTCACTTTGCCCTTGCCCTTCTGTGGCAACTCCTCACGAATGGGTGGCATTGTGTCACGCTTGTTCTTGAGGTGATTGGGCTTGGGTTGCCATTGTGGGTTCTTGGGTGGAGCTCTCGGAGGTTCATCTACCACTCCATCCTTGGTGATAGGCTTGGCAGGCTCTTTGAGTGGAAGCTTGGTAAGTTTGGGAGTAGTGGTGGAGTTGGGCTTCTCACTCGGGTTAAGACCACTAGACTCTCCAATCTTCCCAAAAGCGGAAAGATCAACACCCTGCGCAAAACCTACGCCTGGACCTCCAGCAGCTCGCTTGAATTGGGAGATCATCATTCCGAGCTGCGACTCACCACAAGACACCCATGACAAGATGGTCCGAAGGTATGTGTTTTCTTCCTCGACCAGCGTCTTGTCATGCCTCACATTGGCCATCTCCATCTCCAGGCCCTCACACAAAGCGCACCTCTTGACACAAGTGCTATCTGAGCTGGCCTTCTCAAAGGACTCAAGCTTGGCATTCTTCTCTGCCAACTCAGATTGCAAGACAGGACAAGTCTTGCACGCACCCAACAGCTGCGGCCTAGCACGGAGCTCATCCACCTCTCCAACCAACGCAGCATACTTACCCCTCAAGGTGAGGAGATCAGTCATGTGCGTGGTGCACGACTCACACTCCAACTCCTCCGACACAACCACGGTGGACTTGGCAAACTCAAGCTCCTTCACCATGTCCTCCCATTTCTGCCTGAACTCCTTGCGCTCTCTAGCAGCACGCCTAAGCAACTTATCTTGGCTAAGGAGGGCAGCGGTCAACTTCTCAACCTCGGAGGAAAGCTCGTCGTAGGTGAGAGATACCTGGGAGGTGTCGTCGTCGTCGTCGTTCCGAGGCGTGTGCTCCAGCTCGCCTCCGACCTCATCTCCGAGCGCCATGGTGCACAAGCCACCGTCGTCGGCGAAGAAGCACAAGCCGTTGAACTTGTCCTCCAGCTTCTTCTTCTCGGACTCGTCATTGCTTGAGCAAGCGGAGTCGTCATCCGAGCCGTCGACGTCGCTGAGCGTGGCGAAGAAGGCACGCTGCTCAGCTTGCTGCTTCTCCAAGTACTTCTTCTTGATGTACTCCTTGTCGAAGCCGCCCTGCTTCTTGTGCCTTGGGGGGACGTGCTTCTCCTTGTACTTGGAGTCGCGCTTGTAGCCATGATCGCCCCTGCCCGCGTGCTTGTTCTTCTTCTTGGGGCAGTCGGCGATGAAGTGGTCGGGGTCGCCGCACTCGTAGCATCCCGAGCGTCCTCCTCCACGACGGCGGTTCATGCGGTTGTTGTGGAACCGCGAGAACCGGTTGGCAAGCAAAGCCAACTCGTCGTCTCCCAACGTCTTCAGCTGGTCCTCTGTAACAGAAAAGAGACAGGACAAAGCAAAGCCAGCTGAGGGGTTAGAGGAAGAGCCAGAAACCAAAGCCATGGACGGGCGAGAAGGATTTTCAAAAGAGGCCCTCGCCATAGCATCAATCTCACTGGACTTGAGCTTACTGAAGAGCTCGTCGCAAGTGAGGGTCTCATAGTTCGGGGATTTGATGATCGCCTGAACCTTAGAGTCCCACACCGACCGATCAAGAGTATGCAAAAGCTTCAAAGCTCTCTCATGATCGTCGAAAGGCAACTGCTCTCGGTTAGCCCGCATCCTGTTGACAATCACCTGAAAGCGAGCGAATAAACTTTCTATGCTCTCGCCAGGCTGATGTCGGAAGTTCTCGTACTCCCTCTTGTACGACTCGTAGAGCTGGGTTTTGACTTGAGAGGTGCCCTCATGAAAGCGCATGAGAGTAGCCCAAATCTCCCGAGCCGTAGAGAGGTGAGAAACACGATCAAACTCCCCAGCGCTCAAACACGAAAAGAGCGCATTACGGGCTCGGCTATTGGCCTCGTGCTCATCGATCTGCTGCTGAGTCACACGGGCAGCCAAGACCACGTAATCGGCAGAGTTGCAAATATCCCAGACAGAAGCACTCAAACTCTGCAGATAGGCCGACATGCGTATCTTCCAATACGCATAGTTCGTCCCATCGAAAAATGGCGGTTTGCCCACGCCGCGATCCATGTCGCCTTCGGTGGATCTGGAACCGGCTAAGGTGGAAGATCCTTAACCTGCTCCGATACCAATTGAAGGACCGAGAAAGCTCACACAAGGCGACCAGAGGGGGGGGGGGGGGTGAATGGGAGCCAATCAAAATTCTTTCGAATCTTTGGCCAAGTGTCCCAAGTTCAACCCCAAGAAGCTCGAACCCAAAGCGTGATGCTCACGACCCTTGGAAGAGGGTGGATGATCCCTAGGATCACAGCGGAGCACCACCGGACACAAGCGATGCAAAGACCAAAAGCACCGGCACAAGTTTGCCCTTGCAAAACCAAGTCCCGAACGTAGATAGACGGCTACGTCGGAAAATCTCTAAACACCGATGCTAACAAGTAGCAAAGATATCTAGAGGGGTTCCTTGGTGAACTACAAGGCCAAACGAGAAGTCCGAAAACCAAGCGAGCAAGCCGGGAGAGCAAACACACTAAACCGGAACCTACAGCAGGATCCCGGACTGTCCGCCGCTGGGGCTCCGGACTGTCCGGCCTACTGTGGACTGTCCGCGACCTGGCGCCGGACTGTCCGCCGGCTAAAAGTGCAAAACAACACTGCTGCTGAACCTTCCCTGGGTAGTCCCGGACTGTCCGCGGACTACCACGGCGGACTGTCCGCCGGTCACGGGAACAGTCCCCGACCGAGGAACGCAGTCACTGAGCCGACTGCCCCCCCGATGCGCGGACTGTCCGCGGTACAGGGCGCGGACTGTCCGCGACCCTGCAGGGAGGGCGATTTCGATCGCCTTCCTCCCAAATCTCCCCAAATTCGATCCAAAACGAAATCCCAACTTCCCAAACTTGGAGAAGATGATCACGGGGTAGTTAGGAGACTATCCCCAAGAAATCATCCGCTCAAACAAACTCAATCCACGGGAAATCAAAAGGGAAGGTGAGATGAACCGGAAAACGCCACGAAAACGAAATCAACCCGATCTACTTGCTCGTAGGGAGATAGATGAATTCCTTCAGTGGAAATGATCTCCTTTCAAATACGAACAAGTTGATTCAAGCGGATTTCGCAAAGACGCACCGGAGAGGGAGATTGAGTGACGGGAAAATCGTGGAGAAACGAAGAACGCGAAGAACAACGACGAACTCGAATCAAAACACAAATCGACACACGATCTGCAAGGCGAAGCGCAAACACACGCTACGACAAGGTGGATACGGCCACCTTTCCTCAGAATCAAAATACACAGAGTCACGGTCTCTCTGCGGATCTCAACTAGCTAAAGCAGGGGTGTGGGAGAGCAGGAGCAAGGAAGCAAATGACTGCGCTAACTGAGATAGGGAGGAGGGTGTCTCCCCTGGACTATCTATACTAATCTAGACTAAGTCTAATTCCTACTCTACCCCTCACTACTCTAATTACAGAGTGAACCAGTGTAACCCTAAGGCTATTCCGGTCCACCCGCGGTGGTAGGTAGATCCGACGGCCACGCCCGCACAGTCTTCCGCGTTGCCTCCACGCAACCTTCAGATTGCCGCCACGTGCCGCCCTCGCTCTGCACCCCCGGTTTTGAGGCCCAAACCGAGAAACCAGCCTTTTCCATCAGCCCCTGGTTTTGAGGCCCAAACTGGGAAACCAGCCTCCAGCCCGAGTTTTGTGGCCCAAACTCGGAAACCCGCAGCGCCCGAGTTTTGAGGCCCAAACTCGGAAACCGGCCCACGCCCAGGTTTTGAGGCTCAACCTGGAAACCGTCGCGCCCAGGTTTTGTGGCTCAACCTGGAAACCCAGCACCCAGGTTTTGAGGCCCAAACCTGGAAACCGTCCACCCGTTGGTTTTTCCCTGGCTCTACCAACAAACCGGCGTCGTAGAGGGGATGCACCGCCCGTGCACCCCATCTTCCGACATGACCGCACTTCTTCGCTTGTCGCCGCCACAGGCTGCCAGCCACCACAGCTGATCCTCCGGCCTCTGGTCCCTCAGTCCAAGTCCACGTCCGCCCTTCACCGTCCGATACATCGGCATGGCACGTCCGCCGCACGGCACGCCCATCGTTCATCGCGCCCGGTCCGTCAACACGGCACGTCGCAACTTGACCTTCACCCGCCATCGATCACTGCATCCGTGCTCGACACCTGCACAACACAAGCCAAAGAACATGCGCATCATACCAGTTGACAATCACTCATCACTCGGTGACCCGGCATACACCCATGTATCCGCAGCTATTCTGGTCCAACCCGCAGTGGTAGGTAGATCCGACGGCCACGCCCGTGCAGTCGTCCGCGTTGCCTCCACGCAACCTTCCGATTGCCACCACGTGCCGCCCTCGCTCTGCACCCCCGGTTTTGAGGCCCAAACCGGGAAGCCAGCCTTTTCCATCAGCCCCCGGTTTTGAGGCCCAAACCGGGAAACCAGCCTCCAGCCCGAGTTTTGTGGCCCAAACTCGGAAACCCGCAGCGCCCGAGTTTTGAGGCCCAAACTCGGAAACCGGCCCACGCCCAGGTTTTGTGGCTCAACCTGGAAACCGTCCGCGCCCAGGTTTTGTGGCTCAACCTGGAAACCCAGCACCCAGGTTTTGAGGCCCAAACCTGGAAACCGTCCACCCGTTGGTTTTTCCCTGGCTCAACCAACAAACCGGCGTCGTAGAGGGGATGCACCGCTCGTGCACCCCGTCCACCGACATGACCGCATTTCTTCACTTGTAGTTGCCACAGGCTGCCAGCCACCACAGCTGATCCTCCGGCCTCTGGTCCCTCAGTCCAAGCCTCACGTCCGCCCTTCACTGTCCGATACATCGGCATGGCACGTCCGCCGCACGGCACGCCCATCCTTCATCGCGCCCAGTCCATCGGCACAACACGTCTCAACTTGACCTTCACCTGCCTTTGATCACTGTCTCCGTGCTCGACACCTGCACAACACAAGCCAAAGAACATGCACATCAAACCAGTTGACAATCACTCATCACTCAGAGACTCGACATACACCCATGTATCCGCAATCTCCCCCTTGATGAGTGCATTGTCAACTACAACACAAATCATAATGTAACAGAAGAAGGTAGGAAGGAGAGGAAGAGAGAACTCGACCAAATGACCCAAAAGCATAGCAAAGCCGAAAAAGGTCAAGTGGAAGAAGCAAAGAACTTGGTCCCCAAAGACATGGGCAACGGCTCGATGCAACCAAGCAAAGCAAAGCTAGCCCTCAAGAAGAGGTAGAACAGGCTCAACACCGCTAGCAAATACCAATTGAAAATTGGAGCTAAAACAGGCAAAATGCTAGTCCCTCAAGATAGAGGCACAGAGGCTCAACACAACTAGCAAGAAAACCACTCCAAACCAATTGGAAGATCAATACAATCGATACCAATTGAGGGCAAAACTGGAAAACGTTTGCTAGTCCCTCAAGATAGAGGCAACGGCTCAACACAACTAGCAAACTCCCCCTCGACAAGTGCAGGCAACTAATCGGAGCAAAAAGATCCCTCAAGATAGAGGCAACGGCTCAACACAACTAGCAAACTCCCCCTCGACAAGTGCAGGCAACTAATCGAAGCAAAAAGATATTCACCCCCTTAGTTGAACAACAGGAGCATATGATTTGCAAAAATTCTCCCCCTTAGTTGAAAATGCACTAATCAAGCAATAGGTACCGAGCAAAACTCTCCCCCTGAACACAACCTCTCCCGACCAAAATGCATATGAAGTCAGAAATGCAAGGTAGGAGCTTCAGGCATATAATCAAAAGAGTGCAAAAATGCTCTAAACAGTATAGCTCCAAAAGCACAACTAGGCACTCAAATAGCGAAGGCTCAAACTGATCACACATACGAAATATGAAGCATATGAGCAAGTGAGCAGTTTTTAGCCAAAAAGATAGTCACCATCAAAATAGCACTACACATGTATAGATAGGAATCCAAACAAGTGCTAAGCATATATACAAGGTGAACTACCCCTAGCAAAGTTCAATCATCATGCATAGGAATGATGCATATACTTGTGATTTCAATTTTAAATCGGAGTTGCAGCGGTAAAGAATTCACAAGTTCAATTATTTAGCATGTGATTACGAGAGGTTGAGAGCTTGTCATTGCCTAACTTTTCAACCGAGCGAAGCCTATGCCAAAGCAATCAGAAGCTTAAAGCTACGGTTTCGGTCATACACTACACGGCTCAAGTTTAACTCAAAGTGCAATGAGAAACAGTCTCGATACCGTGAGGTGTTGACAAGCAATCCCATCTCGATCTTTTCAATTCACTAATGCTTGGTTCAAGATTTTAAGCAAGATATGAACAACCAAGCAAGTAAATGACTCAGAACTAGAGACATAGCAACCTAGCATATATGAAAAGCAGGAATGGACTCGACACACCCTACACATGCTAGTTGCATATCTCAATGGTGAACATTTTCAGATTTATATATGTTAAGTATAATTCACCATTCCAAAAATAGCTCGCTCATAACATGTACTAGTGATCAGAAGGAGCATAAGCTACAAGTATCATCATAAGCATTGGAGCATACTAAGCAGAGCATAGTTACATTCTAGTGATTATAAACATGAAGCTCAGTATGTAAATGCGTATGCTAAAAAGCAAAAGAAAAGATACCAATTGAAGCTCAAAATAAAAGAGTCAGACTGTACAACTCAAAATGCTTCCCCCATCTAAAAGGGGAAACACACACCAAGCTCACCCCTCAACCTATTAAAGGTTGATTCGTCTAAAGGCTTGGTGAAAATATCAGCCAGTTGGTTGTGAGTATCGACATGGCGAAGGTCGATATCACCCTTCTCCTGGTGGTCTCGCAAGAAATGAAAGCGCACATCAATGTGTTTGGTTTTCGAGTGAAGCACGGGGTTCTTAGCAACGCTAATAGCACTCGTGCTGTCACAAAGCAAAGGCACTCGAGAAAAGCTCAAACCAAAATCACGCAAAGTGACCATCATCCAGAGTAACTGGGAACAGCAGCTAGCCGCAACAACGTACTCAGCCTCCGTGGTAGACTGGGCGACACTAGACTGCTTGCGAGAAGACCACGACACCAGAGAAGATCCAATAAACTGGCAAGTCCCAGAAGTGGACTTGCACTCGATGCGACAACCAGCAAAATCGGCATCTGAATAACCGCAAAGCGAGAGGGTGGAGGAAGCAGAATACCAAATCCCAAACTCAGGTGTGAAACGAAGGTACCTGAAGATGCGCTTCACCGCCTGACGGTGAGAGGTGCGCGGCGACGCCTGAAAGCGCGCACATAGACACACCGCGAACTGGATGTCTGGGCGTGTCGCCGTCAGGTAGAGGAGCGACCCGATCATATTGCGGTACTCCTTCTGGTCCACTGCTTCTCCATCCTTGTCAGCATCCAGGGCAGTCGTCGTCGACATGGGTGTTGGAAGAGGCTTGGCCTCACCCATATCGAACCGCTTCAGCAAGTCCCTCATGTACTTGCCCTGGTGCACAAACGTCCCCTCTCGGGATTGCTTAATTTGCAACCCGAGAAAGAATGTCAGCTCGCCCATCATGCTCATCTCGAACTCCCTGCTCATAGTATCTGCAAACTTGGCAACCAAAGCGTGAGAAGAACCACCGAAAATGATATCATCCACGTAAATTTGGACCAAGAGTGTGTCTTTGCCTTGCCGGAGGAGAACAAGCGTCTTATCTACACATCCCATTTTAAAACCCTTAGCTAGCAGAAAAGTTTTTAATCTATCATACCAGGCTCTAGGGGCTTGTTTCAAACCATACAAAGCTTTATGAAGTTTAAAAACATGGTTTGGAAACTTGGGATTTTCAAAACCGGGGGGTTGCTCAACATAAACCTCCTCCTCTATGTAGCCGTTTAAAAAGGCACTCTTGACATCCATTTGAAAAAGTTTTAAACCCCTGGATGCAGCATAAGCCAAGAGTATCCTAATAGCCTCCAAACGAGCTACAGGAGCGAAGGTCTCCTCATAATCTATCCCCTCCTTCTGACTATAACCCTTCGCTACAAGCCGGGCCTTGTTTCTCACAACGTGGCCCTCCTCTCCTTGCTTGTTTTTAAATACCCATTTTGTCCCAATAGGTTTACAGTCAGGTGGAGGTGGAACTAAAACCCAAACCCGATTTCGCTCAAAGTTCTCTAACTCCTCATGCATGGCATTGACCCAATCCGGATCCGTCAATGCATGTCCAACATCTCAGGGCTCAAAATTAGCAACAAAAGCAGAATGAGCAAAGTGCGAGATTTGCTGAGACCTGGAGCGAGTGAATCGCTCGCCGATGTCGCCGATCATTTGCTGAGGGGGGTGCTGGCGCTGAATGTGTCGTGGCGCCTCCCGGGAAGAAGTGACCTCCCCATCAACAGCAGCTGGTTCCACCCCGGGTACAAAAGGTACCGCGCGAGGTGGAGGATCCCACGGCCCCCAGGAAGAAGACGTCTCGGGGCCGTGAGTCGTCGTCGAGGCCGCCCTTGGCGGCGCGGCAGGTGGAGGGGGTGCTGGCTCCTCCATACCTTCAGCACCCTCTTCCTCGTCATCGAAAAGAGGCTCTCCAACCTCGTGATCACCTGCACGCTCAAAACGAGAAGGAGAAACAAGAGTCTCGTCGAAAGTGACGTCGGATGTCTCCACGACTCGGTTAGTGTCAAGGTTAAGAAACCTATATGCTCTAGTGTGAGTACCATAACCCAAAAACACACCGTCGGAAGAGCGAGACTCAAATTTGTCCAGGTTGCCTTTCTTCAATATAAAACAATGGCAACCGAAGACTCTAAAATAACTCACCTTGGGTTGGCGGCCAAAACGCAACTCATAAGAGGTCTTCTTCAAAAACACTCTCAGAAAAATGCGATTTGAAATATTGCATGCAGTGTTCATAGCTTCGGCCCAATAGCGCCTAGGAGTCCTATGCTCATCGAGCATCGTCCTGGCCATCTCAACAAGGGTCCGATTCTTCCTCTCTACAACACCATTCGAGGGCAGTGTGTAGGGGGGAGAAAACTGATGCTCCAAACCAAGGCGGTTACAAAACTTCTCAAAATCCGAATTTTTGAATTCGGAACCATTATCACTTCTAATCGCTCGCATCGAGTTCAAAGGGAACTCGTTCTGAAGACGCAAAATCAGATTGCGAGCGAAGGAGAAAGTTTCAGTCTTCTCAGTCAAAAAGAAGACCCACGAATACCTCGAAAAGTCGTCAACAACAACCAAAACATACCACTTGCCACCAACCGAGCTCACCCGAGCCGGACCAACAAGGTCCATGTGTAAAAGCTCTCCGGGGTGCGAGGTCATAACCTTAGTCAAAGGATGGTGGGGAGCAGCAACCATCTTCCCATGTCTACAAGAGTGACAAACCAAATCTTTCTCCATCGAAAGCTTGGGCAATCCTCGGATTAGGCCAAGTGAGCTAAGTCTTGCAAGCAAGTCAAAACTCAAGTGACCGAGCCTCCTATGCCACTTCCAAAGATCGGAGGAAGAAGGATTAGCAACGAGACATCGAGAAGATCCAAACGACTCCGAAAAATTCGCGCGAAAGACTTTCCCAAAGGGCAAAATCAGACATACAAGATCGCCCTGAGGATCTAAGATGCGACTAAGGTTCGGTTTAAAACGAATCTCATAGTCCTCATCAAAAAGTTGCGAAACAGAAAGCAAGTTAAAATGCAGGTTAGAAACAAGAGCAACATCGCGCAACACAAAGTGCTCATTAACCCGCACCGAGCCACGGGACAATACCTTTCCCTTACTCTTGTCGCCGAAGGTTATGAACTCCTTTCCGGCGACCAGACTAAGGCTAGAGAACCACTTGGGGTTTCCGGTCATATGCATCGAGCAACCGGAATCCACAAGCCAAATGTCCTCCAACCGTCTTACCTACATCAATAAAAAGACATAGGGTGAGCATACGGTCCAACACTAGGGTTAGTGAAATAAGAAGAATACCAGTGTTGGGCCGGGTGCTCAAAAGAACGGTCAGTATAAAAACCTGTCCTAGGCTGTCTAGGGGGATAGCGATCACGACGTAAAGGAAAACATGGTCCGCTGGGGAAGAAGGGCTTACCGCGAAACTCAAACTGTGGTGGGGAAAAGCGCTCAACAAAGCCTCCGCCACGAGGTCCGTCAACTGCAAAGGCAGGACCCCACCGGGCACGCTCTCTATGAGGCCTACGCCTAGGAGCTTGAGGTTCTGGACCTCTAGGCCTAGTCTCCCTCCTCGGAGCTCTCATCTCCTGCCTAGGCCTGGGAACCTGACCTCCAGACCTAGCACCTCTCCTCTGGACCTTCGGCACTTGCCCACCATGGTGGTACAAGTCCGGGTTGTCCATCTCCTGAGCTCGGCGCGCCTCTCTCTTGCGCCGAAAACAGAACTCACTCAAGTGACCATCCCTCCCACAAAAGTCACACTGGTACCTCACCGCACGCACAAGGGGTTGTTGGTATGCAGGGATGTGGGTATGGCTCACTTTGCCCTTCATTGGCATGCACTCCTCCTGGATGGGTGGCATTGTGTCAAGCTTGTTCTTGAGGTGATTGGGCTTAGGTTGCCACACTTGGTTCTTGGGTGGGGCTCTCGGGGGTTCCTCAACCACTCCATCTTTGGTGATAGGCTTGGTAGGCTCTTTAGGTGGAAGCTTGGTAAGTTTGGGAGTAGTGGTGGAGTTGGGTTTATCACTCGGGTTTAGACCACTAGACTCTCCAATCTTCCCAAAAGTGGAAAGATCAACACCCTGCGCAAAACCTACACCTGGACCTCCAGCAGCTCGCTTGAATTGGGAGATCATCATCCCAAGCTGCGGCTCACCACAAGACACCCATGACAAGATGGTCCGAAGGTATGTGTTTTCCTCCTCGGTTTGCATCTTGTCATGCCTCACATTGGCTATCTCCATCTCCAAGCCCTCACACAAAGCACACCTCGTGACACAAGTGCTATCTGAGCTGGCCTTCTCTAAGGACTCAAGCTTGGCATTCTTCTCAGCCAACTCAGATTGCAAGACAGGACAAGTCTTGCACGCACCCAACAGCTGCGGCCTAGCACGGAGCTCATCCACCTCTCCAACCAACGAAGCATACTTCCCTCTCAAAGTGAGTAGGTCAGTCATGTGCGTGGTGCACGACTCACACTCGACCTCCTCCGACACAACCACGGTGGACTTGGCAAACTCAAGCTCCTTCACCGTGTCCTCCCACTTCTGCCTAAACTCCTTGCGCTCTCTAGCAGCACGCCTAAGCAGTTTATCTTGGCTAAGGAGGGCAGCAGTCAACTTCTCAACCTCGGAGGAAAGCTCGTCATAGGTGAGAGATACCTGGGAGGTGTCGTCGTCGTCGTCGTTGTTCCGAGGCGTGTGCTCCAGCTTGCCTCCGACCTCATCTCCGAGCACCATGGTGCACAAGCCTCCGTCGCCGGCGAAGAAGCACAATCCGTTGAACTTGTCTTCCAGCTTCTTCTTCACGGACTCGTCATCGCTGGAGCCAGCAGAGTCGTCATCCGAGCCGTCGACATCGCTGAGCGTGGCGAAGAACGCACGCTGCTCAGCTTGTTGCTTCTCCAAGTACTTCTTCTTGATGTACTCTTTGTCGAAGCCGCCCTGCTTCTTGTGCCTTGGGGGAACGTGCTTCTCCTTGTACTTGGAGTCGTGCTTGCGCCCATGATCGCCCTTCCCCGAATGCTTGTTCTTCTTGGGGCAGTTGGCGATGAAGTGGTCGGGGTCGCCGCACTCGTAACATCCCGTGCGTCCTCCTCTGCGACGGCGGTTCATGCGGTTGTTGTGGAACCGCGAGAACCGGTTGGCAAGCAAAGCCAACTCGTCGTCTCCCAACGTCTCCAGCTGGTCCTCTGTAACAGAAAAGAGAGAAGCAAGAGCAAAGCCAGCTGAGGGATTAGAGGAAGAGCCGAAAACCAAAGCCATGGACGGGCGAGAAGGATTTTCAAAAGAAGCCCTTGCCATAGCATCAATCTCACTGGACTTGAGCTTACTGAAGAGCTCGTCGCATGTGAGGGTCTCATAGTTAGGTGATTCGATGATCGCCTGAACTTTGGAATCCCACACCGACCGATCAAGAGTATGCAAAAGCTTCAAAGCCCTCTCATGATCGTCGAAAGGCAACTGCTCTCGGTTAGCCCTCATCCTGTTGACAATCACCTGAAAGCGAGCGAATAAACTCTCTATGCTCTCGCCAGGCTGATGTCGAAAGTTCTCATACTCTCTCTTGTACGACTCGTAGAGTCGGGTTTTGACTTGAGAGGTGCCCTCATGAAAACGCATGAGGGTGGCCCAAATCTCCCGAGCCGTAGAGAGGTGAGAAACGCGATCAAACTCTCCAGCGCTCAAACACGAAAAGAGCGCATTACGGGCTCGGCTATTGGCCTCATGCTCTTCGATCTGCTGCTGAGTCACACGGGCAGCCAAGACCACGTAATCAGCAGAATTGCAAATATCCCAAATGGAAGAGCCCAAACTCTGCAGATAGGCCGACATACGTATCTTCCAATACGCATAGTTCGACCCATCGAAAAGCGGCGGTTTGCCCACGCCGCGATCCATGTCGCCTTCAGTGGATCTGGAACCGGCTAAGGTGGAAGATCCTTAACCTGCTCCGATACCAATTGAAGGACCGAGATGCTACCCGAAAGCGACCAGAGGGGGGGTGAATGGGAGCTTCAAAAATTTCCTTTCAGAAACTAAAGCCACTGTCCCAAGAATCAACCCCAAAAGCGAACTCTAGAGCTTGCTAATGTCCACGACCCTAGATGTAGGGTGGATGCTTCCAAGAAGCACAGCGGGACACTAGACAATTCTAGAAAGCCAACACAAAAGACGGAAATCAATTCCGAGATCGCACGAACAAACAGCGAACGAAACAGCGAACTCAGGGCTGCATCGGACGCTGGCAGCGTCCGATGCCCGAGCATCGGACGCGTCCGATGCAAACAGTGCCTCTCGGGAACCTCTCTGGACAGGCAACGGACGCTAGCTACAGTGAAACCCTAGCGTCCGATGCTTGACTCCCGGCGCGTCCGATGGCAACGGACGCTCCGGTGGTCAGCGTCTGATGCTCTTTTAAAGAGAGCCTGTCAGCTGACACGTGGCATCGGACGCTCTGCCAGTATGATCCAGCGTCTGATGGTCCCGACTGCAGCGTCCGATGCTCACAGAAAATGCATTGTTCTTCGGCGATTCAACCCGATCTCCTCCGAATCAAATGCTCTAGGCCTAGGATTCAATCTAAGGAGTCACAAGGATGTTAGTGAGCTACTCCTAAGAGATCATGGCTCGAACCTAACTCCAAATCGGTGAATCACGAAGTTTTGGTGCAAAGGAGCAAGAACACAATCTGAAGGGAAAATCGACCGATCTCCTAGACCGTGAGGTTTGAGACAAATTCCTTTGGTGGAAAGAAGTGCCTCACGATCTAGAACAACTCAGTTCAAACGAATTTGCAAAGAGATCAAGCGACGGGCAAATCGTGGAGAAAAGGGATTCCGCGAAGAACACCAACAAAACGAGAATCACAGCCACGAATTGCAAGCCGAAGCGCAAACACACGCTACGACAAGGTGGATACGGCCACCTTTCCTCAAAATCAACAAGTACACAGAGTATCGAGGTCTCTCTACGGATCACAGCTACAGCAGGGGATGGGAGAGCAGAAAACCCTAACTGAGTGAGAGCAAATGACTGAGATAGCTACGATAGGGAGGAGGGTGTCTCCCCTAGACTACTTATCCTATTCTAGTCTAAGTCTATTTCCTACTCTACCCCTCTCTATTCTAATTACAGAGCGAACCAGCTAAACCCTAAGGCTATTCTGGTCCAACCCGCAGTGGTAGGTAGATCCGACGGCCACGCCGTGCAGTCGTCCGCGTTGCCTCCACGCAACCTTCCGATTGCCGCCACGTGCCGCCCTCGCTCTGCACCCCCGGTTTTGAGGCCCAAACCGGGAAACCAGCCTTTTCCTTCAGCCCCCGGTTTTGAGGCCCAAACCGGGAAACCAGCCTCCAGCCCGAGTTTTGTGGCCCAAACTCGGAAACCCGCAGCGCCCGAGTTTTGAGGCCCAAACTCGGAAACCGGCCCACGCCCAGGTTTTGTGGCTCAACCTGGAAACCGTCCGCGCCTAGGTTTTGTGGCTCAACCTGGAAACCCAGCACCTAGGTTTTGAGGCCCAAACCTGGAAACCGTCCACCCGTTGGTTTTTCCCTGGCTCAACCAACAAACCGGCATCGTAGAGGGGATGCACCGCTCGTGCACCCCGTCCACCGACATGACCGCATTTCTTCACTTGTAGTCGCCACAGGCTGCCAGCCACCACAGCTGATCCTCCGGCCTCTGGTCCCTCAGTCCAAGCCTCACGTCCGCCCTTCACTGTCCGATACATCGGTATGGCACGTCCGCCGCACGGCACGCCCATCCTTCATCGCGCCCAGTCCATCGGCACAGCACGTCTCAACTTGACCTTCACCTGCCTTTGATCACTGTCTCCGTGCTCGACACCTGCACAACACAAGCCAAAGAACATGCGCATCAAACCAGTTGACAATCACTCATCACTCAGAGACTCGGCATACACCCATGTATTCGCAACTTGCGCACTTCTCCGCAGTATGCTTCCATCTTCGGATCGATGCAGCTCGAAGCCTTCATCACTTGATTGACGATGAGTTGTGAGTCTCCCCGAACGTCGAGGCGTCGGACCCCGAGCTCAATGGCGATACACAACCCGTTGACGAGGGCCTCATATTCTGCAACGTTGTTGGAGGCGGGGAAGTGTAGACGCAGTAGGTAGCGCATGTGGACTCCGAGGGGCGAGATGAAGAGCAGGCCCGCGCCGGCTCCTGTCTTCATGAGGGATCCGTCGAAGTACATGGTCCAGAGCTCGGCTTGGATCTGGGCCAGAGGGAGCTAGGTGTCGGTCCACTCGGCGATGAAATCTGCCAGCGCCTGTGACTTGATGGCCTTCCATGGGGCGTACGTGATGGCCTCCCCCATTAGCTCGGCTGACCACTTGGCGATGCGTCCTGTGGCTTCCCGGTTGTTGATGATTTCGCCGAGGGGGAAGGATGAGACCACCGTCACCGGATGCGCGAGGAAGTAGTGCTAGAGCTTGCGCCTTGTGACGATGATGCCGTAGAGTAGTTTTTGGATATGCGGGTACCGGACCTTGGCCTCGGAAAGCACCTCACTGATGAAGTACACTGGCCTCTGGACTGGTAATGCGTGACCCTCCTCGGGCCTCTCGACGACTACCACCGCACTGACCACCTGAGTGGTTGCGGCTATGTAAAGAAGGAGGGGCTCGGGGGGATCGTTACCTTGGGCCAGTCGTGGTGGCACGAGGATTGGTGCGGAAGTCAGCAGCCTTTTCAGCTTGGCTAAGGCTTCTTCAGCCTTGACGGTCCATGCGAAGTGCTCCGTCTTCTTTAGCAGGCGGTAGAGGGGTAGCGCCTTCTCCCCCAGCCTCGAGATGAATCGGCTGAGGGCGGCCAGGCAGCCTGTCACCTTTTGCACGCCTTTGAGGTCTCGGATTGGGCCCATTCTTGTAACCGCCGAGATCTTTTCGGGGTTGGCCTCGATCCCGCGCTGAGAGACGATGTAGCCAAGTGTTGGTAGTTCTTAGCTTCACTAAAGATAGAGCTAGGCTACTATCCCCGGCAACGGCGCCAGAAATGCTTGTTGACACTTCTTAGCGTCACTAAAGATAGAGCTAGGCTACTATCCCCGGCAACGGCGCAGAAATGCTTGTAACAAGTCCGGGCACTATGCCTAAAGGAGTGATGCCAAAGCAGCCGTCTACCAATGTCTTGCGGGGTTGTCAGTCCCGACACTAGTAGGAGCTAGCTAGCGAGAATGCAATCTACTAGGAGGAGATTCTGCAAGCGCACAGAACTATCGGAGTAGCACTTTCCCGGGAATACCGGGTGTCGATTTATTTGATCCCAAAGGAAGGCGGTTGGTGTTGGAAATTGAGTCAAGGAGGGGGTAAGAGTCGAAGAAAAGGAGAAAAGAGAAAAGGGGAGGAGTAAGGCTAGAAAGAATATGGATGGATAAAGTAAACGGCTAGGATAAGGTGAATAGGATAAGATAACTAAGATAACTAACTAATGACTATAAAAATAACTACTAACTATACCTGGGTAATTATGAATGCAAGATAGGCAAATGCTAATAAATAGTTTAGTTAAGATTAATGTCCAGTTCTATCTTATCAAGTAACGAGGCGTACTAGCCTTTACCACTGCTTAGGTTGAACGCTAGCACAACGAGCCTTACTGTTAAACTGGGCCAACTACGTGGTGGAATTCAAGGCGCACAGGGCTGTCACCACCTGCTTGCTACCACAGCTATCCGGGGGTCCAGCCGTATCTAATGAATAGTTTATAACTAAGCACCACGCTTAATTATATCCTATCTACCTCTACCTTGGCCAAGAATAGAGATAACCTTGCGGACACTAGAGCAATTACTTGACTTAATAGAGTAAACACTAAACTCACTAAATAACCTATTAACAAAGATCAAACACTCAACTCACTAGAGATTAACTACTATGGTTGAGTGAATTGAAATGTAGATAGCTAGTGTATTCAAGTAACCTATCAAGTATACTACTCAATACTAGAAGTAGAGTAAAGTGAATACTTGAAATGATATATATTAGAATAAAGTGAGTACTTGAAATACAAGAGAGCAATACCAGACCAGAGATGAGGAAGACTCTTCCTTCACTCTAGACCCGATCACTCGCACGCCTCTACTCTTGAGCTAACCCTAGAGCAGCGCTTCCGCGAGGGCACTAAGGCAAGGATGCCTTGCTCTTCTCTAGCTACTACTTGCCTAAGCTTGGCTAAGCCCTAGCTCTCTAGCTCTATAGCTTTCGCCTGATGCTCACTTGCTTTCTTCCTTGCTTGAATGAAGTGAAGGCCGGCAGGGGGTATTTATAGCTTCTAGGACCAGGGGGGGGTACTTGTAGTGGAGTGGCGTAGGGTTAGGGCAACCCTGCCCTGGCGGGCGCCAGTAGGGGGGGTGGCGGGCGCCACCCCCTGCCCTTGGATCCCACCGCCATTGCATGGACGGCATCCAGGGGGTCCCCAAGGTCGGTTCCCAAGCTGGTTGGGCCAACCCTAGTCGGCCCATCTTCGGTTCTCGGCACGATCCGCGTCACTCGCCTCCCGATCCGTCGGATGAACCGACCTAGGTGATCAACGGCCACCAAAGAGTGTGTGGGAGGTCCCTTGGATCGATGACGTGGCAGGGGGGGGAGGATTGGGCCTCTCCCCCCTGGCGGGCGCCACCTAGGGGGTGGCGGGCACCACCTAGGGGGTGGCGGGCGCCACCCTGACCTAGCCCAAATGGGCCCTGGTGGATGGGCCAGGCCCCTGGTGGTCCAAATCTCCAAATTTCGCCAAATTCCTGTATTCAAATAAAATTCTATGGACATGTGGAATTCGGTTAGTTTGAAACCTATTTGACTACATTTTATGCCTTTTCGGTGATTTCTAGGGTAAATTGTTGATGGAAAACAGGTGTTTAAGGACCATCAACACCAAGCAACATGCCTCGGGGCACGCCGAAGACGCACTTTTCGGGGTTGAGCTTCACATTCTTGGCCCTGAGGCACTCGAACGTAGTCTCAAGGTCACTGATGAGGTCTCCGACTTTTTTGGTTTTGACTACGATGTCATCGACGTAGGCCTCGACAGTTTTGCCTATATGCTCGCCAAAGATGTGTTGCATGCATCGCTGATACGTAGCCCCGGCGTTTCGGAGGCCGAAGGGCATGGTAACATAGCAATACATACCAAAAGGCGTAATAAAAGATGTAGCGAGTTCGTCGGATTCTTTCATCCTAATTTGGTGGTAACCGGAATACGCATCAAGGAATGAAAGTACCTCACATCCAGCAGTGGAATCAACAATCTGATCAATTCTAGGCAAAGGAAATGGAACTTTTGGACATGCTTTATTTAAACCAGTGTAATCTACACACATCCGCATTTTTCCATTCTTTTTCTTAACTAATACAGGATTGGCTAACCACTCTGGGTGAAACACTTCCTTGATGAACCCGGCCGCCAAAAGTTTGTGTACCTCCTCGCCGATGATCCTGCGCTTTTCCTCGTCGAAGCGGCGCAGGCGTTGCTTCACCGGTCTGGACCCAGCCCGGATCTCCAAGGCGTGCTCGGCGACCCCCTCGGAATGCCCGGCATGTCTGAGGGGCTCCATGCAAACATGTCGATGTTCGCACGGAGGAAGTCGACGAGCACTGCTTCCTATTTTGGGTCGAGGCTGGCGCTGATGGCCAGGGTCCTGCCGTCATCGACCGAGGCTGGGTTGACCGGTATCTGCTTCGTGTGCTCGGCAGGCTCGAACGTGCTGGCGTGGCGCTTCGCCTCTGGGGCCTCGTCGACGACCTGGGCTGCTAAGGCCTCGAGCGAGTCGAGGCGGACGTTGGCCTCCCCGCGTTCAACGCAGTTCACGTCGCACTGGTATGCATGCTCGTAGGAGGTGCCGATGGTGATGACTCCCTTCGGTCCGGGCATCTTGAGCTTCAGGTAGGTGTAGTTGGGCACCGTCATGAACTTGGCGTAGCCAGGTCGCCCGATGATGGCGTGGTACGCGCCTTGAAACCCGACCACCTCGAAGGTCAGGGTCTCGCAGCGGAAGTTGCTCGGTGTGCCAAAGCAGACTGGGAGGTCGACGCGCCCGAGGGGGTAGGCCTTCTTTCCTGGTACGACCCCGTGGAACCCCCCAGGACTGGGTCGGAGCTGGTCCTCCGTGATTCCCAGGATGACAAAGGTCTCGAGGTACATGATGTTGAGGCTCGAGCCTCCGTCCATCAGCACCTTGGAGAATTGCACGTTCATGATGACTGGGTCGACGACAAGGGGGTAGGCCCCCGGGTTCGCGATATGGCGCGGATGATCATCTCGGCCGAACGTGATCGGCGCATCCGACCAGTCGAGGTAGCGAGGGGCATCGTGGCGAAGCGTGAAGACCTCCCGGCGCTCCTTCTTCCTATCCCGGGCTGAGAGCCCGACGGTCGGGCCTCCGTAGATCATGAAGCAATCACGCACTATGGGGAACTCTGGGTCCCCGTCGTTGCCTGGGTCGTCGTTTCTTTCCTTCGGCTTGTCCTCCTTCTTGTCGCTGTTGGTATTTCTTAATGCATTCACTTTAAGATGAGTCACATAAAATAATAAGCTAGTGAAAGCACTAAAGAAAACACGGGACACTACTAACTCCACTAAACGTCAAGTTGTCATCCCCAACATGAAGCTAGCAATGTAATTATATCAGAGCACTAGATAAAAAGATAAATATTTATCCGCAAGCGCACAGATAAACATACCCGTTGTAGAGCATTTCACCCAAGCTAGTCTCAGGTATCGTTATTTATATTTAGCCTAGAGACTAATCAATTCAAGGTGATGATAGTATTGAAAGAACTTAACAGCATGGCACACACACACTAATAAATATAAGTAGGAAACAGGTATAAGATAAATGATAAAGGATAAAGGATAACAGAGATCAGATCAATCAAGGATAAGCTTAGAACAGTACTGCCTAGCTAGATGATGATTAGAACAGGTATAAACAAGGAATATTCCTAAGTTATTCTAATTATAAGTCATAGCATACAATGATTAGTGCAATTATATTTAGCAATCATTGACTAGGTCACATCATATTTATATTCAAGAGGCAACTCCATAGCTAAGGTGTTAAGCGTAGTAACCCTTAAACCATGAGTTAACTGAGCCATACTGAACACTACATTCGGGAGGTGGAATACAAAGGACTCAACAGGTCTGTCACACCTGCGATCTACCACTCTATCCGGAACATAGGACGTATTCGCAGATAAATAGTTTATAGACACCACGTCTACATAATATTCATCACCCACCCGTTGATCATTATGATGAGCGCTATACGAACATGAGTATAAATATAAAGATAAACTATCTATGCCAAATATATAATCAAAGCAAACTATAGGCATTATAACTAAGAATATAATCATTGATGTCTTAATCATATCAATTGTATTGCTATCTAGAACATAATAATGAATAATAAAGTGAATTAGATCATCGATAAGAACTAAAGTACGAACTAGAACAAGATTATGAACTAGAAGATGAACTAGACGATGAACATGAACTAGACGATGAACTAGAACATAAACGATAAAGAACAATGATGAACTAGAATAGCTATTATGCAATAGATCCATAATGTTAATACAAGAGAGAAGAACTTGGGTTTACCGAGCCTTCTCGTGACTAGATTAGGAATCCAAGCGAAGCTTGCCTCCTCTAATCCTATTCTATCTACTAATCTAGGTGGATGAAGTTCTAAAGCCTCTGAGTGATCTTCTTCTATCTAAACCCTAATTTCCTGGTTGCTCTGGAATTGCAGATGATTGAATGATTGGAATTGAATTGCCTTTGGAGAGGGGGGTAGGGGTCTCCTTATATAGCCCTGAGTGACGAATCGTGATCGTTGGATCAAACCGACTTGAGGTACGGCCGAGATGCATCTAGGAGGTCGGTGGAGATAGCTTGCAAAGGAAGGAGCCAGGTGGGCCCCATGGGTGACCGATCGGTCTCCCTGTGGGACCGGTCGGTCCCACATGTCGGGCTCCCGTGGTGTGCTTCGTCGTGGTGCCTTTTGTTGCCTTCTAGAGTCTTCTTCCGATAACCCAACGTGGCGGTGAAGAAATCTGCTTCGGGTTCCTTCTTTGGGAAGCAATAGGGTCGGTTTTCCTGTTTACTCCCTGGAAAATATAGAATCACGAAAACTCGTGGAATTTGTTAGTTTAAACCTCCTATTTCTAAGTTGGTAATCCTTTTTAGCATTTATTCAAGTCTTGTTGACCATAAATTTTGGTACTTAAGAAGTGTCAACAAGCTCCCCCAAGCTTACCTTTTGCTAGTCCCTTAGCAAATATTTATTTGAAATTGTTATTATACCTTCACATATAAGAAAAAATCTTTCTTGATTTAGAGTTAATTATCCTGACTTTCTCATCTTACCTTTAATCATGGAGCTTTTGCCTTTACCTGGGTCTTAAACAATTGAAAGATAGAACAATTAGGTTAAGCACTGTATCTCTAATTCTTTGATCAACCTTCATTCTGGAGTTTTGCATATTTTCGAAATAAAGATCAGAGATTTGTATGACACTCTCAAATCGTTCTTTTATATTTTATGATTCCTCACTGATGCAGTATTCCTTCTTCTATTGATATATATCTGGGGCTTTAAGAAGTGAAAGCATATCTTACTGAGTCAAAGTTCAAAGTTTAGGAAGAAAGATGTCATACTCATAGATCAAGACTTTAGAACATTTGAAATTTGTCACCTCTTGCTGGCATATTGTAATTAGAGGGACCATGGGCTATCATTCTTTTTCTCATACTTTTATCACATATCTCTCTTTTTTTCTGAGGTAGTCGGACACTTGTCCCTTTTTATTTCCTCCTTTTATACTTTTGCATAGCCCATGCCTCTAACACAATACTACTTCGGAAGAGTGAATCTTTTAATAAAACATTCTTGATCTCTAGAGCATGATAAATTTCTCAACCATAACTTAAGAACTTGGAACAAAGCAAGTAGCCTTATCTTATAATCATGTTAATGGCTCTAGGTAGGAATTCATGTTATGTCATACAGGATCTCATCATGTGTTTTCAATCTTTCAAAAGATAAATCTCCAGAACTCTAGTTTCTCTAAAAATTAGATAAACAGCAGCTCAAACCTTTTTATATCTTATCTCACAATTATCTAGACTTTAGATCAAGCATTTGCCATCCACAGGTTTTAGGTTTAGAGTTCATTCAGAACAACTTTGTTTTAGAACTCAAGAAAAATTTAAGTTTAAACATTAAGTACTTAAAAAGGCAGAGCATAGGTTTATTATATTAATATGGGCATAGGTCCCTATCCACCTAGACATTTATTTAAAAATCTTTATCTAGTTTATAACAGTATTTTACCTTTTCTCCATTGATTTAATCTAACTAAATTGGACTAAAAAGACAGTGATACTTATCGTGATAACTGAGGGTGCTCTCCCCCAAGCTGGATCTTGACTTATACTTTTCCTCGGAAGTCGAGAAGACTGATAATTAATTCTTGAGTCCTTCTCTTCTTCTCTTCCTGCTGATTTCAAAGATAGACAACACAACTAGTGGAACTTGATTAAGCGTTAGTGATAAATATTCCTCCATTTGTCTGGTTGTCTTAAAGCTCTTAAGATTATCTATGTTCTTTCTTTCCACTAAGCAAAGTTCAGCAGTGTTTTTATAGTGTCTTTTTAAATTTTATGGTGAGCCTTCATGTGCCCACATTTTTTTTAAGGGTGAGCCTTCATGTGCCCACATTTTTTTGGTATTTTAAATTTATGAAAAACTTAAAAGGGTAAAGATACTTATGGATATACGGGGGTGCCTTCCCCCAAGCTGAATGTTGATGTAGTCACTTTATAATGTAGCAGACTGACAGTGGATATGTCCTTCCTCTATTGGAGCTTTGATTGATGTTGCAGTTATTGGGGTAATGCTCCGACAGTGAATGGGGCTTTTATTTGTCAGCTCTTTATAATCTTTCAGACCTTGTGAAACTCAAATAGACAGCAAAACTTGTGGAACAGATTAAGTAGTAGTGGTAGGCCACTCAAGCCTTAGATGTCTAGAGTTTCAGTAAGATCTCTCTCTTCTCTCTCTTTTTCTTCTTTTCTTTTTTAATTTTTTTTTGAATGATGCAAGAGAAAATGCTACAAGATAAAATGCAGAAGTAAATATGCATATTTATTTATTTATGCCTCCACAGAGAGTGTAGACTCTCATGGGGCTTAGAGTTTTTCTGAGTTGTTTTCTGATGTGGATATAATTGTTTAAGTAGTAATATGGTCATGGTAATTATGCAGTGATGAATCTAATGGTTTACGGATAAATACCGAGTTACCTTCCGGCGAGGATTCGATGTTTGTAGTCTATCGAACAAGACTCTTTGTATGCTCTTTACTCTTCCTTAGGTGCATCAGCAGATCCTGAAGAGGACCTTGGTGATTGCACATCAGTAGAACTCTCTTTCTTTCTCCACACTTGTTTGACTGGTGAACTTGTCTCCTTCACTTCTTCGTTCTTCGTTTCTTCTAGTTGGATGTCTTTGCTTCTGGTAACTTCTCCTTTATAGCCAGCCCATCCATCCTTGATTTGTCGATTCTTGTTGTATCGGGATGTGCGACGTCTCCTTCGTGAGTGATTCTTCTTTTCCTGCACTTTAGGGTCATAACTATTGATGTAACAGCGTACCTTTTCCGTGAAGAACTGGAAGTGGATCTCTCCAGATCTCATGTAGATGATGGCGCCAGTAGTGTTGAGGAAGGGTCTTCCTAAGATGATATGAACGTTGTCTTCTTTCCCCATGTCTAGTACTACGAAGTCGGTGGGAACATAGTGGTCTTTAATTTGGATCATTACGTCCTTCACTACTCCTTCCGGAAATTGATAGGTTTGGTCCGCCATCTGCAGCTGCACATATGTCGAATACATAGGTCTATTCTTATATAATTGCTCATAAGTTACCTTAGACATTATGTTGACACTTGAGCCGATGTCACAGAACGTCTTGTTGAAGGTACTCCCCTCGATCTTGCAATCGATGGTGGGTACTCCTGGGTCATCTCTCTTGGCGAGGAATGGTGATGCGAGAAGGTAGTCGTACTCTGCTTCAGCAGAGCTGACCATCCATACTGTTTCTTGATGTGGTTGTGTAGTCTTGTTCTTCCTTCTTCTGTTTTTATTCTTCCTCTTTGATGATGTGATGGCTTCATATTCGTAGGGTGTCTGTGGGTGAACTTTAGTAGTAAGTGCCCGGCCCTTGAAGCTGAATTTCTCTTTGTTGCCCGTGATTGTGAAGCAGATCTTGGCGCTGTCCGTGTAGATGATAGCCTTGGTTGAGCTTAGGAACAGGCGTCCAAGAATGATGGGTGCGTTCTCGTTTCCACATGTTTCAATGATCATAAAGTCCGCACACACATACGAGTTTCCTACTCGTACACAGATGTCTTCGAGAATTCCCAATGGGTAGCACAGTGTCTGATCTGCAAGCTGCAAACACATGGTTGTATACAATAAAGGTGCACCGTGTATTTGTTCATATATTACCTTTGGCATAATGTTGACACTCGCTCCGAGGTCACAGACTGCTTCTTCGAAACTGTGGGGTCCAATGTGAATTGGAATCACAGGTCTTCCTGGATCTCCTTTCTTTGGGGCAATGGAGTCATCCATCCATTCCCTTGAAGGTCTGGGTATGAGATGTCCTGCATCAAAGATGTCTACAAGATTTGCAGTTTCTAATTCTTCTGGATTTCCTGGAATCTTACCGTTTTCAGTCACAGGGACTGATGCTGCTAGTTGAGATAATTGAGATTCTATCATTTTGTTAAAGCTATGCTGATTCTTAATGGCAGAACTAAAGCTATCCATTCTAGTATTGATATTTTCAAGTAGTTTATCATTGGAAGCTATCTTCTTAGACATATTTTCAATTATTTTATTTTGATTAGATATCATCTCTCTCAAAGGTGGTTGGTTGAAAGTATTACCTTGGTAGTTACCTGAGTAGTTACCTAAGTAATTAGGTCTTGATTGTTGATTCCATCCTTGAGCTTGTTGAGGACGATAGTTGGTGTTGTTGTTGATGTACCTTGCATCCTCTTGAATCTCAGGGCAGTTGTTCCCTGAGTGTCCTGTGCCTCCACACTCTTCACATGTCATGTGAGATTCATAGATTTGCTTGATGTCTTCTCTCTTGGGAGTGTGTTCATCAATCTTCTTCATGAGTAGGTCAAGTTTGGCAGACAGCATGTCTACTTCCTTAAGTTGATGTATTCCTCCCCTCTTGCGTGGTTGAGTGCGTTCCTCATTCCATCCTTGGTTTGAGGCCATCTTCTCTATGAGTGAAGTTGCATTGTTGATTGTGAGTGACAAGAATGATCCTCCAGCAGCGGCATCTACATTCTCGCGGGTGTTTGAAGTGAGCCCGTGGTAGAAGGTCTGCATGAGTAGCCAATTCTCCATCCCATGGTGAGAGCATTCTGATATGTAGCCTTGAAAGCGTTCCCAAGCTTCTGGGATTGATTCTTCATGTTGTTGTTGGAAAGTTGAAATCTTGGCACGGAGGGCATTCGTCTTGCCTACTGGAAAGAACTTTGCTAGGAAGGCAGTTGAACAGATCGCCCACGAGGTGTTTTTATCTTTGTTGGCGTAGAACCATTGTTTAGCTTTTCCCAAAAGTGAGAATGGGAACAAGCGAAGTAGAATGGCGTCCCTTTCGACTCCTCTGATGGTAAAAGTGCTGCATATCTCCAGAAAGTGTTGGAGATGAGCGCTTGCGTCTTCATGTGCCTTTCCGCAAAATTGGTTAGCTTGCACCATGTTGACCAAAGCTGGCTTGAGTTCAAATCCGTTTTCCCCTACATTGACTGCTGGTCCAGTCCTGATGTTGGCAGTGGTTGGTGCAGAGAATTCGCGGAGTGTCTTGTCGGCCATAGCGTCTAGTTCTGGTGTCAGGCTTCTTCTTGTTTGGCTAACTTCTGGTAGTGGTACTGAGGGCCTCTTGAGTTTGTGTCTGGTTTTTCTTAATAAAGCTTCGGGATCCTCAGTGTAGTTGTTCGGAAGTTGGAAACCAGTCATACATTACCCTGCATAAAATGATAAAGATAAACACGGCCAGGGTAAGTCTGCAAAAGTAAGTAATTAGTGTGTTATCACATGTGTGCATATGATATGTTCTAGCTACCGCTCTAAATGCTATTAATGCAATGTCCTTTCAATGATTATAAAGATAATAACGATAAACCCTAGGTATCATCCCTAGTTGAATTGATGTGATCCCCGGCAACGGCGCCAGAAATGCTTGTTGGTATTTCTTAATGCATTCACTTTAAGATGAGTCACATAAAATAATAAGCTAGTGAAAGCACTAAAGAAAACACGGGACACTACTAACTCCACTAAACGTCAAGTTGTCATCCCCAACATGAAGCTAGCAATGTAATTATATCAGAGCACTAGATAAAAAGATAAATATTTATCCGCAAGTGCACAGATAAACATACCCATTGTAGAGCATTTCACCCAAGCTAGTCTCAGGTATCGTTATTTATATTTAGCCTAGAGACTAATCAATTCAAGGTGATGATAGTATTGAAAGAACTTAATAGCATGGCACACACACACACTAATAAATATAAGTAGGAAACAGGTATAAGATAAATGATAAAGGATAAAGGATAACAGAGATCAGATCAATCAAGGATAAGCTTAGAACAGTACTGCCTAGCTAGATGATGATTAGAACAGGTATAAACAAGGAATATTCCTAAGTTATTCTAATTATAAGTCATAGCATACAATGATTAGTGCAATTATATTTAGCAATCATTGACTAGGTCACATCATATTTATATTCAAGAGGCAACTCCATAGCTAAGGTGTTAAGCGTAGTAACCCTTAAACCATGAGTTAACTGAGCCATACTGAACACTACATTCGGGAGGTGGAATACAAAGGACTCAACAGGTCTGTCACACCTGCGATCTACCACTCTATCCGGAACATATGACGTATTCGCAGATAAATAGTTTATAGACACCACATCTACATAATATTCATCACCCACCCGTTGATCATTATGATGAGCGCTATACGAACATGAGTATAAATATAAAGATAAACTATCTATGCCAAATATATAATCAAAGCAAACTATAAGCATTATAACTAAGAATATAATCATTGATGTCTTAATCATATCAATTGTATTGCTATCTAGAACATAATAATGAATAATAAAGTGAATTAGATCATCGATAAGAACTAAAGTACGAACTAGAACACGAACTAGAACAAGATTATGAACTAGAAGATGAACTAGACGATGAACATGAACTAGACGATGAACTAGAACATAAACGATAAAGAACAATGATGAACTAGAATAGCTATTATGCAATAGATCCATAATGTTAATACAAGAGAGAAGAACTTGGGTTTACCGAGCCTTCTCGTGACTAGATCAGGAATCCAAGCGAAGCTTGCCTCCTCTAATCCTATTCTATCTACTAATCTAGGTGGATGAAGTTCTAAAGCCTCCGAGTGATCTTCTTCTGTCTAAACCCTAATTTCCTGGTTGCTCTGGAATTGCAGATGATTGAATGATTGGAATTGAATTGCCTTTGGAGAGGGGGGTAGGGGTCTCCTTATATAGCCCTGAGTGACGAATCGTGATCGTTGGATCAAACCGACTTGAGGTACGGCCGAGATGCATCTAGGAGGTCGGTGGAGATAGCTTGCAAAGGAAGGAGCCAGGTGGGCCCCATGGGTGACCGACCGGTCTCCCTGTGGGACCGGTCGGTCCCACATGTCGGGCTCCCGTGGTGTGCTTCGTCGTGGTGCCTTGTGTTGCCTTCTAGAGTCTTCTTCCGATAACCCAACGTGGCGGTGAAGAAATCTGCTTCGGGTTCCTTCTTTGGGAAGCAATAGGGTCGGTTTTCCTATTTACTCCCTGGAAAATATAGAATCACGAAAACTCGTGGAATTTGTTAGTTTAAACCTCCTATTTCTAAGTTGGTAATCCTTTTTAGCATTTATTCAAGTCTTGTTGACCATAAATTTTGGTACTTAAGAAGTGTCAACAGTCGCCTTGCTTGGAGTAGAAGCCTTTTACTAGCCGGCAGTCCTTCAGCTTGTGGTTCACCGGGCCTTGGTGAAAGGTGCATGGTGCCTCGAGCATTTTGTCGAAGACAGCCCCATCCGGGGGGCCTCGAGGCCTCTTGTTGTCGCGGGCGCCAGCGAGGACTTCGTCGTCGTCGTCGTCATCGGCGTCATGTTTCGCCTTCTGGCCTTTGCCTTTGCTCTTCTTCTTTCTGTTGCGGTTTTTGGCGTTGTTGGCCTTGGCCGAGCCCTCCGGTGCAGCTGCCGCCTTGCCCTTGTCCGTGGTGTAGCCAAAGAAGGTCCCCACTGCCTCGTCGCCCGAGGCAAAGCTGGTGACGCGGTTCATCAACTCCTCGACCGTCTTGGGGCGGTATCGCCCTAGCTCGTGGATGAGTTCCTGGCAGGTCGTGCCTGCGAGGAACACTGAAATAACGTCTTCATCAGGCACATGGTAAAGCTCGAGCCGTTGCTTCGAGAACCGCCGAGCATAATCGCGCAGATGCTCATCTGCTGTCTGCCTGCAGCGTCGTAAGTCCCAGGCATTGCCTGGGCGCGCGCAGGTGCCTTTGAAGTTTCCGACGAAGATCTTGACTAGATCGTTCCAGTCGTGGATTTGATGCGCCGGGAGCTCCTCGAGCCATCGGCGCGTGGTGTCCGTGAGGTAGAGGGGGAGCTGCCGGATGATTGCGTGGTCATCATCCTTGGCCCCGCCCAGCTGGTAGCCAAGGCGGAAATCAGAGAGTCATAACTTCGGCTCTACTCCACCGTCATACTTCACGATGTTCGTCGGGGTCAGAATCGGTCGGGGAGCGTCGAGGTGCGGATGGCTCGGCTGAAGACCTTAGGGCCCGGGGGCTCGAGGGTCTGCCGATCTTCGTCGCTGTCGTAGCGCCCCCCTCGGTGGACGCTGTAGCCGCGTTCCTCGCCTCCCTTGTTCTTACGTCGAGGGTTGCCTCGGGCCAGGAGTGCGTCTTCCTCTACCTTGGCGTTGGCTTCCCGAGCCCGAAGGATGTCATTGCGGGCATCGTTGGGGTCTCGAGGTGGCCGGTTGTCGATGATCCGTTCCCGGACTGGCTTGGCTCGAGAGGGGTCCGGCTAGTGGACGGACAACTCCCGCTTGTTGCGGGGTTGTTCCACCGGTTTTGCCGAGGCCGCCCCTCGTCATCGTGAGGCCGAGCTCTCAGCCTGCTGAACGGCGGCCGCCTCGAGAAGGTTCTTCACCTCCCCGAGCATGCGTCTGGCATCGGGGCTGGAGATGGCGGGTAGGTCGCGAAGTAGCATTGCGGCTGCTACCACGTTCTGTCCGGCTCGAGGGAAGCATACCCCGGGCCGAGCCGGGACTTCGTCCTCGATGATCTGTCGCTGGACTTCTCAGGCTCGGGCCCGAGCCCCGGCACCCCGAGGCTGGGGTGGCTCCTGTGCGAGGGTCATCTCGAGCTGTAGTTGTCGCTCTCGGTCTTCCTCGGCTCTGGCGATCGCCTCTCGTAGTTGCGCGAGCTGCGCCGCCCGTCCGTCGTCAGGCTGTGGTTGTGGAGCCGGGGCCTGGCATCCGTCTCCCCGCTGGATGCGCGAGCCGCCCGCCGTAGCCACATCGCCGGGTGCGTCGAGGTTGAGTGCCAGCACGTTGTCGTCGCCTGGGTCCGTGGTGTCAGTCACCTCTACCTCGAGGTGGAAGCACTCTCTGGTGGGGTCCCAGAAGTCAGGGTCGTGGTAGTCGTACTCGTCGGACTCGGAGCTGATAACACCGTGCCTCCCTGGCCCTTGCTGAGACTGCAGGTCACGATACCATTCCCCGATGGTGCCTTGTCGAGGTGGCTCGATGACTCGCGAGAAGCCGCGGTCGATGTGCGCGGGGTAGATGATCTCCAGGTTGGTCATGGCCTAAAGAAGTGGGCCCGGGCGCTCCTCCCGGTCCGTCGGTGGCTGGTCCCGACGGCGCTCGTTGAGGTGCCAAGCGTAGACAGCCGCGGAGTTGATGAGGCCGAACGGATGCTGCCGGCATCGAGCGTGGTACACCCCGTGCGGGAGGAGGTTGGGTGGCGTCGATGGTGCACGGCTCGGGGGCCTCTGGCCTGGTTCCCGGTCCGTGCGCATGATGAACGCAAAGTCACTGGAGGAACGTGAGCGTGTCCTGGAAGCCTCCGGCCGCACGCTAGGCGGGTTTATCCTCGGGGAGTCTGCACCAGCCGCGGGGAAGAGGGTGTAAGCCGCGGGCCCGGTCTGTGTCGGGCGACGGCGGTGATGACGGCGATGCTCACGGGGTGGCGACGCATGGTGGTGCGGGCGACGCGCCACCCCTCCCGTGCGGGGTGGCGAGACGCGGTCTCCACCCGGGCCCTCCGTGGAGAGCAAGGTCAACTCGTTGCCGTTGCCGGTGGCTAGGAACTCAAGGCTCCCGAACTAGACGACGGCACCGGAGGAGAACGAAGACGTGGAAGAAGCCATCCAGAGGACAATGAGATCTCGTCTCGACACGCGAAGAGCCCCTACCTGGCGCGCCAACTGTTGGTGTTTCTACCTGGGGGTATGACACCGACGAGTAAACGATAGCGTGGTCTCTCTCTAGATGGTGATGCAAGGGGACACAAGGGTTTATCCTGGTTCGGGCAAAGAGTGCCCTACGTCCAGCGGGGGGAGGATGTTCTTGTATTGCTTGCACCGAAATGCTTGTACAGGGGCGAATACAAGCTCTGTGTGTGGGTTCGGTTGTGAGTGGTCTGCTCGAATGCTAGAGTCTTGCCCAAGAAGGCCCCTGGCGCCCCCCTTTTATAGTGCAAGGGGGATAGCCAGGGTTACATGATACTAGTATAGAAAGTGGGATGGGCGATGCCTAGTTTTTAGCGAGGGGTAGGAACTACGTCTTGTCCGCCTGTTCGTCCTTGCTGACGTGGGGGTTGCTCCTGTAGCGTCCTTGAGGCGTGGCTCCCATCCCGGGTGTGGGCGTGGCGACGTGGCGGCGTGTGGTCGTACACTATCCCACGATCCGTCGTACGTGTAGTGGTTGTACTGCCCCGGGTTCCACGGCGCCATCCTTGGAGTTGGTGGACTTGCGCCACGGTCTCAGGCCATCGGGTCGGCCCTTCCCGAGGCCTAGCGTGAGGCCTTGGGCGAGGCGGAGAGCGGAGATGTCCCCCGAGGCCTCATTGCGGAGGGCTCGGCAGACGGGACCGGGGGGGTTCGTACTCGCGATGTCGGTCGTACAGTGTGCACAGTGTTTTTGACTTTACGGGGAGAATCGAGTCTTCCATCGTACCACGGTATGCCTGAACGGCAGTGTGTCAGGGGTGCAATGGAGTGGGTACAGTGACAAACAGTGGTGAATAGTACTGCTGGTGTGCCTTTTTAGGTCCGGAGATCCGCCGATGGAAAGATTGCATCCGTCCCGTCTCCCCTCGCCCCCTGCACGCCCCTGTGTTGTCCCGTCGGCGGGTGTCAGCGCGCGTCAGGGGGATGACGTGGGTTTGACTGGGCGTGGGTAAGGCGAGCGGTAGTGCGGTTGTCAGAGGAGTCAGTGACTTCCTTCTTGAGGAAGATTTGTAGGGCGGTGGAGAACGCGTCCGAGGCCTGGCTTTGAGGGCTCGGGCGAGGTGGCGAGCGAGTGTTCTCCCGAGGCCTCGCTGGGAGGGCTTGGGCGAGGCGGAGATTGGGGTGCCCGTCCGAGGCCTAGCGCGGAGGGCTCGGGCGGGACGGAGATGGAACATTCACCCGAGGCCTGATGCGGAGGGCTCGGGCGAGGCGGAGGCTGGGCTTCGTCCTTGAGGTTGGTACGGCCCTATCTCCCTTTAAGGTGGGCTCTTGGGCCTGGTGGGTTGTAGCAGGCGTCGTAGTGTTGGCCCTTCAAGGGGTTGGGCTTGCTTGTCTTTTTATTAATTGGTGTTCTAGGTTTTAACCTGTTTTTGCGTTGATTGAGGGTACCCCTTTGTCGTTCCCTCGACATAGCTGCTGTAGTGATCTACAGAGATGGAAATCATTCATTTGTGTATTTTAATTTTAGGAAAGCTGTTTGTAATCACCTTGTAGCCTCGTTGGCTTTTGCGGTGAATTCTTTCATGTTCGCAGTTTGATCTTTGTTCTTTGTTTTCCCCTCTTTGCTCTTTCACGAGTTCTTTCAATTTCAAGGATGGATTGCAATTTTATTTGAACCATCTTGTGTTAGGACGTGAGAGGCATCTTTCCACCAAAGGATTTTCTCAGATTCCTCACGAGCACATAGATTAGACAGAAATCGTTTTCATTCTCCAAACTTTTCCCTTTTCACGTGATCTATGATTTCTCGAGATCAAGTTGGGTTCAAGCCATGATTTCTTAGAAATAGCTCACCAACATGTTCAAGATCACCTGGGTGAAGTTGGGTTGCAAGCCCTTTTGATTTGGTCGAGATCCTATCGAAGTTGTGTTTGCCATGGGTTGTTTTGCGTTGTTTATGTATTCTTGGACTGTGAAGACAAGGATGATATATTCCCTTGTGGTTCGGCCCTTTGTGATGAGTGATTGGTCAACAGGCTCATGGGTAGGCGTGAGTGGACAACATGTCTCTTGGTTGTGTTGTTGTGTAGCTGTGGAGCTCGGAAGCAGTGGTCGATGGCGAGGTGAAGGTCAAGTAGAGGCATGACATGTTGATGGACCGGGAGTGGCGAAGGGTGGATGTGAGGCTTGGATTGATGGACCAGAGGGTCGGAGGACCAACTGTGGTAGCTGGCACTTGGCTTTAGCAAGCAAGAGCACATGTGATGTGCGACTGCATCGTCCAAGTCAAGATGGAGGACGATGGTGTCGTGGCACTTGGCGGAGGCCAGACACGGGCTTGCACGGGGCAAGTGCTGTCAGTCGAGTCAAGGAGGAAGGTGACAGTGTTGTGCTCGGCGGAGGCCGGACATGCATTGACATCGGTGTCGGTGGCTGGGGCGTGAGACCCACGCTCCGTCTTCGGCGCAGGTTTGGTAGTTGAGCCTCAGAAAACTACCCGCTACGGTTTCTGAGTTTAGGCCTCAAAACTCGGGGTGGCCGGTTTCCGAATTTGTGCCTCAAAACTCAGGGTGGACGATTTCCAGGTTTTGGCCTCAAAACCTAGGCTGACGGGTTTGCTGGTTTGGGCCTCAAAACCCGACAAAAGTTCCCATATGGAATAGGATGACGCGTGGCGGCACCACGAGGCTTGCGTTGAGGCGAAGCTAGCAGTGAGAAGGCGCGTCAGTCGTTGGGACGACACGTGGCGACATCCTGGAGCTTGCATTGCGGCGAAACGAGGGATGAGAAGGCGTGTGACCGTAAGACCTGACAGAGTTGGACTAGAATACCCCTAGGGTTAGCTAGTTTGCTCCTGTATCTAGGGGTAGAAGGGGTAATACGTGTAATAGGTTATAAATAAGGGATGACACCCCTCATCCTCCCTATCACATCCTTGCAGCATTTCATTCCAGACACACTTATTCATCTATTAGGGCTTTCTTCCTCTAGCTGCTTGTGATCTGCAGAGACGACATAATTCCTCTTTGTAATGTGGATTTTAGGAAAGGAGATCGTAATCTTCTTGTCTCCTCGTTGGGACAGTTTGCTGAAATCTTTGATTCACGTTTTGAGTTCTCCGTGTTTCTCATTTCCCCACTTTTGTTCGTTCATGAGATTTCTTGTTTCGAGGGATGGATTGAAAATTCATTTGAACCATCTTGTAGTGCTTCGTGAGAGACATCTTTCCACCGAGGGTTTCGTGTTCTTGTTCTTTCTCTGTGAATTTCTTCGATTCACTGATTTGCAGTTAGGTTCGAGCCATGATCTCTTAGGAGGAGCTCACTAACTTGCTTGTGATCCCTCACACGAACTTCCAGCCTTAGAGCTTTTGATTTGAGGGAGATCGGGTTGAATTAGCGGAAGAACATTGTTGTTTCGTGGGCATCAGACGCTGCAGTTCTTGGCATCGGACGCTGACCCTGACAGCATCAGATGCTTCATTGCCACATGTCAAGTTCTGTGTTTTTGAAGTGGCATCAGACGCTACAATACAACATCCAATGGTTGCCCAGTGAGGTTTCAGAAACCCTCATCTGGCATCAAACGTGTCAGGTGCTCAGGCATCGGACACTGCAGCATCCGAGGATTTTCTTGGCCTGCATCAGACGCTGAAGAATCACTATAGCAGCTTCCGATGGTCTAACAGTAAGGTTCTAGAGAGCTCTTGTTCACATCGGACGTGTCCGACTTGAATGCATCGGACGCTGCCAGGGTTTGATGTGCCTGGTTCCGCGTTGTTTTGTCTTAGCTCGTCTGTTTGGCTTTGATTTGAGCTCCGACTTTTGTGTTGGGTTCCTTGGCTGGTGTAGTGTCCCGTTATATTCCTTGGGAGCATCCACCTTATCATTAGGGTCATGGACATTACCGAGGTGTGATTTGCTTTTGGGAAGTGAGTTTGGGACATCAGCCATTCATTCTTGGAAAAGAATTTGAGGCTCTCATTCATCCCCCTTTGGCCCCCCTTTTTGTCCTTCGTGGACAGTCTAGGACCCTGACTGCGGACACTACACGCATCTGGTTTTGATACATGCAGTTGCCTGTGCAGTTATAAACTTGATGTGTCAGGTGAAACGTGGACAGTTCGCGCCCTAACGGCGGACAGTTCCCCGACAAGTTTTGACAGTCTAGAATTCACTGATTCCACTGTTCAGTTTGAACTGCGGACAGTCCGGCGTGCAAATCGCAGACTGTTCGGGACCTGTCCAGAACATTTTTTTTGGCTTTTGAACTGCAGACAGTCCTGGCCTTGACCACAGACAGTTCGGCAGTGCACCCCGGACAGTTCGAGCCCTGACTCCAGACAGTCCAGCCGTATGCAGTTTTGTCGGCTTGATTTTTCTGCCTTGTGTTTGCTTCTAACGCTTTCTCCGGTAGTTCCGCTGTACCTCTAGAACATCTCCTAAGGTATCCAACCACCCTTTGGCTCGTGGGCTAGTCGCACTCGTGGTTTTTCTTTAGGGACAATGATCTCAGATAGTAGCCTAAATATTTCAAAAGAAATTTTACGGCTCCCATTTCCCAGTATGGTTGCCGTTTCTGATCCTTCAAAATTGTTATAGAGTGGAAAATAAGAAAAAATGAAGTACTATAGTTCTAATACACATGTCTAGTATACAATTAAATTTCTAAGACCTAAGTAGATTCAAACATAGACGTAAACACTTGAAAAAACATTTGCCTTTAAGGAGTGAGCGAACTCACCGGTGTCATCCACGCCCCCGCTCTAAACCACCTCAATAGACTAAATGATCTCACAATGACACCGCTGCCGCCCACCGCCTCGCCCAGCGCGCTAGGGTTTCGCCAGAGGTACGCGGTCTCGGCAAAACCCTAGCTTGCACGTGACACCACCTTCTCCCACCTATGCCGCCATGGAAATGGCACCTTCGCCCTGACCTGGCCAAGTTGCCTCCACCGCTTCCAGGGCCCTTAAACCACCCGTCGGCCTCCCATTCGCCTGACCAGCCTTCCTCCCCCAAACCCTTTTCCTTCTAAGGCCGAAGGAGTTTGGGAAGATGAGAGATCTCACCAGAACCCTAAGCAGCAGATCTAGGAGGAGGCCAACCCCACCAGTGTTGGCGCCGCCATCGGAGGGTAGAGAGGGAGGAGCCGGTGGTTAGGTGAGGTGTGGGTGCGAGGGCACAAACACGGGCATGGGGAAGAGTTCATCGTATGCCGGGGAGGTGCTCGTCAGGGAGAGAGCGCGCGGTGGGCGGACACTGTGTGTGTGAGTGAGTGAGTGAGAGAGAGAGCTAGGACGCAGTCGCTGTGCGTTTCCGTACGGCTGGTTTAGCCGGCCATAAGTAAAGAAGTCCTTTACGATACCAAAAATACCCACTAGTTGTTGAAGGCCACAACAGAAACCAATCCAACCTAACTACTATTACTATGTGCCCTGCTAGCTTGATGGACGGTGAGGATATTCTTGCCAAACACATACACAAGCGGCGAGGCTTTTCCCCTCCAATTTTGTTCTGTATCCACCACTACTACCTGTCAATCGTCTTCTAGAGTTCAGGAACAAAATAAATGGACTACGACACCATGCAATTGGGAGTGGCACAGTAGTGATTGTGCTGGAGCAAATATGAAGACAGTTCATTATCTCTTCTCTGTCTCTACGACTAAAAAATACCCAGAACAATCGTCCCCACCGACGCTAATCGCCTCGCCCGCATGTAACGTCCCCCTGGCACTAATCGCCTCATCTGCATGTGACATGCACCTCCGTCTCCTAAAGCAAATTATCTCTCTCTCTCTCTATATATATATTATATATATATTATCATTATATTATATATATAAATAACCAGAGCAATCGTCCCCCCGACGCTAATCGCCTCGCCTGCATGCGACAGGAACCTCCGTCTCCTAAAGCAAATTATTATATTATCTCTCACAACTAAAAAGACTAAAGAGGAGACACCGTTTTGGTGCGGAAAAATTTCGCTTCACCTCTCCCTTCGTCCGTGCGATCCCTCCTCCCCGCGCCCGCGCCCTTCTCCTTCCCCTCCACGCCGCCCCCCCGCCGGCTCCGGACCCCTCCGCGCGCCACTCCGGCCTGTGCGCCCCGCCGCCCCCGTCCTTCCCCTCCAACACTCCGGCCGCGCGCCCCGCCGCTCCGCCCGCGCGCCCCCCGCCGCTTCGCCGCTTCACCTCTCCTTCGTCGTGCGATCCCTCTCCCCGCGCCGTTGCTCCTTCTCCTTCCACTCCACGCCCCCCCGCCGCGCCGCTCGACCCCGACGCGGCCCCCCCCCCGCCTCCCTCCCCCCGCCCCGTCCTTCCCCTCCCACCCTCCCCCCCGCTCCTCCACCCCCCACCACCCCCCCCCCCCCCCCCCCCCTCCGCTCCGGCGCGCGCCCCGCCGCTCCGCCGGCCGAGCGGCGCCCTTCTCCTTCCGCCTCCACGCCCCCCCCCCGCCGCTCCGCCGCGCGCCCCGCCGATCCGCCCGCGCGCCCCGCTGCTCCAGGTATCAGCGCCGGCCGCGCGCACCGCCGCTCCGGGTCTCGCTCCTCCTCAGGCTCTTCCTCCCGCTCGCTGTCCCACTCCGTCTCCTCCGGCTCCGTCTTGTCCCGCTCCCGGTCGCGCTTGTCGTTGTCCTCCCAGTCCCGGAGCCGCTCCCCTCCGGCTAAGCGCAGGTGAGGCTCGATCCAACATGCTAGAGATCCACTAATTCTACGCTAATCTATTAGCTTCTGTCGCTAATCTATTACCAATCTCTCATGGGCTCGCCGCGGTGTCGCCCTCGCCGCTCTGCGATCTCTGTCGGTGCGCCGGTGAGTTGGCTTCACTTCCCCACGCGCTTCTTTCGTTCATGTGGTTTCGAATGTTTGATGGATGCGCTGATTAGGTTTTAGTCGTGAGTTCTTCCCAATTTTTGCTGATTTGGATGGGTGGATTAGTAGAACTGTTGTTACAAATGTTGTGTCTCTGTGATTTGTGGGCTTCGTGACTGTAGGTAGATTCTTGGGGGATATTTTCAGTAATAATTACTTGCAATTATTGTTCCTACCTGTTAAGAAATGCGCTGAATGAGCATTGAACTACTTCTAATTCTGATTACATACAACGTTTGATGAATAATAAGAACTGCTTGTTTGACCAAATTTTGATACTTTTAGAAATATTTATATGCAAAGCCTGTCACGATCCTTCACTACCAGGTAGCAATTGCAGTAGTATTGATACAATTTGGTAAAGAATCAGAGATAGGTTAGACTGGGAAGTAGCAAGGATCAAAGGCAGGCAGGTAGCAGGAATTGCAGTAGTATAGTTCAACATCTCTCTGCAATCTATTGTGAGTTAACCTCTTTTCCTTTTTTTTGTTGGCGAGATTGGCATGGCGAGATGTGGTTTGTTTTTTTTGGGCAAGAGCGGTGAGACCTGGTTTCTCGAAAACCTTCTGAGTGCCTTTTGTTTTGTGTAAAGAACAGATTGCTCGTTGTTTGCTGGACGACTTGCGATTCACTGTATCCAACCTTTTCTGGTCCTTGAAGCACCTAGACTGAACATCGATCGCTGGAATCTCAGCTTTATGGCAGGACGTCCTCGCTACGATGGCAGGTCATCGTGTCCCTAAAAAGTATTTATCTGTGCTACAACTGTAATTAAATCCAATTAATAACAATCAACTGTATTTAAACTTGCAGATGGGAATACAACAAATGAAATGGACAAATATGCATCCAGTCCCATCAACCGGATTGTCATATGTTCAAAAGAGCGCAAGTGTGATTGTGACAGAGCACGATTTGCTGCAATGTCTACTGAACAAAAGGCGCTACTTAATAAGAGATGACGTGAGTTGTATGTAATAAAAAATACACAAAAAAGTGCAGGAATCGGAGTTCTAGCTGATATTGATGAGAGTTTAGCTGAGACAGATATCAACACTGTTCAAGAAGCGGGTATGCCTATAAAGAATCATGTTTTAATTACGAAAATAATTAGAACAATATCATATCTGATACCGTAGTTTTTTTACTAATAATATAGGTGCAGTTAATTCATCTGGTTCCATCGATAATATTGTCATATGTCCAAAAGAGCGTAAGCGTGAACTAAACAGAGCACAAAGGGCTGCAATGTCTCCTGAACAAAAGGCGCTAATAAACAAGAGGCGGCATGATTCGTATGCGGCAAAAAATACAGCCAAAAATGCTTCAAGAAAACTACAAATGACTCTGCATGAGAAGATGGACAAACGGAAAGAGAGCAACAAAAACTATAAAAGGATGGTGAAAGAACAACGAGCCAATAATTCGCATCCGGACTCGATTGCCATGGAGAGCCCTCACTTTAAGCCACGTCTCATTTTCCCTTCTTCACCTCAATCGCCTAAAATGCCTTCATGGGATGTGGAAATACCCGAATTGAATCCCACGTTTATTTCCATCACGCCCACTATAGTTGAAAAACCAGAAGTCCAGGCGCCTGAATTGGCTGCAACACATATCATACATAGGAATCGAGTGACCAATGGAGAGAGAAATTGCCTTCTATCCCGTCGCAATCGAGCTTTTGAAGAAAACATTGGAAGAAGAGCTAGAGGGTCTGTGGATGGAAAGTGCAATGATGTGAACGATCAGACTCAATCTAGTGTGGTTTGCAATGGTAATTAGCCTTCATCACTCTATATTGCCGGCACTTTCACCCTCATTCTTCTATTCCAAATACTCATAGCTTTTCTTACTGCAGATGGTGTCACCCAGAAAACTCCGGTTACACCACCTAACAATTGCACAGGTGTACAGACACAACCGTCTGTTGATGGTTCTACCTATTCAAGGCCTCCAAACGGCCCACAAGCTCACACAGAGGACTCTGTGGTCTCAGATGGTATTTTTTTTATTAAACTTACTCCTTTTATTTTTTATGCCACTTGTAAGGAAAATGGTCCTCGGACTATTTAACTTCGGATTTTGGTGTTTGATGAACAACATAACCAAATTGGACTAATGCGTTTGCAAGTGTTTGTTTTGTAGTCCAATAGGTGCAAGTGTGACTTGGACAAAGGCTAAGTGGTGATCCGATGATCAACACCTCAAGCAAGACATTTGAAGCTAGATAGAAGACTCTCAAGATCAAGCAAAGCCCAAGGCACAAGAATGGAACCAAGACAGCGCAAGAAATCGCGAAGAAACGAAGCAAGGAGGAGCATCGGACGCTGCCCACGCAGGCATCGGATGCTCCGGTGGCAAACCCTAGCTCGTGTCAGCGCCAGCAGGAGCATCGGACGCTGAAGACCGAGGCATCAGACGCGACTGTGACACTGTGCAATCCTGCACAGCGAGCATCGGACGCTCCGATGCTAACATCGGACGCTACAGGACCCTGCGTCCGATGACCATGCAGAGAGGTTCCAGAGAGGCTCTGTGAGCATCGTACGCGTCCGTTGATCAAGCATCGGACGCTGACTAGCCGTTGCGACACAATGCCAGGTCGGCATCTGGCCGTTAAAGGAGCATCGGACGTGTCCGATGGTCTCGACCTCAGCGTCCGATGCTACGCTGTGAAGTCCAAGACTTTCTCCCAACGGCTCTATTTGCTTGGGGCTCTATATTGAAGGGATATGGGGATGCTTCACTGAAGGACCGGATTAGCGACCAGAGGGGGGGTGAATGGGAGATTCAAATTCAACTTGTGAATTGTATAGCCCTTGTCCCAAAAAATCACCCAAGAAGCAAGGACTCGAAACGACCGGAGAGTTCACGACCTACAAGTAGGTGGATACCCTAGGAAATGTCCTAGTGGTACAGCGGAACCTCCAGAGAAACTTCGAAACCAGCTGCCAAAGCCACGGAGCCAAGCTACACAAACTTGAGGGTCGCGGACTGTCCGCCACTAGAAGTGCGGACTGTCCGCCGGCAAAAAGACCGAAACAGAACTGTTCTGATCAAGTTCTGGACAACTCCCAGACTGTCCGCGGTTTGCACGCTGGACTGTCCGCCGTACACGTGAACAGTGACTGCCGTGCGTCCGATGCAACCCCTGTGCTGTGTCCGATGTGACCCCGGACTGTCCGCGGGTCACTGGCGGACTGTCCGCCGGCCACGAGGCCGAGAACAGTATCGCGCTGCGTAGTTCTGACCTGAGCAAGTCCCGAGTCCCGGACTGTCCGCCACTGAAGGGGCGGACTGTCCGCGAATGAGCAGAACGCAGGAAAAGCTCTCGGGATGAACTCCAAATCGATCAAAGCTTCACCAAACGAAAAGGGACTTTGATCAAACTTCTCCCAGGTGATCCTCTATGTATTGGGGTGCTAATCCTAAGAAATCATCGCACCAAACCAAATAGATTAAGAGAGATTCGTGAATCACCGTAAAAGGGGGAAAAATGAAGAACAACCACGAAAACAACCCGATCTCCTAGACCGTGAGGTATGAGATGAATTCCTTCGGTGGAAAGAATAGCCTCACGATCTAGAATAACTTGGTTCAAGTGGATTTGCAAGAGACACACCAAGCGAAGAGATCAAGCAACGGGAAAGTAAGCACCAAGAGCAATCCGCGAAGAACACAACAAAACGCGAATCGCAGACACAAGAATTGCAACCGTGTGGCGAACACATGCTACAACCGTGAGGTTACGGCCTCACTTCCTGAACTTCCCAAAACACGGAGACATGATTGAGTTCTGGGGATCCTCTACAGCTAGGTATGATTAGAACCCTAAGCAGGGGCTAAAGAGAGAGAAAGCTTAGAGCTAATGACTGTGTGAATGTAAAGGATGAGGGGAGAGGAGGGGTGTCTCTCTTATTTATAGCCTAAACAATAATCCCCTTCTAATCCCTAGGATAACTGAGCGAAACGGCCAACCCTAGGGGTATCCCGGTCCAACTCTGCTTGATGTTGATCCGACGGCCACGCGCCTTCCTCACCCTTTGCTTCGCCTCGACGCAAGCCTCAGGATGCCGCCACGTGCCGTCCTGCCGACCACCGCGCCTTCCTCACGGATAGCTGCGCCGCCGCGCCAGCCTCTCCACGCCGCCACGCGTCGACCCGTCCTTTTTGCGGACCAACCCCCGGTTTTGAGGCCAAAACCGGGAAACCTGGGCCATCCCCTGGTTTTGAGGCTGAAACCGGGAAACCTGGGCCATCCGCTGGTTTTGAGGCTGAAACCGGGAAACCTGTCCTCCGGCTGAGTTTTGTGGCCCAAACTCAGGAAAACCCGCGCGCCCAGGTTTTGAGGCCCAAACCTGGAAACCGGCTGTGACACCCTAGTGTCAAGCACTGCATTAGGCACTGCAATTAGCCACTAAGAAAGCATAAGCAATGCATTGCATCATTTCATGTGTATAAGTATGCCTTTGATCTTTTGTTGTTTATCTGAAATTGGATTTCTATTTGACTTGATGCTTTGATTTTGGCTTTATTCTTGAGGAGGATTTAAAAATGGTTTTCAGAAAAAGTGTTCTATATGAAAGTTGTAGAGAAAAATATTTTGAGCAACTTTTATATTTGGGTCAAAGCCTGGTTTGGAGTTTTTCAAACTGTTTTTGAGAAGTCAAACTTTGGAAATTTCTGGAAAAAGAAAAAGAATAATTTTCTTTCCCGGCGCCAACCCTTCGGCCCAACCGGCCTTTCGGCCCAGCTAGCCGCGCCGCACCCAGCCTCGCCCGCGCGCCCGCAGCGCGCAGCGCCAGCCAACCAGCCTTCTCGGCCCAGCCCAGCCGCGTAGCCTCAGCGCCTTCGCCCGCGCTGCTCCCGCGCGCGTCCGCCTGCGCGACGCGCAAGTCCGCCAACCGCGCCGCGCCGTACGCCGGCGATAGCGCCATGTGGCTACCATCTCCTGCTCCATATCCGCCTCCGCCACTCCTCGCCCGATCGTGCCCGCACGGACACGCAAGCTATCGCGCTCGCCCTCTCGCCGCTCGCCGCGCCGCTCGCCGTGCACGGCAGCGCCTGCCCCGCCTCGCCGAAGCCGCCGCGTGGCTGCGTTAGCCTGCGCGAGCCTGCGCAAAATCTCCCGTCACCCAGTCCCCTTCCGATTCTCTTCCACCGGAGCAAGCAAGCCATCCCGCTTGCCCACTCCTGCTCCGCGCCCGCCTGTCATCGCCTCGCTGACCGAGCCGCCGTGGTCCCCGCCACGACCGGCCGCCCCTCCGCTCCGCCGGGCAAAAGCCCGAGCGCCTCTCCCACTCCCTCACTCACTCGCACACTCACTCTCGCCCTCGCTCCCCACTCTCACCCGCGCGCGAAGCGAACTGAGCACTCTCCGCTCGCTGCAACCACCGCCGCAAAGCCCCTTCCCAAATTTCAGTCACCACCTCCATCACCGGCCGATTAACCCCGGCCACTGCCCCGCCTTCGTCTCGGACACACGGTGCGCACCCCCGCGCCATCCGCCGAGCTCCACCGACGCCGAAGTCCGAAGAGCCCCGCCGCGGAAGCATTCAGCGCCGCTCGGAGCCCGGAGCCGTTCGTCCCCGACCCGAGCTCCACCGCCTCCCTTCTTCCTCCTCCAGCTTCGCCAAGCCAAGGCAAGGTGAGAACACCAACTAGCCCTAACGCTATCGTTCCCTATCTCTCTGTTCACCACGGCCGAGCGCCATTGCCGCCATCGCGGACCTCACACGTGGCCAGCACGCACCAGCGCACCTCCGGCCAAACCATCACCCCTAGGACTCCCCTCTAGGTTCACTGAGTCTCACACGCCCGCCAATTTAGCCGGCGACCGCCGGAAACGGCGTAGCCGCGCGATGTCGCCGCCGCCGGCACGCTACGGCCGTGCGCTGGCCAAACCACCGGTACCGCCGGATGCGCCTCGTTGAGACGAGTCCGCAGGGCCCAGCCTCCGCGCCGGCGACCTCACCGACGGCGAGAAATCGCCGGACCAATCCCTCCCCTGTGTTCCGTCTCGTCCGAGCCCCCGAGCAAGGCCTCGGACGGGCGCGCCTGTGTTCCGTCTCGTCCGAGCCCCCGAGCCAGGCCTCGGACGGGCGCGCCTGTGTTCCGTCTCGCCCGAGCCCCCGAGCCAGGCCTCGGACGGGCGCGCCTGTGTTCCGTCTCGCCCGAGCCCCCGAGCCAGGCCTCGGACGGGCGCGCCTGTGTTCCGTCTCGCCCGAGCCCCCGAGTCCGGCCTCGGACGGGCGTGCGTTCTTCCGATTCGCCCGAGCCGAGCCATCGGCCGCGGTTTCGTCGAGCCAAGTCTCGGCCGATTCGCTTTCCGCCGTGCGCCCGAGCCCGAATGGGTTCTGCTGACCCACGGGTCCCGCGCGTCAGCCCCTTACCGGTCCATAGACCGAGTTCTCGCAAGCCAGCCGGGAGAAATTAAATGTTTTTCTTTTCGGTTTAATTTCTAGAGATGCTTGTTATTTTTGTGTAGCCTGTTTTATAAGTCCAAATGGAGTACTTTCAGTTTTGTTGGCTTGTTTATGAGTAGATCTACCATGGAAAAATATGAAAGTATTTTTGGTAGCAGTTTATTTTGCTGTTTTCTTTTATTCCAGTTTATATGCTTTTGCTAAGGTAAATGGTTATAAGTGTTTTCTGGTTGAGATAATTCTTGGAAAATTTTGTGTAAGTTTATTATCCTGTTTTACACCTGTGAAAAATCTATGATGCCCTATTTATGTGGAAAAACTTTCTGTTATGCTTAAAAGTTCTTTTTGGTTGATTTCTTGGAAATAGTGTTAAGGTGTTTTATATGTCAAAATAAAATCTGGGAAAATTTGTGTAGTCTCTGTTCATGATGTCCAAGCTAAGGAAAATGCATGCATGAGCTGTTGTATGGAAAAATCTGAAGTTTCTTTACAAATGTGCTTTTCTGTGTTTTCCTTTGGAAATTCATGTTAGGAATAATGTAATGTTTCTGTTCATGGAACTTTCTTGATAAGCATGAAATGTGAAGTAGAATCTAGGAAAAATATGAAGTTGAGTTATCACCCCTTTTCCAGTAAGGTTGTAGTTCAAGTTGGTTTTGTTGTTTTGCAAGAAATGCTCTTCTCATACCACACCTCTTGCACCCGCATTGCAAATATTTATTGTTCGTCGCATGCAATAGGATCGACCCCTCCGGAGCCCGACCAGGAGCCAGAAACAAACGTCGAGCAGCAGATCCCGGAGCTCCAGCAAGCCGAGGCAGCCGACCCCGCCAGCGACACTAACTTGCCCGAGTGCCCCTTCCACGAGGCCTCGGTCTTCACCCAAGGCAAGCCCCGGAGCATATTAAGCCTCCTATCTTTTGCAATTAAGATTACTTGAGTCCTTTTATATTGTGATGCATTAGGTGTAGGAGTTGAAATGAATCCTACTTGCTGCATTACCATTCCTTGGTTTTGTTTAATATCTACCTTGTTATCCTGTTATCTAGTTACAATGTAGAATTGCTTAGCCTGCTTAATAAAAGTAGTAGTTAAGGATGTTTCCGTAATACCCGGATGGGTATTTACCGGATCACGGTTGGCTATATTTGCTATCGTGGAAAAGAACCTGAGTAGTAATGAAATACGGTCAACGGGATGGCAGGGCACAAGTTCGGAAACTTGGGGCAGTCCATCCGTTGGATCGTGTAGGTTTGTATCGATGTTGGCCCTCGTTCATTTTTGAACGCGCCCTTTTACTTAGGGATATGTCGGTGCCGTAATCATCGACCCCAAAGCCGGTTAGAAGCTGTTCGGGCCGGTTTCAACCCGTGTCGTGCCCTCTAGTACGGAAGTTGCGATCTGCCGCGTGAGGCCATCGCCAGACTCCGATTGGGCGGTCCGTGCTTGAACCGCGACGATTACCACCACGAACAAGCATCGAGCGGTTGCCCAATGCATGGACCCGACGGGAAAAGTGTGGGCTGGTATTAAAGGTCTTTCACCAGCTGGTTTGGAATTCGATTCGAGTCGCCGTCTCCCCCGGTTAGTGGGAAACTATGGCGAGCTTCACCACGATACAACTCCATGTGATGTTAAAGGTTCAACTAAAATGTGGATAAGTCAACTGGATATGGTTATATTATTGATTGGTAGATTCAAGTGAGTGCTCTAGTACAGGTGAAAAACCTAGAATTAAGGAATAGGTCTAAAAATGGCAGCTCATCTTTATCACTAATTACTTCCTATCTGAACTTGAGCTTTTCGCAAATTCAAGATCCCAGCTCCACCCAAAAAGGCCTTGCATGTCCTTGGTGTCTTTATTTTCGGTTAGACGGGTAAGTCTAGCTGAGTACATTCCCGTACTCAGGGTTTATCCCGTTTGTTGCAGATGGCCAGGTCTACTTCGGCTATTGTAAGCACTGCCTCTACCCAGTGGAAGGTGATGAGGAGTAGGCCCAGGGCAGGGTCGTCCAAAAGCTTTTCCCTTTTCTTTTGCTGGACTGAGACTACTGGTGGCACACTATCTTAAAAAGGAGGAATGACTTGTGTTGAGTTGGTTTATCAAACAATGTTTTATTTGGACCACGTTTGTTGTGGTCGTGTTTTAAACTTATTCAAGCTTCCGCACTTTTAAACTCAATATTGTAATAACTCTGTTTTAAATTCGATTTCGTTTCGCTGTGATGTATCTTTACGAATGTAACCTTGAACGATGCGATCCTGTATGTTATGGTGTTAGAAATCCTTCGTGATTTCCGGACTACCGGGGTTATATGGGTTCAAGTATGAGTCGAAGTCAGACGGATTTGGCTAAGATAATACTTGAGCTCTTATCGCCAGGTCGGTTCCGCCACACCGTCCACCCCGAGTTTTGTGGCCCAAACTCGGAAACCGTCGATGGTAGCTTTTTGAGGCTGAGCCACCGAACCCGTGCCGTAGACGGGATGTGGTTCGCACACCCCGAAGTCCAGCACCGATGTCGGAGCATGTCCAGCCTCCACGCCAGGCACAGTGCATTCGCCATCCTCCTTGGCCTCCAGCCAAGTGTCACGACGCCATCACCTTCCTCCCGACTCGGCCGATGCACCGCACATCCCCATGACTTCTTGCTTGTCGACGCCATGTGCCAGCTACCACAGCTGGTCCTCAGGTCTCCCGGTCCGTTAGTCCAAGCTCCACGTTCGCCCTTCACCGCTCCCGGTCCGTCGGCACGACATGTCCCACTTGACCTTCACCTCACCTTTGACCACTGTCTCCGAGCTCCGCACCTGCACATCAACACAGCCAAGAGACATGTTGCCGGTTGATCGATCGCTCATCACTCAGGAAGGGAACCACAAGGGCACATATCAACCTTGTGTTCTCATTCACTTAGCCGAACGCTTCGGATGGTTAGCCGAAAACAAAAACGCTGCGCTAGCCAAAAATGGTTCTGCTACGTTAGCCGAATGCTACGCTGTGCTAGCCGAACGCAACCTTTTCGACCCCATATCAACCAGGAACTACTACTAGTTATAGATCACAAGATTACCACTAGACGCGCAGTGCAGCGGAAGATGTCTTGGTATAGACGTGCGCGTCCGTCCTTCACGTCTCCACGTGCGGTTCGTCCTTGTGCTCCAGATGCAGCACCTCCGAGGTATCCACACGTACAGGGAGGAAGCGTCACGCCTCCAGACTGCTAGGTCTGCGAGGAGCAATAGGCGCGGGCGTGGGGTGGGCGACGGTTGTCAACAATTGGCGTGGTCTAACCCTGGTCGCCTCCACCCCTCTTTATATAGGCGTCCCTAATGAGCCCACCGACCTGGAGGCCCATTAGCAAACCCTAATCCTAATCTGATTCGAGTCCAACTCGAATCAGGCTTCCAGCCCCTTAAGCGTGCGACCCTATGGGTTCACGTACACATAGACATGGCCCGAGTACTCCTACTCGCCCAATAGTTGACAGCGGCCTCTAGCAAGACGTGTCAACTCCTATGTATACGCAAAGATCATATCTGACGAACCACCACGATCACATACACGTAATTCCCTTGCCTCACAATATTTGGTTCAACTCATAGGTTAACATTTAACCTAAGCACGGCCATGCATTTTATGATCTAATCATATGAGTGATCTAGTGATATCTCTCTCGCATGGAGAGGGGCAAATCCCATCTTGATCGTCTATGCCTCACAACATGTTTCCTGACAAACCCGAAGACTATCTTTATGACTACCCTGTTACGAAGTAGCGTTTGATAGTCCCTAAGTAAGTCGATTCACATCTTGAGAACATACCACAATCTCAGGTCGAAGGACATAACGTACAAGATGTGTAAAGAGATAATAAGAACATCTCACGTTGGGTCAGTCCAGCCCCATGTCATACATGTGCCCACATTATTAGTTTGACATCTCCATGTCTATGACTTGTGAAACATAGTCATCAACTAATACATGTGCTGATCTAATATTCATGTGTGTCCTCACATGAACTCCGATCAGGGACAACTATCGAATAACCATACAAGTAAAAGAGTTTCACAGACAATTCACATAATTGCCGATCAATACAAGTTGTCTTTAATGGATATTCAATGAACATATAATAAAACATGGATACAATAGAAATATCATCATCTCTATGATTACCTCTAGGGCATATTTCCAACATATATATACCCCCATAGCCGTCCAAAATAGTAAGGTTGGAGCTCAAGGAAGTGTACCAAGTGTATAGACACATATTTAGTTGCTCTAGCCCCCAAAGTGCTCAAGTGATATACTAGGTGATTAGTGTATGTGCTTTGCGAAGTGCTTAAGCTAGTTAGACCATCGCTTTGCGCTTGCTCTAGGTGTTAGGCCTAGTGTTTAGTGAGGTTGAAAACCTCTCATCTACCGGTGCTTGCGCGCACCGTGGTTGTACATCGGCGGGGCTTGTAAGTCTTGCGAGATCACACCAACCGCGATTGTGGTGTGGCTGCCTCCGTGTACCAAAGGGAACAAGGCCCGCGACGCTTCGGCCGGAAACTTGATAGTGAAGACGACGGAGAGCATCCTGGAGAGGCTTTGCCACGAGTGGCTTAACCGGAGACCCACTTGCGTGTGGGGAAGGCCCGGAGCTATCCACGGAGTATCCGACCGGGAGCTTGGCCCTTGCGAGGGATTCCTTGCGAGGGGCTCCAACGAGGACTATGGGGAAGCTTGCGTGCTTCTCGATACCTCGGTAAAAATACCGGAGTCGTCGACGGGAGTTTGCATCTCTATCACACTCTTTAGCTTCCGCATTTACATTGCTATCTAGTTCATGTGCTTTACCTTTCATAGCTTGATATGCTAGTTGATAGTTTTGGAAACTAGATAGTATAACTCCTTTTGCGGTAGAGATAGCAAACACACATAGCAAAACCTTAGTTGCACTATAGATAGTTTACTTTTGTGCATAGGTTTTGACTAGGTGGAAATTAGAGGCCATAGTTTAGAGTAGAAGTTTTAAGTTGCCTAATTCACCCCCCTCTTAGGCGTCATGGTCCTTTCAATTGGTATCAGAGCCAGGTTGGCTCTCTTGTGGACTCTTGGCTTAATCGCCTTCGAGCCGACGCCCCTAAGAGAGGTTGGGATGGATACCTCTAGGCCTCCACACTTTGGCGGCACTAACTTCCCCTACTATAGTGCTAGGATGGCTTGCTTTTTAGAAGCCGTTGATTTAGGTGTTTGGAGAGTCACCCGCGACGGGATGAAACCCATTAAGAATCCCGAAAAGCCTACCGCGGGTGATGAAAAAGAAATTCATCTTAATGCTAGAGCTAAGAATTGCTTGTTTGAATCTATTAGCATGAATGTCTTTAACCAAGTTTTTACTTTACAAACATCTTATGAAATTTGGTTAAAGCTACATGAGCTCCATGATGGTACAAGTAATGTACGTGAGCAAAAACATCACCTAACTAAAACAAGCTATGATTCCTTTAAAATGAATGAAAATGAGCTTGTTCGTGATATGTATTCTCGTTTGAATCTAATTATCAATGAGCTCCATTCTATAGGAATCACAAAGCTAGGTGATGCGGATATTGTGAGGAAGATCATCTCCGTGCTTCCCAAGAGCAAATATGCGACCATCATCACCATCCTCCACAACATGGAGGACTTGAGCACCATGACCCCGGCCATTGTCATTGGCAAATTGGTGGCATTTGAGATGTCACGCAAAATGGGTCAAGAAGAAGCCACTTCATCAAGCAAAGATATTGCTCTCCCATGTGAGCACAAAAAGATGAAGGGCAAAAAGCAAGTTGAGTCAAGCTCAAGCTCCTCAAGTGAAGAAGAGGATGATGAAGATGAAGAATCAAGTGATGATGATCAAGCCTCCACCTCTTCCGACTCCTCCTTGGATGAAGAAGAAACAATCAAGCTCATGAAGGGAGTCAAGAGGATGATCCGCAAGCTCAATGTCAAGGGTGTGCCCATCACCATAGAAGATTGGCTCTTCACCAATCAAAGAAGAGAGCAAAGAAAAAAGGGATGCTATAGATGTGGCAAGAAAGGGCACTTTGTGGAAGATTGTCCAAAACAAAAGCCCTCACCTAATGACAAGAAAAAGAAGGGTTGCAAGGCCAAAGCTCTTACCACCATCAAGACATGGGATGATTCATCAAGTGATGATGAAGCCCAACACAAGAGGCATGGCCGCAAGCACTCATCATCAAGCTCCTCACGTATGTGCCTTATGGCACGAGGTAACACAAGCCCTATCTCTAGTGATAGTGATAGAGATAGTGATAGTGATGATGAGCTTCCTTCTTATAATCAACTTGTGCAAGATAATCTTAAATATGCTAAAGCTTGTACTAGCCAACAAAAGAAGATTAGTATTTTGAAAGAAAAATTAGATAGCTCTCAATAAGCCTACAATGCTATGCTAGATCAATATGATACCTTTTCAAATTTGAATGTTGAGCTATCTAATAAAATTGAGAAACTTGAGGCTAGTATAAGCACATATGATAGCACAAGTAATGATGAGCAACTTGCTAAGAAAAATGAAAAATTAAAAGCAAAGTTAGCTAGCACACAAGATGCTTACAAAAGTTTGCTTGCTAAAATGGAAATTATGTGCAAACATTGTGATGAGCTAACTAACAAAGTTGCTAATCTTGAAACCATCAGAGCACACCCCATCGAGGCACCTAAAATTGAAAAATCAATCTTTGATATGCCTAAAAAGGATGCCTCTACTTCTTGCATTGATTTAGTTGATTTAGACCCACCCATGTGCAAACAAGCTTGTGTTGAGAATGTCTTTGTAGAAGCATGTACACAAGAAGTTGCAATGGAGAATGAGCAACTCAAGCAAGAAGTGGCTCGCCTCACCAAGTACTTGACCCAAGCAAAAGGCAAAAGGAAGCAAACCCGAACTCATCAAGATAACACCATCAAGGGAGTGAAGAAGCTTGATGAGGAGCAAACCGTGGTTTGTTACCTTTGCCACAAGGAAGGCCACAAGTCCTATGAGTGTCAGGTGAAGCATGGGGGAGAAAAGAAGAAAGAGAAAAACAAAAGCAAACAAGCAAGCTCTCCAACACCTACACCAACAAGGTGAACAAGAAGGCCACCACACCTTATCTTTTGAAGAAGAAGAAGAATGACAAAGTGGTGGCCATCAAGGTGAACAAGCAAGCCAACAATGGGGCCAAACGTATTTGGGTGCCTAAGGACATCATCTCAACCATGAAGAGCACCAAAAAGGTTTGGGTCCCGAAAGGGAAGTAAGTAGCCAAATTGGCTCCGGGGAATTTGGAGACTTGGCAAAGTTTTTGGGTGCATATCATGGGGTGCATCACATTGGATCATGCAATTGCCAAGTATGTTAGTAAGTACTTTGTACCCAAATTCCCCCCACCCATGTTAGGTAACTAGGTTTAATTTCTTGCAATTATTTTCATAGTATAATATCTTGCAATTACTTTTAGCATCTAGTTCCATCATTGCCTAAGTTTGCATTGGTATATACATATCTTTTGTCATGCAATTTAGGCTTATCATATGGTAGTTTTGCTCGGTATCATTCATATTCTTAGAGCAATTCTACATGGTTTTAATTGGTTAGAAGCACGGCACATAGCTTCTTTTACTTTGTATTTATTTTATATGTGCCAAAGTCCAAATTTTAGATAAACTACCCCGATTACCATCTTCAATTTGTGTCACATTTCGTGTGATAACATTTTTTGAAAAATGGTAGTTTGACCTTACAAGTCAATGTGCATGTCTCCCACAAGTATTTCAACTTGTATGCATACTTTTAGGGGGAGTTTATTCTACAATTTGGAAGCTTTGAGACTAACACTACTTTCAAGTCTATCATGTGTGTAGTAGTCTCATTGCAAGGAAAATGGAGTTCCCGGAGACAAGCATCATATGTGATGATAATTCATTTGGTATCTACATATGGTATTCCTAACCGATAACCTTATGTTGATTTCACTTTGATACTCTTACATGCTCTCTCCATACATTATAGTTTAACTTCCTTCATGCTTTATTTTGTCGGTTATGCATATGCTTTAGCCTTACATCATATGTATGCATATACTTAGGGGGAGTTTAGCTTATATAATGTTTCCTCTCTAGAGCTTTAATGTCTTCCTTTTCGGTGTTTGATTCCAAAGGGGGAGAATTTGTAGGGACCAAAAATAAGCCCAAACTAAAACAAACAAAACAACCAAATTAAAAATTTTCAAAACTTCTATGGTTGTTTTCATGGGAATGGTTCAAAAAGGGAGGAAGTGATTTATGGAGTTAGGGGGAGTCTTAATCCATAAAGTCACAAAGAGGAACTCTATGGCAAGGGCAAGATATGCTAGAAGAAATGTATTTTAATTTGATATCTTTTAAACATCATATGATCTTGCCTTTGCTTTGTATCCTAGCAAGTAGATTGCATTTTAAAATTATGAATCTATTATTTGCTTGTTTTGGTCGTGTTGTCATCAATCACCAAAAAGGGGGAGATTGTAAGGAAAATGGTCCTCGGACTATTTAACTTTGGATTTTGGTGTTTGATGAACAACATAACCAAATTGGACTAATGCGTTTGCAAGTGTTTGTTTTGTAGTCCAATAGGGTGCAAGTGTGACTTGGACAAAGGCTAAGTGGTGATCCGATGATCAACACCTCAAGCAAGACATTTGAAGCTAGATAGAAGACTCTCAAGATCAAGCAAAGCCCAAGGCACAAGAATGGAACCAAGACGGCGCAAGAAATCGCGAAGAAACGAAGTAAGGAGGAGCATCGGACGCTACATTGGACGCTGCCCACGCAGGCATCGGACGCTCCGGTGGCAAACCCTAGCTCGTGTTAGCGCCAGCAGGAGCATCAGACGCTGAAGACCGAGGCATCGGACGCGACTGTGACACTGTGCAATCCTGCACAGCGAGCATCAGACGCTCTGATGCTAACATCGGACGCTACAGGACCCTGCGTCCGATGACCATGCAGAGAGGTTCCAGAGAGGCTCTGTGAGCATCGGACGCGTCCATTGATCAAGCATCGGACGCTGACTAGCCATTGCGACACAGTGCCAGGTCGGCATCTGGCCGTTAAAGGAGCATCGGACGCGTCCGATGCTACGCTGTGAAGTCCAAGACTTTCTCCCAACGGCTCTATTTGCTTGGGGCTCTATATATACCCCCATGGCCGGCCAAAATAGTAAGGTTGGAGCTCAAGGAAGTGTACCAAGTGTATAGACACATATTTAGTTGCTCTAGCCCCCAAAGTGCTCAAGTGATATACTAGGTGATTAGTGTATGTGCTTTGCGAAATGCTTAAGCTAGTTAGACCACCGCTTTGCGCTTGCTCTAGGTGTTAGGCCTAGTGTTTAGTGAGGTTGAAAACCTCTCATCTACCGGTGCTTGCGTGCACCGTGGTTGTACATCGACGGGGCTTGTAAGTCTTGCGAGATCACACCAACCGCGATTGTGGTGTGGCCGCCTCCGTGTACCGAAGGGAACAAGGCCCGCGACGCTTCGGCCGGAAACTTGATAGTTTAGACGGCGGAGAGCATCCTGGAGAGGCTTTGCCACGAGTGGCTTAACCGGAGACCCACTTGTGTGTGGGGAAGGCCCAGAGCTATCCACGGAGTATCCGACCGGGAGCTTGGCCCTTGCGAGGGATTCCTTGCGAGGGGCTCCAACGAGGACTAGGGGGAAGCTTGCGTGCTTCTTGATACCTCGGTAAAAATACCGGAGTCGTTGACGGGAGTTTGCATCTCTATCACACTCTTTAGCTTCCGCATTTACATTGCTATCTAGTTCATGTGCTTTACCTTTCATAGCTTGATATGCTAGTTGATAGTTTTGGAAACTAGATAGCATAACTCCTTTTGCGGTAGAGATAACAAACACACATAGCAAAACCTTAGTTGCACTATAGATAGTTTACTTTTGTGCATAGGTTTTGACTAGGTGGAAATTAGAGGCCATAGTTTAGAGTAGAAGTTTTAAGTTGCCTAATTCACCCCCCCCCCTCTTAGGCGTCACGGTCCTTTCACCACTATGTCACATATGTGCCCCTGTTGAACAGATGGTGATGAGGATGTCATATTTGAGGAGGATGAGGAAGAAGATGAGGCGTACTTTTTTGCCGGACAAGGTACACCGTTTAATTAACAAAACTTTCTTTCACAAATTTAGTCAAAACGCGTAACGCAACAACATTTTCTCAGAAAATGACGAGGAGGAAAGTGACGTCGAACACATGGGTGAGCAAGAGAACAGTGAGCCTGATGTCCCAGATCCATATGACGCGGTTTTCGCTAATGTCCCGTCAGAGTCTAACATGCTATCGTCGGTGCCGAACTGCCAACACTGTGACGCAAAGAAATTCGAGGGTGAACCACCCGGATTCTGCTGTCGGGGTGGAAAGATTCATCTTTCTACTCCCGATACACCACCAAAACTCATGAGGTTGTGGTCAAGCTCGGATGCTGATGCTAGGCACTTTCGTGCAAACATTAGATATTTCAATGACCACTTCTCTTTCACTTCTTTGTACTGCCACCTAGATCATGTGACAACTAACATGCAAATCTATGGTGTCTACACGTTTCGTGCCCATGGCCAAATTTACCATAACATATGATCATTTGGTAAAGAGGATGGTGTCGAGAAGAGACACCTCGAGCTTTATTTTTACGATGATGATCCTTCCCTCGAGCATTGGATGAGCAAGTGTCGTGAGCAATGTGCCATAAAAGATAGAGAAGTTATAGAGCAACTGGTTAGGATCTTTAATGGGAATCCCTACTCTCAGCAACTAAGGAGTATGGGGCATGTTGAGAACCTTGAGGATTACCAGGTTGAGTTGAACCTTGACCAGCGGCTCGACCAAAGAACATATAATGTGCCATTGACATCAGAGGTGGCCGCCGTCTGGGTTGAGGGGAGTGAACGCCTAGGCCAATTTGAGCATAGTGTTCTCCTGCAAGGGAAGGATCGGTCTATACACGGCATCCGCTCATATAATGCGTGCTACGACCCATTGTCATATCCGCTATTCTTTCCAAGGGGTGAGCTCGGGTGGCATAATTGCATTCCAAAAGTGGGTGTGACCGATGCTCAAGTTGATCAAGCTCGAGCAAAACGCAAAAAACATGTAGAGAGTGGCACCAATGACGATGATGGAGGTAACTTGATCCACTTTTTTTTTGATAATGCAATATAAACTCTTTCATGTAATCCTGATACTAATTCAAACAATGTCTCCCTATAGAACCTATTGGGACATGTGTGTCTGTGCACGACTACTACTGCTATAAGTTCCAAATGCGGCCAGGGATATTTAATCCAATACTCTTTGGTCGACGCCTCTTCCAGCAGTTTGCCGTCGACACCTACATCAAGATTGAGAGTTCACGTTTAGACTACATGAGGAACAATCAGGATACTTTGAGGGCTGACCTATACCAAGGCTTAGTGGACAGCATGCATTCAGGAGAAGGGTCTGCTGAGAATGTCGGAAGGCATACCGTCCTATCTTCGTCATTCATTGGAGGACCCCGTGATATGAGGCACCGATACATGGATGCAATGGCTCTGGTCCGAAAGTACGGTAAGCCTGATATTTTCCTCACAATGACGTGCAACCCCAACTGGGATGAGATCAAGAATGAACTTTATCCAGGCCAAACACCAGAAGACCGCCCAGATCTCGTCACACGAGTCTTTAGAGCAAAGTTAGAGGCGATGAGAAAAATGTTGATGGAGAAAGACATACTTGGGAATGTGAAGGCGTACGTATATGTAGTGGAGTTCCAGAAGAGAGGCTTGCCACATGCACACTTCTTGCTAATAATGGAACGAAAGTACAAGCTCACATGTCCCGAGCAATATGACATGATTATCACCACAGAGCTACCAAACAAGAAGAAGTACCCTGAGCTCTATAAGATGGTCACGAAGCATATGATGCATGGTCCCTGCGGGACGCTTAATCCATACTATCCGTGCACGGTGGGTCGCGGTTCATGCAAGAACCGTTACCCGTGCCCATTTTGTGAGTCAACGTCACAGGGAAAGGATTCGTACCCCATCTATCGGCGACACAATGACGGTTCTACACAAAAAATTAGAGGCCATTACTTGGACAATCAATGGGTCGTGCCTTACAACCCCTGCCTGTTACGTACCTTCAACTGCCATATAAATGTTGAGGCCTACGGGAGCATTAAATCAGTGAATTATCTATTCAAATACATATACAAGGGACATGACAGGGCATCGGTGGTGATGAGGGAGGCTGACAAAGTAGACGGGAAAGGGGACATTGATGAGATCAAGCAGTATAGAGACGCTCGGTGGGTGACACCTCCAGAAGCGTTGTGGAGGATATATGGCTTTGACTTGAGCAAGAACCATCCACCGGTACAACAACTCTAGCTTCATCTACCCGACATGCACATGGTGGCATTTCATAAACGGGACAGTGTCAAACGGATTGTTAATAAGCCAGGTGTACAAGAGTCAATGCTGATAGCATACTTTGAGGCAAACAGGGTGTACGAGGAAGCCCGTGGAATCTTGTATCGAGACTTCCCGGAGCATTTTACCTAAATTCTGGCAGAAAAGGAAAAACTCTGTTTTCCAAGTTGGCAGAGTCATCTCAGCACATCCTGCTGAGGGAGAACGCTACTTTCTTCGAGTTCTCTTAAACAATGTAGCTGGTGCCACCTCATACAAAGATCTCAGGACTATTGATGGCGTGCTCCTACCTTCATTCCGTGAGGCTGCGGAAAGAAGGGGTTTAATTGAAGAAGACAATACACTAGATGAATGTCTAACTGAAGCTACTTTCTTCCAGATGCCTTCCTCTCTGCGAAGGCTATTTGCAACAATATTGGTTTTCTGTGAGCCAAATGATGTGATGGGATTGTGGAAAAAACACTATGATGCAATGTCAGAGGACTACCGTCGCAATAATCCTTCCGCAGATCTGGTGCAACAAATGGTTTTGATAGATATTAGAAACATGCTGCAGTCTATGGGGAAGGACAGAAGGTCATTTCCTCGTCCAGATATTGATGACACATACGACAATGACAGCCTTATTCCTTGTGAGATATTTGAGGAAGCTAGCGTCCAACAAAATCCTAAAGACTTGCTATTGTGCGACTCACTTAATGTCGAGCAAAGGTCTGCCTATAATGAAATAATGGCTGCTATCTACAGCAAACAAGGTGGGTTGTTTTTTGTGGATGGACCTGGTGGGATGGGAAAGACCTTTTTGTATAGGGCACTTCTCGCTAAACTACGTAGCCAGGACAAGCTTGCTGTGGCTACAGCTACCTCTGGAGTCGATGCATCCATAATGCTAGGCGGGAGGACGGCCCACTCACGATTTAAAATACCCCTCACTCTTGAAGAGGGCGGTTGTTGTAGCTTCACGAAACAAAGTGGTACCGCCAAGTTGCTTCAACAAGCATCTCTCATAATTTGGGACGAGGCCTCTATGACAAAGAGACAAAATGTAGAGGCATTAGACAACAGCCTACGGGATATAATGGGCCGGTCTGACATGTCGTTTGGTGGGAAGTCTATTGTCTTTGGTGGAGATTTCAGATAGGTCCTCCCTGTTGTGCGGAAAGGATCTAGGGCTCAAGTAGTTGGCGCAACTCTACGAAGGTCATATCTTTGGGAATCCATGCGGCACCTAAAGCTCGTCCACAACATGAGGGCTCAGAGTGACCCATGGTTTGCAGATTATCTATTGCGCATTGGTGGTGGAACAGAAGAGGTTAATGGAGATGGCGATGTACGTATTCCAGATGATATTTGTGTCCTATATTCTGGTGATGCCGAGAAAGATCTCCATAGATTGATTGACACCATCTTTCGAAATCTAAATGCAAACATGGCGGACAAAGACTACATCACGAGCAGAGCGATTTTATCTACACGTAACGATTGGGTGGACATGATCAATATGAAAATGATTGATATGTTCCAAGGTGGCGAGACGGTGTATCACAGTTTTGACTCCGCGGTAGATGATCCACATAACTACTACCCATCGGAGTTCCTTAACAGTCTGACCCCGAACGGGGTGCCCCCACACATCTTGAAGCTCAAGCTCGGGTGTCCTGTCATATTGCTTTGGAATATTGATCCTGCCAATGGCCTATGCAATGGTACAAGGCTGGTGGTACGTGGGTTCCGAAAAAATACAATCGATGCAGAAATCATGGTGGGGCAACATGCTGGGAAGCGAGTATTCCTTCCTCGAATACCGCTATGCCCGTCTGATGATGAGATGTTCCCGTTCCAATTTAAGAGGAAGCAGTTTCCTATCAGACTGAGCTTTGCTATGACAGTCAATAAGTCACAGGGCCAAACTATCCCCAACGTCGGTGTGTACCTGCCCGCACCGGTGTTCTCTCACGGTCAGTTGTATGTTGCGATGTCTAGAGCCACATCAAGAACGAATATTAAGATCCTTGCCCTCCTGCCTGATGCGGATGCACAAGAGCAGCATGCCAAAAAGATAGAGAAGAAAAACGCCGATAGGAACACCGAGGGGAAAAAAATAAGAGTGCAACAAATAATAAAAGTAAAGATAAGAAGACCCCAATAGTGGAAGGAACTTTCACGAAGAATATTGTATTTAAGGAGGTTCTGACGCCATAGATGAGGTAATAGGATATTGCTTTCGCAATGTATTTTTTATTCAAGTTATATTATGCAAATATTATTTCACTAACACCATATTTTTTTATTGTTTCTAGGTATTTTAAATGGTTTAACAGTGAAGGACCAAGAAGTAACCCGAAAGCAACCAGAGGGGGGGTGAATGGGAGCTTCAAATTTTCCTTTCGGAAACTCAAGCCACTGTCCCAAGAATCAACCCCAAAAGCGAACCCTAGAGCTTGCTAATGTCCACGACCCTAGATGTAGAGTGGATGCTTCCGAGAAGCACAGCGGGACACTAGACAACCCTAGAAAGCCAACGCAAAAGATGGAAATCAATTTCGAGATCGCACGAACAAACAGCGAACGAAACTGCGCGGACTCAGCAGCATCGGACGCTGGCAGCGTCCGATGCCAAACCAACGGACGCGTCCGATGCCAAAATGACCAAAACAGAACCTTACTGCATGGACATCGGACGCTGCTACAGTGACACAGTAGCGTCCGATGCTCGACCCCCGGCGCGTCCGATGGCAACGGACGCTCCGATGGTCAGCGTCCGATGCTCTTTAAAAGAGCCTGTCAGCAGCCACGTGGCTAGCGTCCGATGGTCCCGACTGCAGCGTCCGATGCTTCCTGAAACATCCCGGTTCTTCGGCGATTCAACCCGATCTCCTCCGAATCAAATGCTCTAGGCTTGGGATTCGATCTGAGGAGTCACAAGGAGGTTAGTGAGCTACTCCTAAGAGATCATGGCTCGAACCTAACTCCAACTCGGTGAATCACGAAGAATTGGGGCAAGGAAGCAAGAACACGATCCAAAACGAAAATCGATCGATCTCCTAGACCGTGAGGTTTGAGATGAATTCCTTCGGTGGAAGGAAGTACCTCACGATCTAGAACAACTCAGTTCAAACGGAATTGCAAAAGATGAACCGAGCACAAAGATCAAGCGACGGGAAAAATCATGGCACAAAAGGATTCCGCGAAGAACACAACCAAAGCAAGAATCACAGCCACGAATTGCGAATCGAAGCGCAAACACACGCTACGACAAGGTGGATACGGCCACCTTTCCTCAAATCAAAAGAACACAGAGTATCGGTCTCTCTGCGGATCTCAACTAGCTAGAGCAGGGATGGGAGAGTGGAAACCCTAACTTCAAGGAAGCAAAATGACTGCGCTAACTGAGATGGGGAGGAGGGTGTCTCCCCGGAACTAATTATACTAACCTAGTCTAAGTCTATTTCCTACTCTACCCCTCTCTACTCTAATTACAGAGCGAACCAGTCTAACCCTAAGGCTATTCCGGTCCACCCGTGGTGGTAGGTAGATCCGACGGCCACGCCCGCACAGTCGTCTGCGTTGCCTCCACGCAACCTTCCGATTGCCGCCACGTGCCGTCCTCGCTCTACACCCCCGGTTTTAAGGCCCAAACCGGAAAACCAGCCTTTTCCATCAGCCCCCGGTTTTGAGGCCCAAACCGGGAAACCAGCCTCCAGCCCGAGTTTTGTGGCCCAAACTCGGAAACCCGCAGCGCCCGAGTTTTGAGGCCCAAACTCGGAAACCGGCCCACGCCCAGGTTTTGAGGCTCAACCTGGAAACCGTCGCGCCCAGGTTTTGTGGCTCAACCTGGAAACCCAGCACCCAGGTTTTGAGGCCCAAACCTGGAAACCGTCCACCCGTTGGTTTTTCCCTGGCTGAACCAACAAACCGGCGTCGTAGAGGGGATGCCCCGCCCGTGCACCCCATCCACCGACATGACCGCACTTCTTCGCTTGTCGCCGCCACAGGCTGCCAGCCACCATAGCTGATCCTCTGGCCTCTAGTCCCTCAGTCCAAGCCTCACGTCCGCCCTTCACCGTCCGATACATCGGCATGGCACGTCCGCCGCACGGCACGCCCATCCTTCATCGCGCCCGGTCCGTCAGCACGGCATGTCTCAACTTGACCTTCACCTGCCTTCGATCACTGCATCCGTGCTCGACACCTGCACAACACAAGCCAAAGAACATGCGCATCATTCCAGTTGACAATCACTCATCACTCGGTGACCCGGCATACACCCATGTATCCGCAATCTCCCCCTTGATGAGTGCATTGTCAACTACACAACAAATCATAGTAGCAGAAGAAGGTAGGAAGAAGAAGGAAGAGAGAACCCAACCAAATGACCCAAAAGCATATCAACGCCGAAGAAGGTCAAGTGGAAGAAGCAAAGAACTTGGTCCCCAAAGACATGGGCAACGGCTCGACGCAACCAAGCAAGGCAAAACTAGCCCTCAAGAAGAGGTAGAACAGGCTCAACACCGCTAGCAGGATACCAATTGAAAATGATACCAATTGAAGAGCCAAGTGAAAATCCAAACAGAAATCGGAGCAAAACACATGGCAAAATGCTAGTCCCTCAAGATAGAGGCACAGAGGCTCAACACAACTAGCAAGAAAAGCCACTCCGAACCAATTGGAAAACCAAGACAGTCGATACTTACTGCCAAAATAGCTCCACACCAATTGAGTACCAAAAATATTTGCTAGTCCCTCAAGACAGAGGCAACGGCTCAACACAACTAGCAAACTCCCACTTGACAAGTGCAAGTAACTAAGAATCGGAGCATAAAAGGTATTTCTCCCCCTTTGTCAACTAATCGGAGCACAAAAAGAATTGAAGACCAAAAAATCTCCCCTTCAGCTCATCTCCCCCTTAGTTGAACACCAGGAGGCATATACATGATTTGTCATTTCTCCCCCTTAGTTGAAAATGCACTTAATCAAGCAAAAAACATCGGAGTAAAAATCTCTCTTTACACAAGCTCCCCCTTCCAAAATGCATATGAAGTCAGAAATGCAAGTTAGGAGCTTCAGGCATATAATCAAAAGAGTGCAAAGATGCTCTAATCGGTATAGCTCCAAAGGCACAATCAGCACTCAGATAGCAAAGGCTCAAACTGATCACATATACGAAATATAGAGCATATGAGCAAGTGAGCAGTTTTTAGCTAAAAAGATAGTCACCATCAAAACAACACTAAACATGTATAGATAGGAATCCAAACAAGTGCTAAACATATATACAAGGTGAACTACCCCTAGCAAAGTTCTATCATCATGCATAGGAATGAAGCATATACTTGTGATTTCAAATTTATATCGGAGTTGCAGCGGTAAAAGAATTCACAAGTTTATGTATATAGCATGTGATTGCGAGAGGTTGAAAGCTTGTCATTGCCTAACTTTTCAACCGAGCGAAGCCTATGCCGAAGCAATCAGAAGCTTAAAGCTACGGTTTCGGTCATACACTACACGGCTCAAGTTTAACTCAAAGTGCAATGAGAAACAGTCTCGATACCGTGAGGTGTTGACAAGCAATCCCATCTCGATCTTTTCAATTCACTAATACTTGGTTCAGATTTTAAGCAAGATATGAACAACCAAGCAAGTGAATGACTCAGAACTAGAGACATAGCAACCTAGCATATATGAAAAGCAGGAATGGACTCAACACACCCTACTCATGCTAGTTGCATATCTCAATGGTGAACATTTTCAGATTATATACAGTAAGCATAATTCACCATTCCAAAAATAGCTCGCTCATAACAATTAATAGTGATCAGAAGGAGCATAAGCTACAAGCATCATCATAAGCATCGGAGCAATACTAATCAAAGCATAGTTACATTCTAGTGATTATAGACATGAAGCTCAGAATGTAAATGCGTATGCTAAGATGCAAAGAAAGAGATACAAACTGAAAAATCAAAAGACAAAAACTCAAAAGAAAAGAGTCAGTCTATGATACATCTCAAAATGCTTCCCCCATCTAAAAGGGGAAACACACACCAAGCTCACCCCTCAACCTATTAAAGGTTGATTCGTCTAAAGGCTTGGTGAAAATATCAGCCAACTGGTGATGAGTATCGACATGGCGAAGGTCGATATCACCCTTCTCCTGGTGGTCTCGCAAGAAATGAAAGCGCACATCAATGTGTTTGGTTTTTTAAGGACCGAGAAAGCTCACACAAGGCGACCAGAGGGGGGGTGAATGGGAGCCAATCAAAATTCTTTCGAATCTTTAGCCAAGTGTCCCAAGTTCAACCCCAAGAAGCTCGAACCCAAAGCGTGATGCTCACGACCCTTGGAAGAGGGTGGATGATCCCTAGGATCACAGCGGAGCACCACCGGACACAAGCCTAGCAAAGACCAAAAGCTCCGGCGAAGGTTTGCCCTTGTAAAACCAAGTCCCGAACGTAGATAGACGGCTACGTCGGAAAATCTCCAAACACCGATGCCAACGAGTAGAAAAGATATCAAGAGGGGTTCCTTGGTGAACTACAAGGCCAAACGGGAAGTCCGAAAACCAAGCGAGCAAGACGGGAGAGCAAACGCACTAAAACGGACCAAGCAGCAGGATCCCGGACTGTCCGGCCCTGTGGTCTCGGACTGTCCGGCAAGGGGCGGACTGTCCGCCTATAATTCCTGGACTGTCCGCCGGCAGGAACACAAAAACAGCAGTGGCGCTGAATGTTCCCTGGACGGTCCTGGACTGTCCGCGACTGACCACTGCGGACTGTCCGCCGGTCAGTTCGGACACGTCCGAACGTGCTGCGGCTGGGTCTGCACAGCCAAGTCCCCGATGCCCGGACTGTCCGGGGCTGGCTACCGCAGACTGTCCGCCGGTCAGCCGAAAGCACACCGACCCGAGTCAAGCGACCTCTGCTCGGTCGAAACCCGAGCCGCGGACTGTCCGCCGCTATAGGCGCGGACTGTCCGCCAAGGCGCAGAGAGGGCGATTTTGATCGCCTCTCTCCCAAATCTCTCCAAATTCGATCCAAATCAAAATCCCAACTTCCCAAACTTGGAGAAGATGATCACGGGGTAGTTAGGAGACTATCCCCAAGAAATCATCCGCTCAAACAAACTCAATCCACGGGAAATCAAAAGGGAAGGTGAAATGAACCGGAAAACGCCACGAAAATGAAATCAACCCGATCTACTTGTTTGTAGGGAGATAGATGAATTCCTTCGGTGGAAATGATCTCCTTTCAAATACGAACAAGATGATTCAAACGGATTTCGCAAAGACGCACCGGAGAGGGAGATCGAGTGACGGGAAAATCGTGGAGAAACGAAGAACGCGAAGAACAACGACGAACTCGAATCAAAACACGAATCGACACACGATCTGCAAGCCGAAGCGCAAACACACGCTACGACAAGGTGGATACGGCCACCTTTCCTCAGAATCAAAATACACAGAGTCACGGTCTCTCTGCGGATCTCAACTAGCTAAAGCAGGGGTGTGGGAGAGCAGGAGCAAGGGAGCAAATGACTGCGCTAACTGAGATGAGATAGGGAGGAGGGTGTCTCCCCTGGACTATCTATACTAAACTAGACTAAGTCTAATTCCTACTCTACCCCTCACTACTCTAATTACAGAGCGAACCAGTGTAACCCTAAGGCTATTCCGGTCCACCCGCGGTGGTAGGTAGATCTGACGGCCACGCCCGCGCAAGTCGTCCGCGTTGCCTCCACGCAACCTTCAGATTGCCAACACGTGCCGCCCTCGCTCTACACCCCCGGTTTTGAGGCCCAAACCGGGAAACCAGCCTTTTCCATCAGCCCCCGGTTTTGAGGCCCAAACCGGGAAACCAGCCTCCAGCCCGAGTTTTGTGGCCCAAACTCGGAAACCCGCAGCGCCCGAGTTTTGAGGCCCAAACTCGGAAACCGGCCCACACCCAGGTTTTGAGGCTCAACCTGGAAACCGTCGCGCCCAAGTTTTGTGGCTCAACCTGGAAACCCAGCACCCAGGTTTTGAGGCCCAAACCTGGAAACCGTCCACCCGTTGGTTTTTCCCTGGCTCTACCAACAAACCGGCGTCGTAGAGGGGATGCACCGCCCGTGCACCCCATCCACCGACATGACCGCACTTCTTCGCTTGTCGCCGCCACAGGCTGCCAGCCACCACAGCTGATCCTCCGGCCTCTGGTCCCTCAGTCTAAGTCCACGTCCGCCCTTCACCGTCCGATACATCTGCATGGCACGTCCGCCGCATGGCACGCCCATCCTTCATCGCGCCCGGTCCGTCAGCACGGCACGTCGCAACTTGACCTTCACCCGCCATCGATCACTGCATCCGAGCTCGACACCTGCACAACACAAGCCAAAGAACATGCGCATCATTCCAGTTGACAATCACTCATCACTCGGTGATCCGGCATACACCCATGTATCCGCAATCTCCCCCTTGATGAGTGCATTGTCAACTACACCACAAATCATAGTAACAGAAAGAAGAAGGAAGGAGAAGGAGAAGGTAAAACCCAACCAAATGACCCAAAAGCCTAGCAAAAGCCAAAGAAGGTCAAGTGGAAGAAGCAAAGAACTTGGTCCCCAAAGACATGGGCAACGGCTCGACGCAACCAAGCAAAGCAAAGCTAGCCCTCAAGAAGAGGTAGAACAGGCTCAACACCGCTAGCAAGTACCAACTGAGAATCCAATCGAAAATCGGAGCAAACACAGGCAGAATGCTAGTCCCTCAAGATAGAGGCACAGAGGCTCAACACAACTAGCAAGAAAACCACTCCGAACCAATGCCTTTCGGCCAAGACAGTCGATACCAAATGGAGAGACGATACCAATTGAGGAACCCAGGAAACATGATCCCAGGAAACGTTTGCTAGTCCCTCAAGACAGAGGCAACGGCTCAACACAACTAGCAAACTCCCCCTCGACAAGTGCAAGCGACTAGGAATCGGAGCATAAAAATCCATAAAAAGATCTACTCCCCCTTAGTCGAACAACATAGGAGCATATGATTTGCAAAAATTCTCCCCCTTAGTTGAAAATGCACTTATCAAGCAAAAGGTATCGGAGAAACATCTCCCCCTGAAATGGATTCTCCCCCTTAGAACAAGCTTCCCTCTTCCAAAATGCATATGAAGTCAAAAATGCAAGTCAGGAGCTTCAGGCATATAATCAAAAGAGTGCAAAAATGCTCTAATTGGTATAGCTCCAATGGCACAATCAAGCACTCAAATAGCAAACGCTCAAACTGATCACATATACAGAATATGAAGCATATGAGCATATGAGCAGTTTTTAGCCAAAAAGGATAGTCACCATCAAAATAGCACTAAACATGTATAGATAGGAATCCAAACAAGTGCTAAGCATATATACAAGGTGAACTACCCCTAGCAAAGTTCAATCATCATGCATAGGAATGAAGCATATACTTGTGATTTCAAATTTAGATCGGAGTTGCAGCGGTAAAAGATTTCACAAGTTTAAATTTCAGCATGTGATTGCGAGAGGTTGAAAGCTTGTCATTGCCTAACTTTTCAACCGAGCGAAGCCTATGCCGAAGCAATCAGAAGCTTAAAGCTACGGTTTCGGTCATACACTACATGGCTCAAGTTTAACTCATAGTGCAATGAGAAACAGTCTCGATACCGTGAGGTGTTGACAAGCAATCCCATCTCGATCTTTTCAATTCATCAATACTTGGTTCAGATTTTAAGCAAGATATGAACAACCAAGCAAGTGAATGACTCAGAACTAGAGACATAGCAACCTAGCATATATGAAAAGCAGGAATGGACTCAACACACCCTACACATGCTAGTTGCATATCTCAATGGTGAACATTTTTAGATTTATATACATGAAGCATGTTTCACCATTCCAAAAATAGCTCGCTCATAACATGTAATAGTGATCAGAAGGAGCATAAGCTACAAGTATCATCATAAGCATCAGAGCAATACTAAACAGAGCATAGTTACATTCTAGTGACTATAGACATGAAGCTCAAAATGTAAATGCGTATGCTAAGATGCAAAGAAAAAGATACCAATTGAAAGATCAAAAGACAAAAACTCAAAAGAAAAGAGTCAGTCTATGATACATCTCAAAATGCTTCCCCCATCTAAAAGGGGAAACACACACCAAGCTCAACCCTCAACCTATTAAAGGTTGATTCGTCTAAAGGCTTGGTGAAAATATCAGCCAACTGGTGATGAGTATCGACATGGCGAAGGTCGATATCACCCTTCTCCTGGTGGTCTCGCAAGATGCGGATACATGGGTGTATGCCGGATCACCGAGTGATGAGTGATTGTCAACTGGAGATGATGCGCATGTTCTTTGGCTTGTGTTGTGCAGGTGTCGAGCACGGAGACAGTGATCGATGGCGGGTGAAGGTCAAGTTGCGACGTGCCGTGCTGACGGACCGGGCGCGATGAAGGATGGGCGTGCCGTGCGGCGGACGTGCCATGCCGATGTATCGGACGGTGAAGGGCGGACGTGGACTTGGACTGAGGGACCGGAGGCCGGAGGATCAGCTGTGGTGGCTGGCAGCCTGCGACGGCGACAAGCGAAGAAGTGCGGTCATGTCGGTGGATGGGGTGCACGGGCGGTGCATCCCCTCTACGACGCCGGTTTGTTGGTTGAGCCAGAGAAAAACCAACGGGTGGACGGTTTCCAGGTTTGGGCCTCAAAACCTGGGTGCTGGGTTTCCAGGTTGAGCCACAAAACCTGGGCGCGACGGTTTCCAGGTTAAGCCTCAAAACCTGGGCGTGGGCCGGTTTTCGAGTTTGGGCCTCAAAACTCGGGCGCTGCGGGTTTCCGAGTTTGGGCCTCAAAACTCGGGCGCTACGAGTTTCCGAGTTTGGGCCACAAAACTCGGGCTGGAGGCTGGTTTCCCGGTTTGGGCCTCAAAACCGGGGGCTGATGGAAAAGGCTGGTTTCCCGGTTTGGGCCTCAAAACCGGGGGTGCAGAGCGAGGGCGGCACGTGGCGGCGATCTGAAGGTTGCGTGGAGGCAACACGAAAGACCGCGCGGGCGTGGCCGTCGGATACACCTACTACTGCCGGTGGACTAGAATAGCTTTAGGGTTAGGCTGGTCCGCTTTGTAATTAGAGTAGAGAGGGGTAGAGTAGGAAATAGACTTAGACTAGGTTAGCATAGATAGTCCAGGGGAGACACCCTCCTCCCCTATCTCATCTTAGCGCAGTCATTTTCATCCTTGCACTCCTGCTCTCCCACACCCCTGCTCTAGCTAGTTGAGATCCGCAGAGAGACCGTGACTCTGTGTACTTTGATTTTGAGGAAAGGTGGCCGTATCCACCTTGTCGTAGCGTGTGTTTGCGCTTCGATTCGCAGATCGTGGTTGTGATTCGCCTTTTTGTTCTTGTTCTTCGCGGAATCCTTTTGTGCCATGATTTTTCCCGTCGCTTGATCTCTTGGTTCGGTTCGTCTTTCTCAAATCCGTTTGAACCAAGTTGTTCTAGATCGTGAGGCATTTCTTTCCACCGAAGGAATTCATCTCAAACCTCACGGTCTAGGAGATCGATCGATTTTTAGTTTCGGGTCACTTTTTCTCCCCTCCCCCGAAATTCTTCGATTCACCGTTTTGGAGATAGGTTCGAGCCATGATCTCTTAGAGATAGCTCACTATCCTCCTTGTGACTGCTCTCACCATGTTTGATCCCTAGAGGATTCGTTTTGGGTGAGTTCTAGTCGAATCGGTGGACGAACAGCCTGTTTTCGGGGTGACCGGACGCATGCTCGGGGTGACCGGACGCTAGGGTTCAGCGTCCGGTGGTTGAAGGTTGGCTCGATTCTGGTTTTGCACTGACCGGACGCTGTGTCCTTGCTCTGACCGGACGCGCCCCTTCTCCTGTTCACCGTCTTTGCTTGACTCTGACGGGACGCTGTGCAAGCGACCGGACGCTCCCTTCTTGTGAGTCCGGTCGTATGCAGAGAGCTCCCAGATCGTGGTTTGCTCGACCGGACGCGTCCGGTGTACACTGACCGGACGCACCAGTGAGTCCGGTCGTGCCTGATTCGCGCTGTTTCGTTCGTGTTTCGCTCGTTCGTCGACGGATTTGAGTTCCGTCTTTTCGGTTGGCTTTCTAGGGTTGTGTAGTGTCCCGCTGTGCTTCTAGGAAGCATCCACCCTACATCTAGGGTCGTGGACATTACCAAGTTCTAGGGTACGCTTTTGGGGTTGATTTTTGGGACAGCGGCTTGAGTTTCCGAAAGGAAAATTTAAAGCTCCCATTCACCCCCCCTCTGGTCGCTTTCGGGTTGTTCTCGGTCCTTCAATTGGTATCGGAGCGGGTTAAGGATCTTCCACCTTAGCCGGTTCCAGATCCACCGAAGGCGACATGGATCGCGGCGTGGGCAAACCGCCGTTTTTCGATGGGACGAACTATGCGTATTGGAAGATACGCATGTCGGCCTATCTGCAGAGTTTGAGTTCTTCCATTTGGGACATTTGCAACTCTGCCGATTACGTGGTCTTGGCTGCCCGTGTGACTCAGCAGCAGATCGATGAGCACGAGGCCAATAGCCGAGCCCGTAATGCGCTCTTTTCGTGTTTGAGCGCTGGGGAGTTTGATCGTGTCTCTCATCTTACTACGGCTCGGGAGATTTGGGCTACTCTCATGCGCTTTCATGAGGGCACCTCTCAAGTCAAAACCCGACTCTACGAGTCGTACAAGAGGGAGTACGAGAACTTCTGACATCAGCCTGGCGAGAGCATAGAGAGTTTATTCGCTCGCTTTCAGGTGATTGTCAACAGGATGCAGGCTAACCGAGAGCAGTTTCCTTTCGACGATCATGAGCGTGCTTTAAAGCTTTTGCATACTCTTGATCAGTCGGTGTGGGACTCTAAGGTTCAGGCGATCATCGAATCCCCGAACTATGAGACCCTCACTTGCGATGAGCTCTTCAGTAAGCTCAAGTCCAGTGAGATTGATGCTATGGCGAGGGCTTCTTTTGAAAATCCTTCTCGCCCGTCCATGGCCTTGGTTTCCGGGTCTTCCTCTAACCCCTCAGCTGGATTTGCTTTGTCCTGTCTCTTTTCTGTCACAGAGGACCAGCTGGAGACGTTGGGAGACGACGAGTTGGCTTTGCTTGCCAACCGGTTCTCGCGGTTCCACAACAACCGCATGAACCGTTGTCGCGGAGGAGGACGCTCGGGATGCTACGAGTGCGGCGACCCCGACCACTTCATCGTCGATTGCCCCAAGAAGAAGAACAAGCACTCGGGCAAGGGCGATCATGGCCACAAGCGTGACTCCAAGTACAAGGAGAAGCACGTCCCCCCAAGGCACAAGAAGCAGGGCGGCTTCGACAAGGAGTACATCAAGAAGAAGTACTTGGAGAAGCAGCAAGCCGAGCAGCGCGCGTTCTTCACCACGCTCAGCGACATCGATGGCTCGGATGATGACTCCGCTCATTCGAGTGATGACGAGTCCGAGAAGAAGAAGCTGGAGGACAAGTTCAACGGCTTGTGCTTCTTCGCCGACGACGGTGGCTTGTGCACAATGGCGCTCGGAGATGAGGTCGGAGGCGAGCTGGAGCACACGCCTCGGAACGACGACGACGACGACACATCCCAGGTATCTCTCACCTACGACGAGCTTTCCTCCGAGGTAGAGAAGTTGATCGCTGCCCTCCTTAGCCAAGATAAGTTGCTTAGGCGTGCCGCTAGAGAGCGCAAGGAGTTTAGGCAGAAATGGGAGGACACGGTGAAAGAGCTTGAGTTCGCTCGTTCCACCGTGGTTGTGTCGGAGGATGTCGAGTGCGAGAGTTGCACCGCGCACATGACTGATCTCCTCACCTTGAGGGGTAAGTATGCTGCGTTGGTTGGAGAGGTGGATGAGCTCCGAGCTAGACCGCAGCTGTTGGGTGCATGCAAGACTTGTCCTGTCTTGCAATCTGAGTTGGCAGAGAAGAATGCCAAGCTTGAGTCCTTAGAGAAGGCCAACTCAGATAGCACTTGTGTCAAGAGGTGTGCTTTGTGTGAGGGCCTGGAGATGGAGATGGCCAATGTGAGGCATGACAAGACGTTGGTCGAGGCAGAAAACACATACCTTCGAACCGTCTTGTCATGGGTGTCTTGTGGTGAGCCGCAGCTCGGGATGATGATCTCCCAATTCAAGCGAGCTGCTGGAGGTCCAGGCGTAGGTTTTGCGCAGGGTGTTGATCTTTCCGCTTTTGGGAAGATTGGAGAGTCTAGTGGTCTTGACCCGAGTGAGAAGCCCAATTCCACCACTACTCCCAAACTTACCAAGCTTCCACCCAAAGAGCCTGCCAAGCCTATCACCAAGGACGGAGTGGTAGAGGAACCTCCCAAAGCTCCACCCAAGAACCCACAATGGCAACCCAAGCCCAATCACCTAAAGAACAAGCTTGACACAATGCCACCCATCCGTGAGGAGTTGCCACAGAAGGGCAAGGGCAAGGTGAACCATACCCACATCCCTGCGTACCAACAACCCCCTGTGCGTGCGGTGAGGTACCAGTGTGACTTTTGTGGGAGGGATGGTCACTTGAGCGAGTTCTGCTTTAGGCGCAAGCGTGAGGCGCGCCGTGCTAGGGAGATGGAGAACCCGGACATGTTTCACCCGGCTCGTGGTGGACATGTGCCGAAGGCCCAGGGGAGAGCTGCTAGGTCTGGAGGGAAGGGTCCTCGACCTAGGCAGGAGATGAGATGTAACACCCCTAGTGTTACTAATGTAATTAACCTGACATGTCATCATTTTAGCATTAATCATTTCATGTGATGCATTTGAATTGCTTAATTGCTATGCTTTGATTCCCTTTTCAAAAACCCTATATGCCCAAATCTTTCTATAAGGGCAAAATGGTAATTTCACCTCTGTGCCTAGCTCTATGTATTTCTTGTTCAAATCTGATGCCCTGATGTTTGTTGTGTTGATCTAGGTTCAAAAACCAGTTTTGAATTGGATTCCTTTTTGCTAAACCCTAATTTCCAATTCCTGAGTTTTACCCCCTTTATGATAACTTTTCCATAACTCAAAATTTTGGGTTGGTTCAAAAAGCAAAGTTGTAAATCTGACCAAGAGGAACAACTTTGGTATTTACAAGTTTCTAAGTTTCTATATAAAATTTGAAGTAATTTCAAATTCATTCAAACTCCAGTTTTTGTCCCTTTTTGAGTTTTCAAAATTAATTCAAAACCTAATGAGTTTCAGAAAAAGTGTTTATTAGCAAAGTAGTAGGATTTGACAAAAGGAACAACTTTCATATTTGAAGATTTTCAAGTTTTAGTTTCAAATCCAAAGTAATTTTGGTTTGATTCAAAATTCAAAAGTGTCCCCTTTTCTGTTTTCAAATATAGTTCAAAAACTATTTGGAATTTGAAACAGTTTATATTGACAAAGTTGTAGATCACTTTTTTCTGAGCAACTTTGGTATTTTGAGTTTTTGTCGCACAGTTCAAATTTTGGAAGAATTTTGCAAAATACAAAACCTGGCCAAAAGTCAAACCCTACACCCTACACTGTTCCTCTTCTTCCTAGCGACAAGGGGGGGTCCGGTCATGGCCGCCCCGACGGCGCTGCGCGCGCGCCACGCGCTCGGCCGCCGCTCGCTTGTCTCCGACCTGCCACCGATGTTCCCTGGTCCCCTCCGCGCCCGCACGCGAGCGTTGACTCCCTCTCCCGGCCCCTACTGCTCCTGCGCGCCGCCGCCGCGTGGCCATTGCCGGCCAAGCTTGCGCCCCGGTCCCGGCTGCACGCCAGCCCCTCCGCCTTAGCGCAATCGAGTGCGCACGCTCCCGCCGATCTTATCCGCGCCTCGCCGTGCTCTCTACCGGCCTCAGGCCGCGCCTATAAAAGCCCCGCCGGAGCTCGAGCTCTTCACTCACCTCCGCCATCGTCCCCAGCTCACACCACAGCTCCCGCCGCCCAATCACCTAGCTCTACAGCTCCGCCGTGTTCTCCCGCAGCTCCCCCACCCCTCAATTTGGTCTCTACCACCCCCAATTGCCCGGCGTAACCCCTTCTTCCCCAACTCCGGCAAGGAACCGCCGAGGTCAAGACCGGGAAATACCCTCTCTCCGGTCTTGATCACCATCCTTTGACCCCAGCATCACCTTCTTTGCTCCTTTGCGCATCTAACGGACCCCTTGCGGTGGTTTGTGTCACGCAGGATCGCCTGGTCGTCGGTCGCCGCCGTGTGCCGTCCGCCGATCCCCGTCGACCAGCCACTCCGTCCATCCTCCCTCCCCGTTGAGTTCCCCAATCGACTCCGGTGAGCTCTCTGGTGCTCCCTGTGCTCTTGGCTTCGCCGCGGACCGCCTGGTTCGGCCGGCGTGGCAAGCGCCGCCCATCTATGGTCGCCGGCGACGAGCAGTCGTCGCCGTGTTCTTTTTCCTTTTTATTTTTGAAGATGTGAATAGTGTTCAAATTTCATCTTTTTGTATGATTTTCTGTGTTGATCCAAAAATTCTGAAATTTTCATGGTAGACTCCTTATGCTCTGAAGTATTTTATAAAAATATGAAACTTGAGTTTTGTGCAAAAATTTAAAAATGTAAAATCTCTCCTTTAATTGAAAAATGAAGGGTTTTGGATTTTTGGAGAATGATTTATAGCTCCAAAAATCTTGAGATAAATTTTGCAAGCTAGTTATGTCATCCTGAGTCTCTGGTAAAATTTTGAAGTCATTTGGAGCAAGTTGATTTTTGAGCATTTATTTTAATTCATGAATAGTGCCTTTTGTTAATTAAATGTTTAGATTTATTTGAGCACCTTAATGACCTCCAAAAATTATGAAATTTGTTTTGCCATCTATTTATGCCTCAATCAACCTATGAGATTAATTTGGTAATTTTTGGAGTAACTTCATAAAATGACCTTTTAAATAATTAAGGAAAATAGAGAAGATGGATTAGGGTTGATGATAGGTGTTTGATGATGTGATCTTTGGATTGATTGTTGCTCATGGATCCCCACCCTTTGGTCTATGATGATTGTGATGCTATGCTTGGTTGATGCTTAGAATAAGCATTATGATGAATAGCTTTAATCAATATTGCTAAAGGATAAAAGTGATAATAACTTTAGGTCCACTATAGAAAATTCTTATATTCTCGAATCAGTGGAATTGTCTTGCACCTTATTGTTCATGTCAGCATTCTCATGAGCATACATCATTGCATACGTATAGTTGCCGACGAAGAAGGTACCAGAGTCGAGGCCGCTGTTGACGAACCAACTCCCGAGGCGACCCCGAGCTCCGACACCTACACCACCTACCCCGAGTCCACTCTTTTTGCCATCCAAGGCAAGCCCCGGTGCATTTAACCCTACCTTGCTTTTACGAAAGTTTACTTTAAATGTTTTGAGTTAAACTATTGCATTAGATAATAGGAGTTGTGTGATGACCTAATACTTGCATTATCTACCTCTACCAGAAGATACACCTACCCTGTTTAAAAATTATTTGAAAAATGCTTAGCAATGCTATTCAATAGATTTGCAATAAAAGTGCCAATTTCAAAAGTGTGATCACTTTAAGAATGTTTATGGGAATTTGGCTTTACTCCCGTCTTTTGGCTAGTTACCTGATCCGTACCTAGCCAATTGCGTGGAGATGGTTGTCTTAGCGTACGGTGTCGTCATGTTGTAGTCCCGGACTCAACAGTTGACACCGACCGGGACAGGGTTGAAAAACTGACATGGCTATCACGCTCGGGTGAGATATGACCGAGGTATAGTCTTGTCAGAAAACTTTAGGAACCACCCGTATGGGGGCCTGCTGGTCAAGTTTTGTAACTATTCACATACTTCGGAAAGCTCTGGCTCCGAGGACTTCTTGATTGGGGCCTACAACCGCGCACTGGGAGTGGCGAGATGGCGGAAGTAGCTTGTACCCACGTGGTCGTCGTACCTAGATATGAGTGGTGTACTGTACTTCCGGGTGGCGTAGGACCGGTCCAATCTTGGAGGAATCGTGGAAGACGAGTTGGCATATGCAAGCTTGGGTGCTACATATGCAGTGTGGATAGGGATCCTCAGCTGAGTATTATTTATCCGGATTAACGTTGCTCCTCGGTTATGGAGACTTGGTCACTGACTGTCAACGGGGATTGGTTCATAACTAGGTATGTTTTGGAAAAGATAAAATGAATCATATGAGAATGGAGATTTGGGAACTACTTGTAAAACAAGTTTACAAAATGCTATTTCTGCAAAATGCTTGAACTTGCCTAAAGCCTTACCTTGACTTCCTAAAGCCTCTCATCCCTGAGTCTTTCCTCTTTTCTTTAGTCGGGTAAGTCTTGTTGAGTACCCCAGTACTCAGGGTTTGTTACCCATGCTGCAGGTATGCCTGAGTCGCCGATGTGTCTTGCACCCTGCTGCGTGACCATCGTCCAGGGAGAGGCCGATGAGGCCGATGAGTAAATGTGCACCCTTGGGCTGGGTGTTTACATGTATCTTATTTCCGCTACGTTGTCTACTTTGAATTACCCGAACAATGGTTTGTAATAATCGTACTCCTTACCCCATTTGAAACCTCGGTTTGTAAAACTAATGTTATGTAAGTCTTCCGCTCTGTTTATCTATGTTATTTGTAAATGTGTGAAATGCTGTAACCGAAAGGTGAGATGATCCTGCGGACATTGGGCGCTGATGTAGCCCAGTGGCGAACCAGTCTTAATCGTATGGAACATAAGTTTGGCTGTCAGAGGTTGACAGGTACTTGTGGGCCATAGGATTAGGACCGTTCTGTCTCAGATTGGTATCAAAGCATCTCACTTTAACGTTGCAGTATTTCTTTGCGAAAACTTCAAAGGATCTTTTGAGTCCAAACAAATTTTAGACTTGACTATTTTGGTCCAAACTGCTCTTCTTACCTTGTCTCTAATTGGCAACACTAGTAGCAGGACATCAATATATTAAGCCCTATATATGTTATGTATTGCATTGCCTTGTTCTGTAGGAACGATTCATGCATCATGTCATATTCACTTAAGATATCTTAATAAGTTCATTGGGATAGTATACCTATACCTTTTTCTTGCTAGCCTTTTCTCATCTATATCCTCTTGTCCAGATATGGCTCGCATCAAGCTGACCGCCCACAAGTCGACTGGACCGAACGATGTGCCGCGTCACCAGCTGGCGCCGCGCGCTGGAGAAGAGACTGGTGAATCCTCCAACGGGCGTCGTTTTCCCCGCCGCACCCGCAAGCAGCTGAAGGAGGAGATCAAGAATCTGAAGGCTGAGATGGAGAACATGGAGCATGACTTCTACATTTCTCGCTTGGAGTTCTATGAGACACGAGCCGCTCTGGAGAAAGCCAACCAGAATGTGGTTCGCGCTATCCAGCAGCGTGACGCAACATGGATCCGAGAGGATGTCACTAGAGCCCAACTCCATGGACTGCAGCAGTACACCGCCCAGATCGAGCAGTTCAATGATATGCTTCATGAGGAAGTACACCAGCTACACAACCAACTTCACCCCGTGGCTCCACCAGCTGCTGAGGACCCTGAAGATGGAGTCGTGGAGGAACCTGAAGTGGAACATGAGCCAGATCAGAATGAAGAAGTGGAACCTGCAGAAGATGTCCACGCCGAAGATGAAGATGAGGAGGAAGAGCCTGAGCTTATCATCGAGGATGAGGATGACGATGAAGACATGATCATCATCGATGACGACTAGACTCGTCGTGTCTGTACCATCTGCTTACCTAAAACCTTAGTCTAGGTTTGGGGGCGTTAGTCTGTCTGTTGCCAAGTCTGGCATGTATCTTTCTTTTCGTACCTTTTCCCCTTATCGGTCTGTTGTCTTCTGTCAGTCACTCTATCAGTCTGTTATCACCTTTATCGAGTCATCTACCTTGTATCAGCAAAGTTATCAATCAGTTGTTATCAGATCTTTGTCAATATATGCTAAGTCCCAAGATGCTTATACAGATGCCTGTGAACACCCGTGGTGGAGCCGGAGGTGCTGGGGATGGTCGTCTCCCAAACCCTCCGCCTGTACTAGCTACCCTAGCAGAGGCCATTGCAGCCTTGGCCGCCGCCGCCAACCTAATGGCTCAAAACCAAGGACAGCAGAATGTTGGTCACCGTGGTCGCCACAACCAAGAGACCACCTATGTGGATTTCACTGAAACTCGTCCACCGGTTTTCACCAGAGCCGATGAACCCCTCGAAGCTGATGATTGGCTCCGCACCATGGAGCAGAAGTTTGGTCTTATCCGTTGCACGGAAATCCAGAAGCCCCGGTTTGCTTCGCAGCAGCTTCGTGGCCCAGCAAGTGCTTGGTATGCCAACCTCTTGGCTGCCCAGCCTGAAGGTCATCAGTTGACCTGGGAAGAGTTCTGTACCGCTTTCCGTGCACATCACATCCCTTCCGGACTGATAAAGATGAAGCTCGATCAGTTCTTGGCTCTGCAGCAGAAGGACTCCACAGTGATGCAGTATGTGGGTCAGTTCAACCACCTGAGTCAGTACGCTGCAGAATATGTCAACACGGATGAAAAGAAGAGAGACTGTTTCCTTAGGGGACTGCACCCCAAAATCCGCAGAAGCATGTCCAACAACCTGACCGGTTCCTATCATGAGGCTGTTGACCGGGCAGTTGCGTTTGAAGAAAGCAACCGTCAGTATCAAGAGGAAAAGAAGAAAAAGAAAGCAGGGTCTAGCAGTCACTCTGACAATCACAAGCGCCAGAAGGTTATCTACCATCCTAGCCACCACCACAATCGTCCACCTTACCCTCACCAGCAAGTGGTTGTCCGTACCGCGGCTACCACCCACAATGCCAACCAGCAGAGTGCCACTCAGCCGAACGCCCCAGGTGTTCGTATCACCACCCCACAGACAGCCTATAACCATCCCTGCTACAACTGTGGTCAGCTTGGCCACTGGTCTCGTGAGTGCCCAAAGCCCAAGAAGCCTGCTCAGAACTTTCAGAAGGGTCCTGGAGGACCGCAGCAGCACCAGCACCGTGCTCCGCAGCAGCAAGTGCAGAAGGGCAAGTTCGTCAAGAAGCACGGACAAGTCTACTACACCACTGTCAGCGATATTCCAGAAGGGGAGCCCGTCATGATCGGTAGGTTTCCCATCGCCAATCACCCTGCAGTTGTGTTGTTTGATTCGGGTGCATCGCATTCTTTCATCAGTCGTACATTCGTCTCTAAGCATGACATATCAATTGGGGAGTTGAAAGAAAGTTTTTGCATATTATCGCCTAGAGGGCGTATAAACACCAAAGAGGTGGTTCGCAGTATACCAGTGATGTTGGGAAATCATGCATTCCCTACCACCATGATAGTGTTGAAAGATCAGGAGATAGATGTCATTCTAGGCATGAATTGGATGTGCCAGTATAAGGCCATGCTTAACATTCTGAATAGAGTTGTGAGAGTGGATATTCCTAACAGTACCTCAAAGCTCCTTCTCCAACTTCCTATGCCTTCAAAACCCGCTACCACACAACTAAATGCTACCTATGATCAAGGGATCAGAGACATCCCTGTAGTCTGTGAGTTTCCTGATGTCTTTCCTGAAGACTTACCTGGTCTACCTCCTGACCGTGATGTTGAGTTTGCCATAGAGCTAAAGCCCGGGACTGCTCCCATATCCCGCAGAGCTTATCGTATGCCTCCCAAAGAGTTGGCAGAGCTAAAAATCCAGTTGCAAGATTTGTTGGGTAAGGGCTATATCCATCCAAGCTCGTCTCCTTGGGGCTGTCCTGCAATCTTTGTAAAGAAGAAAGACAAGAGTCTCAGACTTTGCGTTGACTATCGCCCACTCAACGAAGTCACCATCAAAAATAAATACCCCTTGCCTCGTATCGATCTTCTGTTCGACCAGTTAGCTGGGGCCAAAGTATTCTCCAAAATTGACCTCAGGTCTGGTTACCACCAAATAAAGATCCGTCCTGAAGATATTCCTAAAACAGCTTTCACCACCAGATACGGCCTATATGAGTATTTGGTCATGTCCTTCGGTTTGACCAACGCACCTGCTCATTTCATGTACCTCATGAACTCTGTATTCATGCCAGAGCTTGATAAATTCGTGGTCGTGTTCATTGACGACATCCTTGTCTACTCAAAAACCCCTGAACAGCATGCCGAACATCTTCGTATCGTTCTATCTCGTCTCAGAGACCATCAGCTTTATGCCAAGTTCAGTAAGTGTGGGTTCTGGTTGGATCAGATACAGTTTCTTGGTCATTTCCTATCCGCAGAAGGTGTGTCAGTCGATCCCGGAAAAGTGTCAGATATTCTGGATTGGAAGCCACCTACCTCTGTTCACAAGGTCCGCAGTTTTATGGGAATGGCTGGTTACTATCGTCGTTTCATCCCAGATTTCTCCAGAATCGCCAAGCCTATCACTGAGTTGCTAAAGAATTCTGTGAAGTTTGTCTGGTCGCCAGCTTGTGAGCAAGCCTTTCAAACCCTGAAGAAGTTGTTAACCACATCACCAGTGCTAGCTCAGCCGAACGTCGAGAAGCCCTTTGATGTCTACTGTGATGCATCTGGTACTGGTTTGGGTTGCGTGTTGATGCAAGAAGGAAGAGTGATCGCTTATGCCTCACGGCAGCTTAAGCGACATGAGGAGAATTATCCCACTCATGATCTTGAGTTAGCAGCAGTGGTCCATGCTTTGAAGATTTGGCGTCATTATCTGTTGGGCAGTACCTGCAATGTGTACACGGATCACAAGAGCCTGAAGTATATTTTCACCCAGGAAGAACTGAACATGAGGCAGCGAAGATGGCTTGAGTTAATCAAGGACTATGATATCGAAGTGCATTACCATCCGGGTAAGGCGAATGTGGTCGCCGATGCACTCAGTCGCAAGTCATACTGTAACTGTCTGGTTACGAAATCATATGAATCTTCCCTGTGCTATGAACTAGAGAAGCTGGAAATTGAAATGGTTCCACAAGGAAGTCTGAGCACTGTCAGAGTAGAAACCTCTATCAGGGAGCAGATCATAGCTGCACAGAAAGATAACCCCGGAATCAAGCACATCATCGAAAAGGTTCGAGCTGGAAAAGCTGACTGTTTCAGGATTGATGATGAAGGAGTGGTATGGTTCAAGAACTGTCTGGTTGTCCCAAAGGTACCTGAGTTGAGACAGTTAATCCTTGATGAAGCACACTCAACTAGGTTTGCCATCCATCCCGGCAGCAACAAGATGTACCAAGACTTGAAGTAGAGATTTTGGTGGACAAAGATGAAGATCGAAATCGCTCGACATGTCGCTCGCTGCGATACTTGTCAGAAAGTCAAAGCTGTGCACATGAAACCCGGAGGAGAACTGCAACCTCTGTCTGTACCGGGTTGGAAATGGGAGGATATCAGTATGGATTTTATCAATGGGTTACCCAAGACTCAAAAAGGATTTGACTCCATTTGGGTGATCGTGGATCGTCTCACCAAGCAAGCTCACTTCTTACCAGTCAAGACAAGCTACACTGCTCCAACGTATGCCACCTTGTACAAGAACAACATAGTGAAGCTTCATGGCATACCCAAGACCATCATCTCAGATCGTGGTACTCAGTTTGTCGCAAAGTTCTGGAAAGCGTTCCATGCCTCTCTTGGAACCAAGTTATTGTATAGTACGGCTTATCATCCGCAGACGGATGGACAAACTGAGCGAGTCAACCAAGTGTTAGAAGATATGTTGAGGGCCTGCGTGCTTACCTTCGCAGATACTTGGGATAACTGTTTGCCCTTGGCAGAATTCTCATATAATAACAGTTATCAAGAGAGCATCAAAATGGCACCCTTTGAAGCACTGTATGGTCGTCGATGTCGTACACCTCTCAATTGGTCTGAGCCCGGAGAAAGAGAATTCTTTGGAGTTGACCTAGTTAAGGATATGGAAGAGAAAGTCAAACAAATCCAAGAGAATATGAAGATTGCGCAGTCTCGACAGAAGTGTTATGCTGACAAGAGACGCCGACCTCTGAAGTTCCAGATTGGGGATTATGTGTACCTGAAGGTTTCACCCACTAAAGGAGTTACTCGTTTCGGAGTAAAAGGAAAGCTAGCACCCCGATATATTGGTCCGTTTGAGATTCTGGAACGTTGTGGTAAAGTGTCTTACAAGCTAAAGTTGTCCGATCATCTTTCCGCGGTCCATAATGTGTTTCATGTCTCCCAACTCAAGAAGTGTCTCCGAGTACCTGAACAAGTGGTGGAAGTTGAAGGTGTTGAGCTAGAACCTGATCTGTCATATTCCGAGTATCCAGTTCGCGTATTGGATCATAAGGATCGTGTTACCCGAAGAACCACCACAAGATGGTACAAGATCCAGTGGAACCAACACTCTGAGGAAGAAGCCACCTGGGAATCTGAAGACTTCTTGGCAAAGAACTATCCTGACTTTCTCGAATCTCTATAGGTGTGAGTTTCCTCCCTGTTCTTTGTAAGACGCAGAATCTCGGGGCGAGATTTCTTTTAGGAGGGAGGGTTGTAACACCCCTAGTGTTACTAATGTAATTAACCTGACATGTCATCATTTTAGCATTAATCATTTCATGTGATGCATTTGAATTGCTTAATTGCTATGCTTTGATTCCCTTTTCAAAAACCCTATATGCCCAAATCTTTCTATAAGGGCAAAATGGTAATTTCACCTCTGTGCCTAGCTCTATGTATTTCTTGTTCAAATCTGATGCCCTGATGTTTGTTGTGTTGATCTAGGTTCAAAAACCAGTTTTGAATTGGATTCCTTTTTGCTAAACCCTAATTTCCAATTCCTGAGTTTTACCCCCTTTATGATAACTTTTCCATAACTCAAAATTTTGGGTTGGTTCAAAAAGCAAAGTTGTAAATCTGACCAAGAGGAACAACTTTGGTATTTACAAGTTTCTAAGTTTCTATATAAAATTTGAAGTAATTTCAAATTCATTCAAACTCCAGTTTTTGTCCCTTTTTGAGTTTTCAAAATTAATTCAAAAACTAATGAGTTTCAGAAAAAGTGTATATTAGCAAAGTAGTAGGATTTGACAAAAGGAACAACTTTCATATTTGAAGATTTTCAAGTTTCAGTTTGAAATCCAAAGTAATTTTGGTTTGATTCAAAATTCAAAAGTGTCCCCTTTTCTGTTTTCAAATATAGTTCAAAAACTATTTGGAATTTGAAAATGTTCATATTGACAAAGTTGTAGATCTCTTTTTTCTGAGCAACTTTGGTATTTTGAGTTTTTGTCGCGCAGTTCAAATTTTGGAAGAATTTTGCAAAATACAAAACCTAGCCAAAAGTCAAACCCTACACCCTACACTGTTCCTCTTCTTCCTAGCGACAAGGGGGGGTCCGGTCATGGCCGCCCCGACGGCGCTGCGCGCGCGCCACGCGCTCGGCCGCCGCTCGCTTGTCTCCGACCTGCCACCGCTGTTCCCTGGTCCCCTCCGCGCCCGCACGCGAGCGTTGACTCCCTCTCCCGGCCCCTACTGCTCCTGCGCGCCGCCGCCGCGTGGCCATTGCCGGCCAAGCTTGCGCACCGGTCCCGGCTGCACGCCAGCCCCTCCGCCTTAGCGCAATCGAGTGCGCACGCTCCCGCCGATCTTATCCGCGCCTCGCCGTGCTCTCTACCGGCCTCAGGCCGCGCCTATAAAAGCCCCGCCGGAGCTCGAGCTCTTCACTCACCTCCGCCGTCGTCCCTAGCTCACACCACAGCTCCCGCCGCCCAATCACCTAGCTCTACAGCTCCGCCGTGTTCTCCCGCAGCTCCCCCACCCCTCAATTTGGTCTCTACCACCCCCAATTGCCCGGCGTAACCCCTTCTTCCCCAACTCCGGCAAGGAACCGTCGAGGTCAAGACCGGGAAATACCCTCTCTCCAGCCTTGATCACCATCCTTTGACCCCAGCATCACCTTCTTTGCTCCTTTGCGCATCTAACGGACCCCTTGCGGTGGTTTGTGTCACGCAAGATCGCCTGGTCGTCGGTCGCCGCCGTGTGCCGTCCGCCGATCCCCGTCGACCAGCCACTCCGTCCATCCTCCCTCCCCGTTGAGTTCCCCAATCGACTCCGGTGAGCTCTCTGGTGCTCCCTGTGCTCTTGGCTTCGCCGCGGACCGCCTGGTTCGGCCGGCGTGGCAAGCGCCGCCCATCTATGGTCGCCGGCGACGAGCAGTCGCCGCCGTGTTCTTTTTCCTTTTTATTTTTGAAGATGTGAATAGTGTTCAAATTTCATCTTTTTGTATGATTTTCTGTGTTGATCCAAAAATTCTGAAATTTTCATGGTAGACTCCTTATGCTCTGAAGTATTTTATAAAAATATGAAACTTGAGTTTTGTGCAAAAATTTAAAAATGTAAAATCTCTCCTTTAATTGAAAAATGAAGGGTTTTGGATTTTTGGAGAATGATTTATAGCTCCAAAAATCTTGAGATAAATTTTGCAAGCTAGTTATGTCATCCTGAGTCTCTGGTAAAATTTTGAAGTCATTTGGAGCAAGTTGATTTTTGAGCATTTATTTTAATTCATGAATAGTGCCTTTTGTTAATTAAATGTCTAGATTTATTTGAGCACCTTAATGACCTCCAAAAATTATGAAATTTGTTTTGCCATCTATTTATGCCTCAATAAACCTATGAGATTAATTTGGTAATTTTTGGAGTAACTTCATAAAATGACCTTTTAAATAATTAAGGAAAATAGAGAAGATGGATTAGGGTTGATGATAGGTGTTTGATGATGTGATCTTTGGATTGATTGTTGCTCATGGATCCCCACCCTTTGGTCTATGATGATTGTGATGCTATGCTTGGTTGATGCTTAGAATAAGCATTATGATGAATAGCTTTAATCAATATTGCTAAAGGATAAAAGTGATAATAACTTTAGGTCCACTATAGAAAATTCTTATATTCTCGAATCAGTGGAATTGTCTTGCACCTTATTGTTCATGTCAGCATTCTCATGAGCATACATCATTGCATACGTATAGTTGCCGACGAAGAAGATACACCTACCCTGTTTAAAAACTATTTGAAAAATGCTTAGCAATGCTATTCAATAGATTTGCAATAAAAGTGCCAATTTCAAAAGTGTGATCACTTTAAGAATGTTTATGGGAATTTGGCTTTACTCCCGTCTTTTGGCTAGTTACCTGATCTGTACCTAGCTAATTGCGTGGAGATGGTTGTCTTAGCGTACGGTGCTATCATGTTGTAGTCCCGGACTCAACAGTTGACACCCACCGGGACAGGGTTGAAAAACTGACATGGCTATCACGCTCGGGTGAGATATGACCGAGGTATAGTCTTGTCAGAAAACTTTAGGAACCACCCGTATGGGGGCCTGCTGGTCAAGTTTTGTAACTATTCACATACTTCGGAAAGCTCTGGCTCCGAGGACTTCTTGATTGGGGCCGACAACCGCGCACTGGGAGTGGCGAGATGGCGGAAGTAGCTTGTACCCACGTGGTCGTCGTACCTGGATATGAGTGGTGTACTGTACTTCCGGGTGGCGTAGGACCGGTCCAATCTTGGAGGAATCGTGGAAGACGAGTTGGCATATGCAAGCTTGGGTGCTACATATGCAGTGTGGATAGGGATCCTCAGCTGAGTATTATTTATCCGGATAACGTTGCTCCTCGGTTATGGAGACTTGGTCACTGACTGTCAATGGGGATTGGTTCATAACTAGGTATGTTTTGGAAAAGATAAAATGAATCATATGAGAATGGAGATTTGGGAACTACTTTTAAAACAAGTTTACAAAATGCTATTTCTGCAAAATGCTTGAACTTGCTTAAAGCCTTACCTTGACTTCCTAAAGCCTCTCATCCCTAAGTCTTTCCTCTTTTCTTTAGTCAGGTAAGTCTTGTTGAGTACCCCAGTACTCAGGGTTTGTTACCCATGCTGCAGGTATGCCTGAGTCGCCGATGTGTCTTGCACCCTGCTGCGTGACCATCGTCCAGGGAGAGGCCGATGAGGCCGATGAGTAAATGTGCACCCTTGGGCTGGGTGTTTACATGTATCTTATTTCCGCTACGTTGTCTACTTTGAATTACCCAAACAATGGTTTGTAATAATCGTACTCCTTACCCCATTTGAAACCTCGGTTTGTAAAACTAATGTTATGTAAGTCTTCCGCTCTGTTTATCTATGTTATTTGTAAATGTGTGAAATGCTGTAACCGAAAGGTGAGATGATCCTGCAGACATTGGGCGCTGATGTAGCCCAGTGGCGAACCAGTCTTAATCGTATGGAACATAAGTTCGGCTGTCAGAGGTTGACAGGTACTTGTGGGCCATAGGATTAGGACCGTTCCGTCTCATGAGAGCTCCTAGGAGGGAGACTAGGCCTAGAGGACCAGCACCTCAGTTTGTTAAGCCTAGGCAGGAGAGAGCTCCGAGGAGAGACGCTAGACCTGGAGGTGCAGTTGCCCAGGCTCCTAGGCATAGGCCTCGGAGAGAGCGTGCCCGACGGGGTCCTGCAGATGCAGGCTTCGGACCCCGTGGCGGAGGCTTTGTAGAGCGCTTTGTCCCACCGCAGGTTGAGTTTCGCGGTGAGCGCTTCTTCCCCAGCGGACCACGTTTTCCTGTGCGTGGTGATCGCTATCCCCCTAGACAGGATGGTTTTTACACTGACCGTTCTTTTGAGCAGCCGGCCCAACACTGGTTCCCTTCTTACTTTACTAACCCCAGTGTTGGACCGTATGCTCACCCTATGTCTTTTTATTGATGTAGGTAGAGCGGTTGGAGGACATTTGGCTTGTGGATTCCGGTTGCTCGAGGCACATGACCGGAAATGCCAAGTGGTTCTCCAGCCATAGTCTGATCGCCGGAAAGGAGTACATAACCTTCGGCGACAAAGGTAAGGGCAAGGTACTGTCCATTGGCTCTGTGCGGGTTAATGAGCACTTTGTGTTGCGCAATGTTGCTCTTGTTTCTAACCTGCATTTTAATTTGCTTTCTGTTTCGCAACTTTTTGATGAGGGCTATGAGATTCGTTTCAAACCGAACCTTAGCCGCATCCTAGATCCTCAGGGCGATCTTGTATGTCTGATTTCGCCCTTTGGGAAAGTTTTTCGCATGAATTTCTCGGAGTCGTTTGGATCTTCTCGCTGTCTTTTGGCTAGTCCTTCTTCTTCCGATCTTTGGAAGTGGCATAGGAGGCTCGGTCACTTGAGTTTTGACTTGCTTGCAAGACTTAGCTCACTTGGCCTAATCCGAGGATTGCCCAAGCTTTCGATGGAGAAGGATCTAGTTTGCCATTCTTGTAGACATGGGAAGATGGTTGCTGCTCCCCACCATCCTTTGATCAAGGTTATGACCTCGCACCCCGGAGAGCTTTTGCATATGGACCTTGTTGGTCCGGCTCGGGTGAGCTCGGTTGGTGGGAAGTGGTATGTGCTTGTTGTTGTTGACGACTTTTCGAGGTATTCGTGGGTCTTCTTTTTGACTGAGAAGACCGAGACTTTCTCTCATGCTCGCAATCTGATTTTGCGTCTTCAGAACGAGTTCCCTTTGAACTCGATGCGAGCTATTAGGAGTGATAATGGTTCCGAATTCAAAAATTCGGATTTTGAGAAGTTTTGTAACCGCCTTGGTTTGGAGCATCAGTTTTCTCCCCCCTACACACCGCCCTCCAATGGTGTTGTAGAGAGGAAGAATCGGACCCTTGTTGAGATGGCCAGGACGATGCTCGATGAGCATAGGACTCCCAGGCGCTATTGGGCCGAAGCTATGAACACTGCATGCTATATTTCGAATCGCATTTTTCTGAGAGCGTTTTTGAAGAAGACCTCTTATGAGTTGCGTTTTGGCCGCCAACCCAAGGTAAGTTATTTTAGAGTCTTCGGTTGTCACTGCTTCATTTTGAAAAAGGGCAACCTGGACAAATTTGAGTCTCGTTCTTCCGACGGTGTGTTTTTGGGTTATGGTACCCACACTAGAGCTTATAGGGTTCTTAACCTTGACACTAACCGAGTCGTGGAGACTACTGACGTCACCTTCGACGAGACTCTTGTTTCTCCTTCTTCTCGTTTTGAGCATGCAGGTGATCACGAGGTTGGAGAGCCTCTTTTCGATGACGAGGACGAGGGTGCTGAGGGTATGGACGATCCAGCATCCCCTCCGCCTGCCGCGCCGCCAAGGGCGGCCTCGACGACGACTCACGGCCCCGAGACGTCTTCTTCCTAGGGGCCGTGGGATCCACCTCGCGCGGTACCTTTTGTACCCGGGGTGGAACCAGCCACTGTTGAGGGGGAGGTCACTTCTTCCCGGGAGGCGCCACGACACATCCAGCGCTAGCACCCTCCTCAGCAGATGATCGGCGACATCGACGAGCGAGTTACTCGCTCCAGGTCTCAGCACATCTCACACTTTGCTCATTCTGCATTTGTTGCTAATTTTGAGCCCCGAGATGTTGGACACGCATTGACGGATCCGGATTGGGTCAATGCCATGCATGAGGAGTTAGAGAACTTTGAGCGAAATCGGGTTTGGGTTTTAGTGCCACCTCCACCTGACTGTAAACCTATTGGGACAAAATGGGTATTTAAAATCAAGCAAGGAGAGGAGGGCCACGTTGTGAGAAACAAGGCTCGGCTTGTAGCGAAGGGTTATAGTCAGAAGGAGGGGATAGATTATGAGGAGACCTTCGCTCCTGTAGCTCGTTTGGAGGCTATTAGGATACTCTTGGCTTATGCTGCATCCAGGGGTTTTAAACTTTTTCAAATGGATGTCAAGAGTGCCTTCTTAAACGGCTACATTGAGGAGGAGGTCTATGTCCAGCAACCCCCCGGTTTCGAAAATCCCAAGTTTCCAAACCATGTCTTTAAACTCCACAAAGCTTTGTATGGTTTGAAACAAGCCCCTAGAGCCTGGTATGAGAGATTAAAAAAACCTTTTTGCTAGCTAAGGGTTTCAAAATGGGATGTGTAGATAAGACGCTCTTTCTCCTCCGGCAAGGCAAAGACACACTCTTGGTCCAAATTTACGTGGATGATATCATTTTCGGTGGTTCTTCTCACGCTTTGGTTGCCAAGTTTGCAGATACTATGAGCAGGGAGTTCGAGATGAGCATGATGGGCGAGTTGACATTCTTTCTCGGGTTACAAATTAAGCAATCCCGGGAAGGGACGTTTGTGCACCAGGGCAAGTACACGAGAGACTTGCTGAAGCGGTTCGATATGGGTGAGGCCAAGCCTCTTCCAACACCCATGTCGACGACGACTGCCCTGGATGCCGACAAGGATGGAGAAGCAGTGGACCAGAAGGAGTACCGCAGCATGATCGGGTCGCTCCTCTACCTGACGGCGACACGGCCGGACATTCAGTTCGCCGTGTGCTTGTGTGCGCGCTTTCAGGCGTCGCCGCGCACTTCTCACCGTCAGGCGGTGAAGCGCATTTTCAGGTACCTTCGTTTCACTCCTGAGTTCGGGATTTGGTATTCTGCTTCCTCCACCCTCTCGCTTTGCGGTTATTCGGATGCCGATTTTGCTGGTTGTCGCACTGAGCGCAAGTCCACTTCTGGGACTTGCCAGTTTATTAGATCTTCTCTGGTGTCGTGGTCTTCTCGCAAGCAGTCTAGTGTCACTCAGTCTACCACGGAGGCTGAATATGTTGCTGCGGCTAGCTGCTGTTCCCAGTTACTCTGGATGATGGCCACGTTGCGTGATTTTGGTTTGAGCTTTTCTCGAGTGCCTTTGCTTTGTGACAGCACGAGTGCCATTAGCGTTGCTAAGAACCCCGTGCTTCACTCGAAAACCAAACACATTGATGTGCGCTTTCATTTCTTGCGAGACCACCAGGAGAAGGGTGATATCGACCTTCGCCATGTCGATACTCATCACCAATTGGCTGATATTTTCACCAAGCCTTTAGACGAATCAACCTTTAATAGGTTGAGGGGTGAGCTTGGTGTGTGTTTCCCCTTTTAGATGGGGGAAGCATTTTGATATGTATCATAGACTGACTCTTTTATTTTGAGGCTCCTTTTCTTTGGAGTTTGTTTTTCAATTGGTATCTTATTTTCTTTAGTTGGTTTCGGGGCATACGCATTTACATTCTGAGCTTCATGTCTATAATCACTAGAATGTAATTATGCTTTGATTAGTATTGCTCCGATGCTTATGATGATGCTTGTAGCTTATGCTCCTTCTGATCACTGTTACATGTTATGAGCGAGCTATTTTTGGAATGGTGAATTATGCCTAATGTACATAAATCTGAAAATGTTCACCATTGAGATATGCAACTAGCATGTGTAGGGTGTGTTGAGTCCATTCTTGCTTTTCATATATGCTAGGTTGCTATGTCTCTAGTTCTGAGTCATTCACTTGCTTGGTTGTTCATATCTTGCTTTAAATCTTGAACCAAGTAGAAGTGAATTGAAAAGATCGAGATGGGATTGCTTGTCAACACCTCACGGTATCGAGACTGTTTTTCATTGCACTATGAGTTAAACTTGAGCCGTGTAGTGTATGACCGAAACCGTTGCCTTAAGCTTCTGATTGCTTCGGCATAGGCTTCGCACGGTTGAAAAGTTAGGCAATGACAAGCTTTCAACCTCTCGCAATCACATGCTAAAACTAAACCTGTGAATTCTTTTACCGCTGCAACTCCGATATGTATTTTGAAATCACAAGTATATGTTCCATTCCTATGCATGATGATTGAACTTTGCTAGGGGTAGTTCACCTTGTATATATGCTTAGCACTTGTTTGGATTCCTATCTATACATGTTTAGTGCTATTTTGATGGTGACTATCCTTTTTGGCTAAAAACTGCTCATATGCTCATATGCTTCATATTACGTATACGTGATCAGTTTGAGCCTTCGCTATTTGAGTGCTTGATTGTGCCTTTGGAGCTATACCGATTAGAGCATTTTTGCACTCTTTTGATTATATGCCTGAAGCTCCTGACTTGCATTTTTGACTTCATATGCATTTTGGAAGGGGGAGCTTGTGCTAAGAGGGAGACGGTTCTCCGATACCTTTTTTGCTTGATAAGTGCATTTTCAACTAAGGGGGAGAATTTTTGTGCAAATCATATGCTCCTGGGGTTGTTCAACTAAGGGGGATACCTGGGTTGTTCAACTAAGGGGGAGAAAATCTCTTTTGCTGTTGCTCCGATTCTTGGTTGCTTGCACTTGTCGAGGAGGAGTTTGCTAGTTGTGTTGAGCCGTTGCCTCTGTCTTGAGGGACTAGCAAACGTTTCCTGGGATCATGGTTCCCGGGTTCCTCAATTGGTATCGTGTTCTCGATTTGATATCTCAATTGGTATCGAGTGGTTTCCAATTGGTTCGGAGTGGTTTTCTTGCTAGTTGTGTTGAGCCTCTGTGCCTCTGTCTTGAGGGACTAGCATTTTGCCTGCTTCAGCTCTGATCTTCAATTGGTATCTTGCTAGCGGTGTTGAGCCTGTTCTACCTCTTCTTGAGGGCTAGCTTTGCTTTGCTTGGTTGCGTCGAGCCGTTGCCCATGTCTTTGGGGACCAAGTTCTTTGCTTCTTCCTCTTGACCTTCTTCGGCTTTGATACGCTTTTGGGTCATTTCGTTGGGTTCTCTCTTCCTTCTCCTTCCTACCCCCATTCTGCTACTTATGATTTGTTGGTAGTTGACAATGCACTCATCAAGGGGGAGATTGCGGATACATGGGTGTATGCCGGATCACCGAGTGATGAGTGATTGTCAACTGGAGATGATGCGCATGTTCTTTGGCTTGTGTTGTGCAGGTGTCGAGCACGGAGACAGTGATCGATGGCGGGTGAAGGTCAAGTTGCGACGTGCCGTGCTGACGGACCGGGCGCGATGAAGGATGGGCGTGCCGTGCGGCGGACGTGCCATGCCGATGTATCGGACGGTGAAGGGCGGACGTGGACTTGGACTGAGGGACCGGAGGCCGGAGGATCAGCTGTGGTGGCTGGCAGCCTGCGACGGCGACAAGCGAAGAAGTGCGGTCATGTCGATGGATGGGGTGCACGGGCGGTGCATCCCCTCTACGACGCTGGTTTGTTGGTTGAGCCAGAGAAAAACCAACGGGTGGACGGTTTCCAGGTTTGGGCCTCAAAACCTGGGTGCTGGGTTTCCAGGTTGAGCCACAAAACCTGGGCGCGACGGTTTCCAGGTTGAGCCTCAAAACCTGGGCGTGGGCCGGTTTCCGAGTTTGGGCCTCAAAACTCGGGCGCTGCGGGTTTCCGAGTTTGGGCCACAAAACTCGGGCTGGAGGCTGGTTTCCCGGTTTGGGCCTCAAAACCGGGGGCTGATGGAAAAGGCTGGTTTCCAGGTTTGGGCCTCAAAACCGGGGGTGCAGAGCGAGGGCGGCATGTGGCGGCGATCTGAAGGTTGTGTGGAGGCAACGCGGAAGACCGTGCGGGCGTGGCCGTCGGATACACCTACTACTGCCGGTGGACTAGAATAGCCTTAGGGTTAGGCTGGTCCGCTCTGTAATTAGAGTAGAGAGGGGTAGAGTAGGAAATAGACTTAGACTAGGTTAGTATAGATAGTCCAGGGGAGACACCCTCCTCCCCTATCTCATCTTAGCGCAGTCATTTTCATCCTTGCACTCCTGCTCTCCCACACCCCTGCTCTAGCTAGTTGAGATCCGCAGAGAGACCGTGACTCTGTGTACTTTGATTTTGAGGAAAGGTGGCCGTATCCACCTTGTCGTAGCGTGTGTTTGCGCTTTGATTCGCAGATCGTGGTTGTGATTCGCGTTTTTGTTCTTGTTCTTCGCGGAATCCTTTTGTGCCATGATTTTTCCCGTCGCTTGATCTCTTGGTTCGGTTCGTCTTTCTCAAATCCGTTTGAACCAAGTTGTTCTAGATCGTGAGGCACTTCTTTCCACCGAAGGAATTCATCTCAAACCTCACGGTCTAGGAGATCGATCGATTTTTAGTTTCGGGTCACTTTTTCTCCCCTCCCCCGAAATTCTTCGATTCACCGTTTTGGAGATAGGTTCGAGCCATGATCTCTTAGAGATAGCTCACTATCCTCCTTGTGACTGCACTCACCAAGTTTGATCCCTAGAGGATTCGTTTTGGGTGAGTTCTAGTCGAATCGGTGGACGAACAGCCTGTTTTCGGGGTGACCGGACGCATGCTCGGGGTGACCGGACGCTAGGGTTTAGCGTCCGGTGGTTGAAGTTTGGCTCGGTTCTGGTTTTGCACTGACCGGACGCTGTGTCCTTGCTCTGACCGGACGCACCCCTTCTCCTGTTCACCGTCTTTGCTTGACTCTGACCGGACGCTGTGCAAGCGACCGGACGCTCCCTTCTTGTGAGTCCGGTCGTATGCAGAGAGCTCCCAGATCGTGGTTTGCTCGACCGGACGCGTCTGGTGTACACTGACCGGACGCACCAGTGAGTCCGGTCGTGCCTGATTCACGCTGTTTCGTTCGCGTTTCGCTCGTTCGTCGACGGATTCGAGTTCCGTCTTTTCGGTTGGCTTTCTAGGGTTGTGTAGTGTCCCGCTGTGCTTCTAGGAAGCATCCACCCTACATTTAGGGTTGTGGACATTACCAAGTCCTAGGGTACGCTTTTGGGGTTGATTTTTGGGACAGCGGCTTGAGTTTCCGAAAGGAAAATTTAAAGCTCCCATTCACCCCCCCTCTGGTCGCTTTCGGGTTGTTCTCGGTCCTTCACAAGAAATGAAAGCGCACATCAATGTGTTTGGTTTTCGAGTGAAGCACGGGGTTATTAGCAACGCTAATGGCACTCGTGCTGTCACAAAGCAAAGGCACTCGAGAAAAGCTCAAACCAAAATCACGCAAAGTGGCCATCATCCAGAGTAACTGGGAACAGCAGCTAGCCGTAGCAACATATTCAGCCTCCGTGGTAGACTGAGCGACACTAGACTGCTTGCGAGAAGACCACGACACCAGAGAAGATCCAATAAACTGGCAAGTCCCAGAAGTGGACTTGCGCTCTATGCGACAACCAGCAAAATCGGCATCCGAAAAACCGCAAAGCGAGAGGGTGGAAGAAGCAGAATACCAAATCCCAAACTCAGGAGTGAAACGAAGGTACCTGAAAATGCGCTTCACTGCCTGACGGTGAGAAGTGCGCGGCGAAGCCTGAAAGCGCGCGCACAAGCACACGGCGAACTGGATGTCCGGCCGTGTCGCCGTCAGGTAGAGGAGCGACCCGATCATGCTGCGGTACTCCTTCTGGTCCACTGCTTCTCCATCCTTGTCAGCATCCAGGGCAGTCGTCATCGACATGGGTGTCGGAAGAGGCTTGGCCTCACCCATATCAAACCGCTTCAGCAAGTCCCTCGTGTACTTGCCCTGGTGCACAAACGTCCCCTCTCGGGATTGCTTAATTTGCAACCCGAGAAAGAATGTCAGCTCGCCCATCATGCTCATCTCGAACTCCCTGCTCATAGTATCTGCAAACTTGGCAACCAAAGCGTGAGAAGAACCACCGAAAATGATATCATCCACGTAAATTTGGACCAAGAGTGTGTCTTTGCCTTACCGGAGGAGAAAGAGCGTCTTATCTACACATCCCATTTTAAAACCCTTAGCAAGCAAAAAGGTTTTTAACCTATCATACCAGGCTCTAGGGGCTTGTTTCAAACTATACAAAGCTTTATGAAGTTTAAAAACATGGTTTGGAAACTTGGGATTTTCAAAACCGGGGGGTTGCTCAACATAAACATCCTCCTCAATGTAGCCGTTTAAAAAGGCACTCTTGACATCCATTTGAAAAAGTTTAAAACCTTTGGATGCAGCAAAAGCCAAGAGTATCCTAATAGCCTCCAAACGAGCTACAGGAGCGAAGGTCTCCTCATAATCTATCCCCTCCTTCTGACTATAACCCTTCGCTACAAGCCGGGCCTTGTTTCTCACAATGTGGCCCTCCTCTCCTTGCTTGTTTTTAAATACCCATTTTGTCCCAATAGGTTTACAGTCAGGTGGAGGTGGAACTAGAACCCAAACCCGATTTCGCTCAAAGTTCTCTAACTCCTCATGCATGGCATTAACCCAATCCGGATCCGTCAATGCGTGTCCAACATCTCGGGGCTCAAAATTAGCAACAAAAGCAGAATGAGCGAAGTGCGAGATTTGCTGTGACCTGGAGCGAGTGACTCGCTCGCCGATGTCGCCGATCATCTGCTGAGGAGGGTGCTGGCGCAGGATGTGTCGTGGCGCCTCTCGGGAAGATGTGACCTCCCCCTCAACAGTAGCTGGTTCCACCCCGGGTACAAAAGGTACCGCACGAGGTGGATCCCACGGCCCCCAGGAAGAAGACGTCTCGGGGCCGTGAGTCGTCGTCGAGGCCGCCCTTAGCGGCGCGGCAGGCGGAGGGGGTGCTGGATCGTCCATACCCTCAGCACCCTCGTCCTCGTCATCGAAAAGAGGCTCTCCTACCTCATGATCACCTGCACGCTCAAAACGAGAAGAAGGAGAAACAAGAGTCTCGTCGAAAGTGACGTCGGAAGTCTCCACGACTCGGTTAGTGTCAAGGCTAAGAACCCTGTAAGCTCTAGTGTGGGTACCATAACCCAAAAACACACCGTCCGAAGATCGAGACTCAAATTTGTCCAGGTTGCCCTTCTTCAAAATGAAGCAGTGACAACCAAAGACTCTAAAATAACTTACCTTGGGTTGGCGACCAAAACGCAACTCATAAGAGGTCTTCTTCAAAAACGCTCTCAGAAAAATGCGATTCGAAATGTAGCATGCAGTGTTCATAGCTTCGGCTCAATAGCGCCTGGGAGTCCTATGCTCATCGAGCATCGTCCTGGCCATCTCAACAAGGGTCTGATTCTTCCTCTCTACAACACCATTAGAGGGCGGTGTGTAGGGGGGGGGAGAGAACTAATGCTCCAAACCAAGGCGGTTACAAAACTTCTCAAAATCCGAATTTTTGAACTCGGAACCATTATCACTTCTAATTGCTCGCATCGAGTTCAAAGGGAACTCGTTGTAACAGAACCGACCAATTTGCACCAGATTAAGCACTGAAACCTCTGCTTGCGCAAAGATCATCAAGTACTTAAGCTCGTACAAACCCGGTAGTCCGGAAATCTCGACGGATTTCAAACATTTCAACACTCAGCCAAGATCGCATGGTCAAGCAAATACAAATCATGTCCACGGAGCTTGCAGCGGAAATAATATTACAATAGAGTTCACAATTAATAACACAAGTTGAGTTCTATTAAATTTTAGAAGAACAACATAGCTTTGAAATAAATACCATACATAGGTTGAAATACTTTGCTAGCTTGAGTGACATCCTCCAACAACAGCATAAGAGAAGAAGTATGGAACTGCCGAGCCCACCGGCACTGGCCATCACCTCTCGGCAGGCCTAACCTTCACCTGCAACAAGGTGGGATAAACCCTGAGTACTCGAATGTACTCAGCTAGACTTACCCGTCATAAACCAGAAATAAAGTGACACCAAGGAGTATGCAGGGCTGTATCTGGGGTTGGCCATACTTACATTTTTGCATAAAAGCATTTTATTATTAAATAATCATCATTAGAGTATTAGCAGTCAATTTTATGTAATCAACCTGATTAACTAGATTTGCACCTGATCTAGAGCAATCACTTGGCTAATTAATCAAGCAAGAGTGACTATTTCATCAATAGCCTTTCAGATTCAGTACCATAACCATCTTTAGTTCCATAAGTTACTACGGTAACACATGCTCAGTCAAGTTACTCACTAACCAGGAGCGATGGCGATTATAATCGATTCCTACCAGCTGGGGATAAAATGTCGCACACTCGCCCGACACACCCTACCAGGTGGTCGTTGGCGACCACTCAGGAGGTTCGAGAACCCAAATCGCGGGACGGCCATGGACCCTTCTACACCGAGGGTTATCTCAATGCCAGGTCGCTCAAGCTATTAACTGCCCACGGTCATGCCAGGTCGATCAGGCCCTGCCTGCCCTCGGACCATGCCAGGTCGATCAGAATAGTTGCCCACGGTACATGTAAGGCCCTGGGTGTTAGGCGTCAACGTCTCCATCACCGGCTCGAAACACCTTACTCGGCTTCACGGGAGGTACTCCGACCTACTCCGTTAAGTGATTGACGCGTTCAAAATGACTGAGGTGTGCCTTCGTCGGGTCCTAATCGACACAGACGGGAGACTACTAGCACACAGAACCCATGTCCTGCTGCTCCTACATCCCGCCCGGTCTCAGATTAATTATCACATGGTTATCTCCATGATAGCACAAGGCTAAACATGTTTAGTATCCACCTATATGCGGGAGACAGGAAATCACCCGACTTTTACCGGTCTAAGCAGGGCTAAGCATATAATCGAGCCTAGACCTAACAGGGATATCAATGTAGTAATTGCAGGTGGACAAGGATAAGTAAGTAATGCATCAACGGTATCATTCAACTCCTATAACTTAATGCAACAATCATTATATTGACTCGATTGCATTTATAAAAGATGGTAGGAGACTTAGTATGCTCCGGGGCTTGCCTGGGAAACAACACTTATTCTAGTGTTAGATGTCATCAACTTCAGGAACATCCACGCTCCAGGAACTTGTGGAGTTCGCCAACACCTTCTTCGGGATGGCCACCCAACACCATCTTCGTGTTGAGTCTCATCATCACGTCCGTCACTTGACGTTCTTCCATCTAGCGAACCTAGATATGCGATGCACAATGCATATGTATGAATGCTCATGAAGTAATACATTGATCACATAGCACAAGTAACTACTAGCAAGCACTGAGCACAAGAACTAATAACAAGCATCCATCATAGTTTTATATAAGCAATCGGGATAACTTAACTTAATTACTTCGTACCAAAGCACATTACAAATCTGGACAGCAGACAACAGTCCACTAATTTAAACATAACTCAAGCTACAAATATCCAAACAGGGCAAACTAAGACTTTATGGAAAGCTAACGAAATTGTCTACAACTTTGTTATTTACCTCAAGAGCTAATTCAGAGGTTATCTAACTCAAAAACAGATAACAATGCAGCTCTGTCCAGCTGTTGGACAGCAGGACAGACAGAGCTTCAGAGAAGCATAACTCAAGATACAAACATCACATGAGCATGAAATTAGACATTCTAGAAAGCTTACAAGATTATCTAAGTCTTTCTTATTATTAGCTCAAGGTGAATCAACCATTAACAAGGTCAAACAATATGATTAGCGCAGCTCTGTCCACACTTGGACAGAACTAGCCACACATCAACCACAGTAAATTAGGACAACCATAAATAAAGATCTATAATACCTGGGAACTTGCCCCTAGACTTTTTAGAAAGGTTATTAAGTTGTCTACAAATCATCTATAATCATCTTAAGATGATTCATAAGTTAACAAGGTCTAATTAACATAAATAGGCATCTCTGTCCAGACTTGGACAGATTTATCCATCCATATTAAAACAGTCATAACTCAAGTTATATAACTCCAATGAACATGAGCTAAGACAATTTAGAAAGCTTATGAAAAGCACTACAACTCTTTTATAAGCACCTAAGCATAAATCACCAGTTAACTAGGTGAAACAATCCAAACATTCAGATCTGGACAGAATGTAGGAAAAACTTGACAGCAATCTTACAACAGCCATATCTCTTAAACTATTAAGCCTATGGCCATGCAATTTGGTGACAAGCTATATTAAGATGTTATCTACAACTTTTGTATAGACCACATCTACAGAAAACATGATTATCATCACGAACTAATTACCACCACAGAAACTATACATGCAGCCATTTCAGCAAAACTGGACATACATATAGCAGCTAGGTAATTAAATCATAACTAGAGCTACACAACTCCAAATAACACACAAAAAGACATTCTGGAAAGCTTATGAAATTCTCTACAAATAATCTTTAAACATCTTAACATGATTTGCAAATTAAAAGGGTGAAACAATTACATTCACAGAATCTGATCTCGGCATAAACAGAGAGCCACCATTTCTGAAACTGAAATTTAAACAGCCAAAACTCCTAATCTATTTCACCAAAAATCATGAAACTTTAACACAAACTAGATATGCAAGTTATCTACGACTTTGCTATAGACAAATTTTACAGAAAACATCATTTACAAGGGGTAACTATTTAATCCCTATAATCTATCCAGAACATGCCGAAATGAAACATAGAAAGATGATAATTCTAAAACTCTATGCTTTGCATAACAACTGACCATAATAAAATTATCTAAGCTACTACAACATCATAGGAAGGCAGTGGAACCACCTTTTCTATTTTTACATGAAAACATTTACCACAATTCATTTTAATCCATTTAATGAGCTGAAAGCAAGATAAATGCATAACTAATTCATACATGCACCAATAAATCTGAAATTTTTATCACAGTACACACATGACCAGAGGAGTCTACCATAAAAATTTCACAGCATTTCAAGCAACATAACAGTAGATATGATTTTCTTCCTATTTAAACCTATTTAACATAAATCACTCATCACAGCAGCAACTTCCACTAACACACATCACTTTATGCATTCACTGGACAGAGATTTTTACAGGGATTCCAAAAAGTGCTCACTTGCAATTTTTGAACAAACACACAATTTACTATGCAATTTACAAGTTTCAATCAGATTTGCCAATTAAACAAAAACGTGGATAATAAACACATTTGCACTGGGGACCCTCGGATCTGCACAAATCAATTAAGGAGCAATTAGTAAATCTAATGAGTCATTACATATTAACAAAAAAGACCAACGAAGAGTTTCAGCGTCGATTTCTACCCTTTCACCATTGATTCACGGGAGAAACGACGGGAAGACGATGGGGAAGACCGGCTTCCGGAGGGGAGATGGCCGGGGCTGCTAGGGTTTGGAGCTTGGTTGGCCATGGTGGCCGGACTGGGGGCAGCAGCTGCAGGCAGCGCCCTGCTGCCGCTGCTGCGCGGCCTCCTGGCCAGAGCGCGCGGCCAGGGAGGCGCGCTCCTGCGCGGTCTGCAGGAAGGCCGCAGAGACACGGATGGAGAGGGGGAATGAAAGAGGAAGACAGGGGAGGCGCCAGCAGCTGCTCGCCCTGGGGATGAGGAGCAGGCGGCCATGGGAGGAGGAGCTCGGAGGAGGTGGCCATGGCTGCTGCTCGGGAATCGCCATGGAGGGAGACCGATGGAGGAGAGGTGTTGCGGTCTTCTCTTCTTTTTTTTTTTTGCGTGAATGGGAAAGGGGAGGAGAGGAGACCGCAGGGGAGGCACGGGCTCGGCCTTTTATTTCACGGCAATTTCTTTCTTTTTTTTTTCCAAATTGGCAAGTTTCCGGAAACTTTCAGTCAAGTTCCAAAATTGCGAACACTGCTCAAACGGACTCCGATTTCGACGAAACTAATTTTGTTGTCGTCGTCTCGCCGAGTACTTCAACTTTCATTAAAGGCACTTGGTCAGATTCTCAACGGTTTGCCCGGTAACGATCGTCGACGGCAGCTTCGCGGCGACCGAAATTCCAGTTTTGCAGTACAGACTTAACCAATTTCCGGAACCTGAAAACTGCGTTGTACTCTATCTTGCGAGCTCGTTTTCACCATTTTTGGCACCGATCTAGGTCTCGGCCATAAAACGAAATTTGTTCCTCTCGAACTGTACTACAACTTTTGTTTAAGGCGCGTCGACATGCGAGCATCCAAAAATACCGTTCAACGCCGGTCAAAGTAGTTACCCGGTACAATCCGAATTAGGGTCTCTCGTCAGTCGGAACATTTTCTGTTCGTCTGCTCAACACGGAACCTTCATAACTTTTGACCGTGAGTTCATATACAGCTGATTGGGCATTACTGCAACACTTGGTTGAACCCGAATGATTTTCTTCAGTTAATCAGTCAGTACTGGCAAAGTTGCGACTCGTCATTTCATGTGACTTTTTGATTCCAAACTTCACGAAACTTTTTCACCAGTTACTATAGACAGGAATGGAGGTGGGTCACATGAAAAATCCATGTTTAGCATTAATCCTGAATATTCATAAATTCGCAGTTGTTATTAACTGGCTCTGTTAAATAAATTCCCGAATGAATCAACTGAGGTTCTGCCTCTGAGATTGATCCTGGCACTTCTGTCATCACTGACTAAACCTGAATTTAGTTCTTCATCGTTGCTTAATATACCAAATCCGTGCTCAACTGACTACTCCACTGACGGCGAACACCTGGGGTGTTACAGCCCTCCCCCCTTAAAAGAATCTCGTCCCGAGATTCCGGACGAAGACATTTCAAGGGAAGAGAAGCATAGCACCCATCCTTAATCACATGCTATTTACAGTTCAAGATACTGACTTGTCAACAGAACAGAACTGTTATGAACAGATGAACAACCTTCCGATCTGTCTCCATATCATTTCCCGTTACCAGCTCTTCTTGTCAGAAGAATCTACTTTACTGACTTCCATCGAGCATTGAGGTACACTCAATATCACTGCCGGGTTGAATGGCAACCAAAATTGCCTTATTACTTTGGGAGGAATCTAAGATAATATCACTACAAATTTTGAATCTTCATCCGATTTGAGACTATAGCAAATACACATCCTCGAGATGGTCAAGAACTGACTGACAGCAACCACTGTTTATACTATTTGTGAATGTCTGATCAATTAGGTAGCAATCAATGGAAAACCACATAAGATTCCGTGTGTGCAATTCTCTTTTTCTAATGATAACACTGGATTATCTAAGTCTGATAAAAGAATGGTGAATGTGATAGCTGACTCTATCAATTCCACGTTTTCACTGATCCTTCTGTATAGAAATCTCAGCCCCAAACAGCGACAGTCATTCGGTTTGAATTTGATGCAACCTCCTGGGTAAAAATACCGAGCTACTGAATCTCTGTACTACGAAGAAGATCAATATCATTCTTCTTTCATGGTGTAGTTAGAACTCAAAGGAACTAACTTGTTGAACTACTTGGGTCATAGAGCGACCTTCTTAAATTCACTCAACAATGCAGGAACATAATCTGAAATCTGTTGTTCGACACTTCAATTGTCGGCAATCTGCACTTCTAAGAGTTGATTTTGGTAGAACGCCTTGACTGCTCAAGGATAAGGGACTGATTCTGAAAATCCTTTCTGATTTCACCCAAAATAATCTGGAGTAACCCTTTTATAGTAGCCAAACGTATCACCAAGCAATCCTTATTCTAGGTATAATTCTGACTGAGTTACTATTCTGGCGTACTGTCTTGTATGATCATTGAAGTTTTTCTGGGATAGAGCTGGCTGGAACATGTCAGAGACTTGGATGTACGTGTGCCACAAACAAAATCAATGGGTTTACAGATTTCTGGCATAACGTTGTTCTGTGAGGCATAGCCTTCATAGCTACCAAGGAGTCATTTCTGAACTGGAGATTAGCTATTATATAGCAGAAACTTAATCAGTTGCCTCTCAACATTGAAGCTCCAAGGTTTCAACTTTACTGCAAACACTGTAAGATATCAATGCACATGGTCATCACCAAAGTCAGCCGAGAATCAGACACATCTGGGAAGATTGGGTTGACTACCAGACCATCATGCAGATAAATGTATTAGTTTCAGACAGAAAGCTTCTGGACCTCAGGGATTTGGATAAATAATACACCATTTCTGGTACTCATCCTTCAGCTGATACTTCCCCACTTTGAAGAATTCAGTGCCACCTTACTTCACTGACCATACATGATACTCATTTTGTTGTTGTTGATCCAACAGAGTCATTTGTCTACCACCTCTTACAGTCTGTTACTGCTTTCATCTTTGACCGATTCTGGAAAAGGTCATCCTTCTTGCCATTTTCAGAAAGAAACTCTGCCTTATCCGAGCCGACATAAGGATTTTTCTGAAGGAATATGGGAGATAATCAAGGAGGAAGCTTCATGAAAGATAACACATTGGCGCAGTTCTATAATAGATCTTGATTATAACCCACGGTACCAGCGCGTGCCGAGCAGCACAAACTTGTGTCGGCCGCCACAAGAGGCTCTCGGTTTCGTCGCGGCACCATTAGTTCTTAACCAAGACACTATTACCGAATCCACAACCAGTGAGAAATCCCACATGATGCAGATAAATCTTGCATGGATAGACATCACACGCAAGGCATAAGTTGGCAAAACAAGAGTAATTACAAGGTTTGGAAACCAACAAGGAGGTGATTTCAAGGACAAAACATGGCACAAGAATACAAGGATTCGTCTAGTGCACACCAAGGTCATCAGAAGATGAAAGATTTCATGAACTTGATTTGGCCAAGCAGCAACAAAAGAGCAACCGAGGGAATACATGGTTTTGGGCTTGGTCTCGGCAACTGGGCAAGACAAGCTATGGTCAAAGGCTGAGGTTAACAGGAACTAAACTTGGTTGGCCAAACAAACAAGGGCATTCACAACAAAGGGTACCCAACATCTATGGTTTAGGCAACACTTAAGACCAATCTTGGGTCTACAGGTTGGTTAGAGGCATGGCTACACACCACAAGCATAGGCGTACCACGGTTTAGATCTAGGATTTTTGGAAGGTTAGCTAGGGCCAACTGGTCCAACAAAGGGCATGGACAGGCCTAGGTACAGGTTTTTGGCATAATCATTTTAAACCATCAAGACTAGACACAGAAAAACATAGGCCTTCAAGCAACCAGGGTTTAACTATAAGCATCTCGGGAGGTCAAGAGGGCTTGATCATGACTCTAACCGAAGGTTGACAAACCACTCATGCACTCACCGAGGACAAGGGTTGACTAACCAAGGCATCACTTAGATAACAGCACATCTACATACAGCCTTAACAAGCATTTGAATCACACAACAATCGGCTTAAGCATCCAACGCTAATCACCAAGCTCAAACAAGACAAGCATCTATCTAGGGCATACAAGCAAACATAGACATGCAACACATGGTGAACAGAGGTTGTCAGTATTTTATTTTCGGTTTACTAGATTGGAGCACAACTCTGTATCTAGGAGCAACATACCAAGCAAACTAGGGCGTACTTGTTTGTTAACTATAACAGTTTGCAACTTAAGTTAACTCACTTATCTAGCATATGAAGCTATCAATCAAGTAGCAAGCTCATGCTTAGTCTATATTCTAAGAAGGAATAAACATATACTAGGTAGCAACAACTAACAAGCAGCATGCAACAACTTGATTTTAAGGTATAACCAAGCATAATCAACAATTTAGAACATTCTAACCATGTTAGAAAAGCTAAATTGCAGCCACTTAAATTAGTTGCAAGCATTTAATTCTAACAAGCATATAAGCTGATATAAATTAAAGCTAGATTAGAGAGCAATTACAAGGCATGGTGCACATAAAAACATAATTCTAGGCATAACCATGTACGAAAACAGTTTGTGTACATCTTAAACATGTTAGACAGGTTCATGTTTAACCCAAAGCAAAGTTCTTACATGCACTTATTACCTTACCTACTTTAGCCAGGTCAGACATAAAGCTGTTTCAATTTGCTCCCAGAGAATTCTAGGAAGATTATTGCAGCTCACTTCATGCATTTAGTAGGCTATCACTAGCATTTCAGCCTATTTGAGCAAGTAAATAGCCTACACAATTCTAGCAAGTAAACATGCTTAAAATAAATTAAACAGGTTTATGCTATTTAATGTTGTCAAGCAACAAGTTTTACAGTTTTCTTGCAGCAACATGATACTAGTAGGGTATGAAAATTAGTTTTACCAACTTTCAATTCATATAGCTGTAGTTCTCATGATTGCAAGAAAATGAGCATGCAACATGATTACATGATTATAGCATGAAAAACAACTAAACAACAGGTTTTTGTACATTTCCTTGCTAGAGCATGTTAAAGCTAACAAAACTAGAATTACATGTTTAGGAAGCACTCGACAACCCAAACAAAACTGCATACAAGAATAAGCTCAAACAACAAGTTTTGTTGTTTCTTTTAGGTGAAGTATTTCAAAACAAAACTAACCCAAATGGGTTTCACCCAAAAGGGAGTTTCTTAGCTCAAAACATTGAACCTACAAGCTCAGCACTGTTTTGCCACACAAGCAGGATAACATTGCACAAGCCATTTAGTTACTACAAGACATTTCAACATAGGGGAAAACCTTTAATCATTAGAAGCTTATTGTCTAACTACTCTTCTAACATACAAGAAGCAAAGCAAGACAACACACCATCATGATGAGAAAGACAACACACAATCATGATGAGCTAGCAGGGTTATCTAAACAACATCATACATGCATTTACTTCTAGTCTAAACAAGCAATCACTTATCTAGACGACATGGAAACACTCATACAAAACCTTGCTCACTACCAACATTATGAACAAGACCATATTACATCTAATCCAGGCAACATATAACACCAGATAGAAGATTTATTTCCAACTTTTACAAGCAAGCTAGCACATCCTATTGAAGCACTAGTTCCTAACAACTTTACCATTACAGGAACAAGGGTAGGGAAGCATTTGATGCACAAACAACTATCAAGTTTTATTATTACATTAGTCACACTTGATAACAAGTTGTTTATTATTAGAACAAAGGTGAGAGAAGCATGTTCATGAGCAATGCACAAAAGATGTATGCTCGTCCTATACGTCCTCACAAATTGCCAACCTGAGGTAGCAATCACGTTCTAGGTCGGTGGCATAACACGCACTCGCGATATAACTAGTCGTCAACTATGCTTACGCATTCGAAGTTAGCGTACCTGCAGAAAATCTCATTTCAGCCCAGCCCACAGTATGAATATCATGCATTGCTGAAAGTAAATCTAATACTAACTTAGGCGCACACCCAGTATACACGTAAGTAGTATATGCACCCATCATAAAAGTATTACTCCCACAATTAAACACCTTCACCCGCATTCGTGTGCTTACGAGTACAGGTTCCAGTACCAAACTAGCTCTTCCCTAGACCAACGGTTGTTTGGTCATGCTCTCACAACTCACACTTACCTTGGCGTAGAGGCAATTGATCCATACATTACTATTCCGAAGAATAGCACCCATACAATTTCACCCTTGCCGTATGGACGACAGAAAACAACAGAAATTAAACATGATGCACGACCCCCAAGTTAGTACTTAAATAGCCACCTAAAAGTCCTAGTTGGGCATACCTGGAGGTTGTCGCTAGCACATAGTTTACAAATTAGGTTTTGATAAACTTGCCTACTAGCTAAAGCTTTTTAGATAAAATAGGCTTTGCAAAACCAAAACTTTGTTTTAAAACCATGCACATGACAGTATTATGCTTAACCTTGCTCCGATGCCAGCTGTAACAGAACCGACCAATTTGCACCAGATTAAGCACTGAAACCTCTGCTTGCGCAAAGATCATCAAGTACTTAAGCTCGTACAAACCCGGTAGTCCGGAAATCTCGACGGATTTCAAACATTTCAACACTCAGCCAAGATCGCATGGTCAAGCAAATACAAATCATGTCCACGGAGCTTGCAGCGGAAATAATATTACAATAGAGTTCACAATTAATAACACAAGTTGAGTTCTATTAAATTTTAGAAGAACAACATAGCTTTGAAATAAATACCATACATAGGTTGAAATACTTTGCTAGCTTGAGTGACATCCTCCAACAACAGCATAAGAGAAGAAGTATGGAACTGCCGAGCCCACCGGCACTAGCCATCACCTCTCGGCAGGCCTAACCTTCACCTGCAACAAGGTGGGATAAACCCTGAGTACTCGAATGTACTCAGCTAGACTTACCCGTCATAAACCAGAAATAAGGTGACACCAAGGAGTATGCAGGGCTGTATCTGGGGTTGGCCATACTTACATTTTTGCATAAAAGCATTTTATTATTAAATAATCATCATTAGAGTATTAGCAGTCAATTTTATGTAATCAACCTGATTAACTAGATTTGCACCTGATCTAGAGCAATCACTTGGCTAATTAATCAAGCAAGAGTGACTATTTCATCAATAGCCTTTCAGATTCAGTACCATAACCATCTTTAGTTCCATAAGTTACTACGGTAACACATGCTCAGTCAAGTTACTCACTAACCAGGAGCGATGGCGATTATAATCGATTCCTACCAGCTGGGGATAAAATGTCGCACACTCGCCCGACACACCCTGCCAGGTGGCCGTTGGCGACCACTCAGGAGGTTCGAGAACCCAAATCGCGGGACGGCCATGGACCCTTCTACACCGAGGGTTATCTCAATGCCAGGTCGCTCAAGCTATTAACTGCCCACGGTCATGCCAGGTCGATCAGGCCCTGCCTGCCCTCGGACCATGCCAGGTCGATCAGAATAGTTGCCCACGGTACATGTAAGGCCCTGGGTGTTAGGCGTCAACGTCTCCATCACCGGCTCGAAACACCTTACTCGGCTTCACGGGAGGTACTCCGACCTACTCCGTTAAGTGATTGACGCGTTCAAAATGACTGAGGTGTGCCTTCGTCGGGTCCTAATCGACACAGACGGGAGACTACTAGCACACAGAACCCATGTCCTGCTGCTCCTACATCCCGCCCGGTCTCAGATTAATTATCACATGGTTATCTCCATGATAGCACAAGGCTAAACATGTTTAGTATCCACCTATATGCGGGAGACAGGAAATCACCCGACTTTTACCGGTCTAAGCAGGGCTAAGCATATAATCGAGCCTAGACCTAACAGGGATATCAATGTAGTAATTGCAGGTGGACAAGGATAAGTAAGTAATGCATCAACGGTATCATTCAACTCCTATAACTTAATGCAACAATCATTATATTGACTCGATTGCATTTATAAAAGATGGTAGGAGACTTAGTATGCTCCGGGGCTTGCCTGGGAAACAACACTTATTCTAGTGTTAGATGTCATCAACTTCAGGAACATCCACGCTCCAGGAACTTGTGGAGTTCGCCAACACCTTCTTCGGGATGGCCACCCAACACCATCTTCGTGTTGAGTCTCATCATCACGTCCGTCACTTGACGTTCTTCCATCTAGCGAACCTAGATATGCGATGCACAATGCATATGTATGAATGCTCATGAAGTAATACATTGATCACATAGCACAAGTAACTACTAGCAAGCACTGAGCACAAGAACTAATAACAAGCATCCATCATAGTTTTATATAAGCAATCGGGATAACTTAACTTAATTACTTCGTACCAAAGCACATTACAAATCTGGACAGCAGACAACAGTCCACTAATTTAAACATAACTCAAGCTACAAATATCCAAACAGGGCAAACTAAGACTTTATGGAAAGCTAACGAAATTGTCTACAACTTTGTTATTTACCTCAAGAGCTAATTCAGAGGTTATCTAACTCAAAAACAGATAACAATGCAGCTCTGTCCAGCTGTTGGACAGCAGGACAGACAGAGCTTCAGAGAAGCATAACTCAAGATACAAACATCACATGAGCATGAAATTAGACATTCTAGAAAGCTTACAAGATTATCTAAGTCTTTCTTATTATTAGCTCAAGGTGAATCAACCATTAACAAGGTCAAACAATATGATTAGCGCAGCTCTGTCCACACTTGGACAGAACTAGCCACACATCAACCACAGTAAATTAGGACAACCATAACTAAAGATCTATAATACCTGGGAACTTGCCCCTAGACTTTTTAGAAAGGTTATTAAGTTGTCTACAAATCATCTATAATCATCTTAAGATGATTCATAAGTTAACAAGGTCTAATTAACATAAATAGGCATCTCTGTCCAGACTTGGACAGATTTATCCATCCATATTAAAACAGTCATAACTCAAGTTATATAACTCCAATGAACATGAGCTAAGACAATTTAGAAAGCTTATGAAAAGCACTACAACTCTTTTATAAGCACCTAAGCATAAATCACCAGTTAACTAGGTGAAACAATCCAAACATTCAGATCTGGACAGAATGTAGGAAAAACTTGACAGCAATCTTACAACAGCCATATCTCTTAAACTATTAAGCCTATGGCCATGCAATTTGGTGACAAGCTATATTAAGATGTTATCTACAACTTTTGTATAGACCACATCTACAGAAAACATGATTATCATCACGAACTAATTACCACCACAGAAACTATACATGCAGCCATTTCAGCAAAACTGGACATACATATAGCAGCTAGGTAATTAAATCATAACTAGAGCTACACAACTCCAAATAACACACAAAAAGACATTCTGGAAAGCTTATGAAATTCTCTACAAATAATCTTTAAACATCTTAACATGATTTGCAAATTAAAAGGGTGAAACAATTACATTCACAGAATCTGATCTCGGCATAAACAGAGAGCCACCATTTCTGAAACTGAACTTTAAACAGCCAAAACTCCTAATCTATTTCACCAAAAATCATGAAACTTTAACACAAACTAGATATGCAAGTTATCTACGACTTTGCTATAGACAAATTTTACAGAAAACATCATTTACAAGGGGTAACTATTTAATCCCTATAATCTATCCAGAACATGCCGAAATGAAACATAGAAAGATGATAATTCTAAAACTCTATGCTTTGCATAACAACTGACCATAATAAAATTATCTAAGCTACTACAACATCATAGGAAGGCAGTGGAACCACCTTTTCTATTTTTACATGAAAACATTTACCACAATTCATTTTAATCCATTTAATGAGCTGAAAGCAAGATAAATGCATAACTAATTCATACATGCACCAATAAATCTGAAATTTTTATCACAGTACACACATGACCAGAGGAGTCTACCATAAAAATTTCACAGCATTTCAAGCAACATAACAGTAGATATGATTTTCTTCCTATTTAAACCTATTTAACATAAATCACTCATCACAGCAGCAACTTCCACTAACACACATCACTTTATGCATTCACTGGACAGAGATTTTCACAGGGATTCCAAAAAGTGCTCACTTGCAATTTTTGAACAAACACACAATTTACTATGCAATTTACAAGTTTCAATCAGATTTGCCAATTAAACAAAAACGTGGATAATAAACACATTTGCACTGGGGACCCTCGGATCTGCACAAATCAATTAAGGAGCAATTAGTAAATCTAATGAGTCATTACATATTAACAAAAAAGACCAACGAAGAGTTTCAGCGTCGATTTCTACCCTTTCACCATTGATTCACGGGAGAAACGACGGGAAGACGATGGGGAAGACCGGCTTCCGGAGGGGAGATGGCCGGGGCTGCTAGGGTTTGGAGCTTGGTTGGCCATGGTGGCCGGACTGGGGGCAGCAGCTGCAGGCAGCGCCCTGCTGCCGCTGCTGCGCGGCCTCCTGGCCAGAGCGCGCGGCCAGGGAGGCGCGCTCCTGCGCGGTCTGCAGGAAGGCCGCAGAGACACGGATGGAGAGGGGGAATGAAAGAGGAAGACAGGGGAGGCGCCAGCAGCTGCTCGCCCTGGGGATGAGGAGCAGGCGGCCATGGGAGGAGGAGCTCGGAGGAGGTGGCCATGGCTGCTGCTCGGGAATCGCCATGGAGGGAGACCGATGGAGGAGAGGTGTTGCGGTCTTCTCTTCTTTTTTTTGCGTGAATGGGAAAGGGGAGGAGAGGAGACCGCAGGGGAAGCACGGGCTCGGCCTTTTATTTCACGGCAATTTCTTTCTTTTTTTTTTCCAAATTGGCAAGTTTCCGGAAACTTTCAGTCAAGTTCCAAAATTGCGAACACTGCTCAAACGGACTCCGATTTCGACGAAACTAATTTTGTTGTCGTCGTCTCGCCGAGTACTTCAACTTTCATTAAAGGCACTTGGTCAGATTCTCAACGGTTTGCCCGGTAACGATCGTCGACGGCAGCTTCGCGGCGACCGAAATTCCAGTTTTGCAGTACAGACTTAACCAATTTCCGGAACCTGAAAACTGCGTTGTACTCTATCTTGCGAGCTCGTTTTCACCATTTTTGGCACCGATCTAGGTCTCGGCCATAAAACGAAATTTGTTCCTCTCGAACTGTACTACAACTTTTGTTTAAGGCGCGTCGACATGCGAGCATCCAAAAATACCGTTCAACGCCGGTCAAAGTAGTTACCCGGTACAATCCGAATTAGGGTCTCTCGTCAGTCGGAACATTTTCTGTTCGTCTGCTCAACACGGAACCTTCATAACTTTTGACCGTGAGTTCATATACAGCTGATTGGGCATTACTGCAACACTTGGTTGAACCCGAATGATTTTCTTCAGTTAATCAGTCAGTACTGGCAAAGTTGCGACTCGTCATTTCATGTGACTTTTTGATTCCAAACTTCACGAAACTTTTTCACCAGTTACTATAGACAGGAATGGAGGTGGGTCACATGAAAAATCCATGTTTAGCATTAATCCTGAATATTCATAAATTCGCAGTTGTTATTAACTGGCTCTGTTAAATAAATTCCCGAATGAATCAACTGAGGTTCTGCCTCTGAGATTGATCCTGGCACTTCTGTCATCACTGACTAAACCTGAATTTAGTTCTTCATCGTTGCTTAATATACCAAATCCGTGCTCAACTGACTACTCCACTGACGGCGAACACCTGGGGTGTTACACTCGTTCTGAAGACGCAAAATCAGATTGCGAGCGAAGGAGAAAGTCTCGGTCTTCTCAGTCAAAAAGAAGACCCACGAATACCTCGAAAAGTCGTCAACAACAACCAAAACATACCACTTCCCACCAACCGAGCTCACCCGAGCCGGACCAACAAGGTCCATGTGTAAAAGCTCTCCGGGGTGCGAGGTCATAACCTTGGTCAAAGGATGGTGGGGAGCAGCAACCATCTTCCCATGTCTACAAGCATGGCAAACTAGATCCTTCTCCATCGAAAGCTTGGGCAATCCTCGGATTAGGCCAAGTGAGCTAAGTCTTGCAAGCAAGTCAAAACTCAAGTGACCGAGCCTCCTATGCCACTTCCAAAGATCGGAAGAAGAAGGACTAGCCAAAAGACAGCGAGAAGATCCAAACGACTCCGAGAAATTCGCACGAAAGACTTTCCCAAAAGGTGAAATCAGACATACAAGATCGCCCTGAGGATCTAAGATGCGGCTAAGGTTCGGTTTGAAACGAATCTCATAGCCCTCATCAAAAAGTTGCAAAACAGAAAGCAAATTAAAATGCAGGTTAGAAACAAGAGCAACATTGCGCAACACAAAGTGCTCATTAACCCGCACCGAGCCAATAGACAATACCTTGCCTTTACCTTTGTCGCCGAAGGTTATGTACTCTTTTCCGGTGACCGAACTATGGCTGGAGAACCACTTGGCATTTCCGGTCATGTGCCTCGAACAACCGGAATCCACAAGCCAAATGTCCTCCAACCGCTCTACCTACATCAACAAAAAGACATAGGGTGAGCATACGGTCCAACACTGGGGTTAGTAAAATTAGAAGGAAACCAGTGTTGGGCCGGCTGCTCAAAAGAACGGTCAGTATAAAAACCATCCTGTCTAGGGGGATAGCGATCACCATGCACAGGAAAACGTGGTCCGCTGGGGGAAGAAGCGCTCACCGCGAAACTCAACCTGCGGTGGGGGAAAGCGCTCAACAAAGCCTCCGCCACGGGGTCCGAAACCTGCAACTGCAGGACCCCGCCGGGCACGCTCCCTACGAGGCCTACGCCTAGGAGCCTGGGCAACTGCACCTCCAGGTCTAGCGTCTCTCCTCGGAGCTCTCTCCTGCCTAGGCCTAACAAATTGAGGTGCTGGACCTCTAGGCCTAGTCTCCCTCCTAGGGGCTCTAATCTCCTGCCTAGGCCAGGGACCCTGACGTCCGGGCCTAGCAACTCTCCCCTGGGCCTTCGGCACATGTCCACCACGAGCTAGGTGATACATGTCTGGGTTCTCCATCTCCCTAGCACGGCGCGCCTCTCGCTTGCGCCGAAAACAGAACTCGCTCAAGTGACCATCCCGCCCACAAAAATCACACTGATACCTCACCGCACGCACAGGGGGTTGTTGGTATGCAGGGATGTGGGTATGGTTCACTTTGCCCTTGCCCTTCTGTGGCAACTCCTCACGAATGGGTGGCATTGTGTCAAGCTTGTTCTTGAGGTGGTTGGGCTTGGGTTGCCATTGTGGGTTCTTGGGTGGAGCTCTCGGAGGTTCATCTACCACTCCGTCCTTGGTGATAGGCTTGGCAGGCTCTTTGGGTGGAAGCTTGGTCAGTTTGGGAGTAGTGGTGGAGTTGGGCTTCTCACTCGGGTTAAGACCACTAGACTCTCCAATCTTCCCAAAAGCGGAAAGATCAACACCCTGCGCAAAACCTACGCCTGGACCTCCAGCAGCCCGCTTGAATTGGGAGATCATCATCCCGAGCTGCGGCTCACCACAAGACACCCATGACAAGACGGTCCGAAGGTATGTGTTTTCTTCCTCGACCAGCGTCTTGTCATGCCTCACATTGGCCATCTCCATCTCCAGGCCCTCACACAAAGCACACCTCTTGACACAAGTGCTATCTGAGCTGGCCTCTTCAAGAGACACAATCTTGGCATTCTTCTCTGCCAACTCGGATTGCAAGATAGGACAAGTCTTGCACGCACCCAACAGCTGCGGCCTAGCACGGAGCTCATCCACCTCTCCAACCAACGCAGCATACTTACCCCTCAAGGTGAGGAGATCAGTCATGTGCGTGGTGCACGACTCACACTCCAACTCCTCCGACACAACCACGGTGGACTTGGCAAACTCAAGCTCCTTCACCGTGTCCTCCCATTTCTGCCTGAACTCCTTGCGCTCTCTAGCAGCACGCCTAAGCAACTTATCTTGGCTAAGGAGGGCAGCGGTCAACTTCTCAACCTCGGAGGAAAGCTCGTCGTAGGTGAGAGATACCTAGGAGGTGTCGTCGTCGTCGTCGTTCCAAGGCGTGTGCTCCAGCTCGCCTCCGACCTCATCTCCGAGCGCCATGGTGCACAAGCCATCGTCGCCGGCGAAGAAGCACAAGCCGTTGAACTTGTCCTCCAGCTTCTTCTTCTCGGACTCGTCATCGCTTGAGCAAGCGGAGTCGTCATCCGAGCCGTCGACGTCGCTGAGCGTGGCGAAGAAGGCACGCTGCTCAGCTTGCTGCTTCTCCAAGTACTTCTTCTTGATGTACTCCTTGTCGAAGCCGCCCCGCTTCTTGTGCCTTGGGGGGACGTGCTTTTCCTTGTACTTGGAGTCGCGCTTGTGGCCATGATCGCCCCTGCCCGCGTGCTTGTTCTTCTTCTTGGGGCAGTCGGCGATGAAGTGGTCGGGGTCGCCGCACTCGTAGCATCCCGAGCGTCCTCCTCCACGACGGCGGTTCATGCGGTTGTTGTGGAACCGCGAGAACCGGTTGGCAAGCAAAGCCAACTCGTCGTCTCCCAACGTCTCCAGCTGGTCCTCTGTAACAGAAAAGAGACAGGACAAAGCAAAGCCAGCTGAGGGGTTAGGGGAAGACCCGGAAACCAAAGCCATGGACGGGCGAGAAGGATTTTCAAAAGAAGCCCTCGCCATAGCATCAATCTCACTGGACTTGAGCTTACTGAAGAGCTCGTCGCAAGTGAGGGTCTCATAGTTCGGGGATTCGATGATCACCTGAACCTTAGAGTCCCACACCGACCGATCAAGAGTATGCAAAAGCTTCAAAGCTCTCTCATGATCGTCGAAAGGCAACTGCTCTCGGTTAGCCCGCATCCTGTTGACAATCACCTGAAAGCGAGCGAATAAACTTTCTATGCTCTCACCAGGCTGATGTCGAAAGTTCTTGTACTCCCTCTTATACGACTCGTAGAGCCGGGTTTTGACTTGAGAGGTGCCCTCATGAAAGCGCATGAGGGTGGCCCAAATCTCCCGAGCCGTAGAGAGGTGAGAAACGCGATCAAACTCCCCAGCGCTCAAACACGAAAAGAGCGCATTACGGGCTCGGCTATTGGCCTCGTGCTCATCGATCTGCTGCTGAGTCACACGGGCAGCCAAGACCACGTAATCGGCAGAGTTGCAAATATCCCAGACAGAAGAACTCAAACTCTGCAGATAGGCCGACATGCGTATCTTCCAATACGCATATTTCGTCCCATCGAAAAACGGCGGTTTGCCCACGCCGCGATCCATGTCGCCTTCGGTGGATCTGGAACCAGCTAAGGTGGAAGATCCTTAACCTGCTCCGATACCAATTGAAGGACCGAGAAAGCTCACACAAGGCGACCAGAGGGGGGGTGAATGGGAGCCAATCAAAATTCTTTCGAATCTTTGGCCAAGTGTCCCAAGTTCAACCCCAAGAAGCTCGAACCCAAAGCGTGATGCTCACGACCCTTGGAAGAGGGTGGATGATCCCTAGGATCACAGCGGAGCACCACCGGACACAAGCCTAGCAAAGACCAAAAGCTCCGGCGAAGGTTTGCCCTTGCAAAACCAAGTCCCGAACGTAGATAGATGGCTACGTCGGAAAATCTCCAAACACCGATGCCAACGAGTAGCAAAGATATCAAGAGGGGTTCCTTGGTGAACTACAAGGCCAAACGGGAAGTCCGAAAACCAAGCGAGCAAGACGGGAGAGCAAACGCACTAAAACGGACCAAGCAGCAGGATCCCGGACTGTCCGGCCCTGTGGTCTCGGACTGTCCGGCAAGGGGCGGACTGTCCGCCTATAATTCCCGGACTGTCCGCCGGCAGGAACACAAAAACAGCAGTGGCGCTGGATGTTCCCTGGACGGTCCCGGACTGTCCGCGACTGACCACTGCGGACTGTCCGCCGGTCAGTTCGGACACGTCCGAACGTGCTGCGTCTGGGTCTGCACAGCCAAGTCCCCGATGCCCGGACTGTCCGGGGCTGGCTACCGCGGACTGTCCGCCAGTCAGCCGAAAGCGCACCGACCCGAGTCAAGCGACCACTGCTCGGTCGAAACCCGAGCCGCGGACTGTCCGCCGCTATAGGCGCGGACTGTCCGCCAATGCGCAGAGAGGGCGATTTTGATCGCCTCTCTCCCAAATCTCTCCAAATTCGATCCAAATCAAAATCCCAACTTCCCAAACTTGGAGAAGATGATCACGGGGTAGTTAGGAGACTATCCCCAAGAAATCATCCGCTCAAACAAACTCAATCCACGGGAAATCAAAAGGGAAGGTGAAATGAACCGGAAAACGCCACGAAAACGAAATCAACCCGATCTACTTGTTCGTAGGGAGATAGATGAATTCCTTCGGTGGAAATGATCTCCTTTCAAATAGGAACAAGATGATTCAAACGGATTTCGCAAAGACGCACTAGAGAGGGAGATCGAGTGACGGGAAAATCGTGGAGAAACGAAGAACGCGAAGAACAACGACGAACTCGAATCAAAACACGAATCGACACACGATCTGCAAGCCGAAGCGCAAACACACGCTACGACAAGGTGGATACGGCCACCTTTCCTCAGAATCAAAATACACAGAGTCACGGTCTCTCTGCGGATCTCAACTAGCTAAAGCAGGGGTGTGGGAGAGCAGGAGCAAGGAAGCAAATGACTGCGCTAACTGAGATGAGATAGGGAGGAGGGTGTCTCCCCTGGACTATCTATACTAAACTAGACTAAGTCTAATTCCTACTCTACCCCTCACTACTCTAATTACAGAGCGAACCAGTGTAACCCTAAGGCTATTCCGGTCCACCCGCGGTGGTAGGTAGATCCGACGGCCACGCCCGCGCAAGTCGTCCGCGTTGCCTCCACGCAACCTTCAGATTGCCGCCACGTGCCGCCCTCGCTCTGCACCCCCAGTTTTGAGGCCCAAACCGGGAAACCAGCCTTTTCCATCAGCCCCCGGTTTTGAGGCCCAAACCGGGAAACCAGCCTCCAGCCCGAGTTTTGTGGCCCAAACTCGGAAACCCGCAGCGCCCGAGTTTTGAGGCCCAAACTCGGAAACCGGCCCACGCCCAGGTTTTGAGGCTCAACCTGGAAACCGTCGCGCCCAGGTTTTGTGGCTCAACCTGGAAACCCAGCACCCAGGTTTTGAGGCCCAAACCTGGAAACCATCCACCCGTTGGTTTTTCCCTGGCTCTACCAACAAACCGGCGTCGTAGAGGGGATGCACCGCCCGTGCACCCCATCCACCGACATGACCGCACTTCTTCGCTTGTCGCCGCCACAGGCTGCCAGCCACCACAGCTGATCCTCCGGCCTCTGGTCCCTCAGTCCAAGTCCACGTCCGCCCTTCACCGTCCGATACATCGGCATGGCACGTCCGCCGCACGGCACGCCCATCCTTCATCGTGCCCGGTCCGTCAGCACGGCACGTTGCACTTGACCTTCACCTGCCATCGATCACTGCATCCGAGCTCGACACCTGCACAACACAAACCAAAGAACATGCGCATCATTCCAGTTGACAATCACTCATCACTCGGTGATCCGGCATACACCCTTGTATCCGCAGTTTTCGAGTGAAGCACGGGGTTCTTAGCAACGCTAATAGCACTCGTGCTGTCACGAAGCAAAGGCACTCGAGAAAAGCTCAAACCAAAATCACGCAAAGTGGCCATCATCCAGAGTAACTGGGAACAGCAGCTAGCCGCAGCAACATATTCAGCCTCTGTGGTAGACTGAGCGACACTAGAATGCTTGCGAGAAGACCACGACACCAGAGAAGATCCAATAAACTGGCAAGTCCCAGAGGTGGACTTGCGCTCAGTGCGACAACCAGCAAAATCGGCATCCGAATAACCGCAAAGCGAGAGGGCGGAGGAAGCAGAATACCAAATCCCAAACTCAGGCGTGAAACGAAGGTACCTGAAGATACGCTTCACCGCCTGACGGTGAGAGGTGCGCGGCGAAGCCTGAAAGCGCGCACACAGGCACACCGCGAACTGAATGTCCGGGCGTGTCGCCGTCAGGTAGAGGAGCGACCCGATCATGCTGCGGTACTCCTTCTGGTCCACTGCTTCTCCATCCTTGTCCGCATCTAGGGCAGTCGTCGTCGACATGGGTGTCGGAAGAGGCTTGGCCTCACCCATATCGAACCGCTTCAGCAAGTCCCTCATGTACTTGCCCTGGTGCACAAACGTCCCCTCTCGGGATTGCTTGATTTGCAACTCGAGAAAGAATGTCAGCTCGCCCATCATGCTCATCTCGAACTCCCTGCTCATAGTATCTGCAAACTTGGCAACCAAAGCGTGAGAAGAACCACCGAAAATGATATCATCCACGTAAATTTGGACCAAGAGTGTGTCTTTGCCTTGCCGGAGGAGAAAAAGTGTCTTATCTACACATCCCATTTTAAAACCCTTAGCTAGCAAAAAGGTTTTTAGTCTCTCATACCAGGCTCTAGGGGCTTGTTTCAAACCATACAAAGCATTATGAAGTTTAAAAACATGGTTTGGAAACTGGGGATTTTCAAAACCGGGGGGTTGCTCAACATAAACCTCCTCCTCAATGTAGCCGTTTAAAAAGGCACTCTTGACATCCATTTGAAAAAGTTTAAAACCTTTGGATGCAGCATAAGCCAAGAGTATCCTAATAGCCTCCAAACGAGCTACAGGAGCGAAAGTCTCCTCATAATCTATCCCCTCCTTCTGACTATAACCTTTCGCTACAAGCCGGGCCTTGTTTCTCACAACGTGGCCCTCCTCTCCTTGCTTGTTTTTAAATACCCATTTTGTCCCAATAGGTTTACAGTCAGGTGGAGGTGGAACTAAAACCCAAACCCGATTTCGCTCAAAGTTCTCTAACTCCTCATGCATGGCATTGACCCAATCTGGATCCGTCAATGCGTGTCCAACATCTCGGGGCTCAAAATTAGCAACAAAAGCAGAATGAGCGAAGTGCGAGATTTGCTGTGACCTGGAGCGAGTGACTCGCTCGCCGATGTCGCCGATCATCTGCTGAGGAGGGTGCTGGCGCTGGATGTGTCGTGGCGCCTCCCGGGAAGAAGTAACCTCCCCCTCAACAGCAGCTGGTTCCACCCCGGGTACAAAAGGTACCGCGCAAGGTGGATCCCATGGCCGCCAGGAAGAAGACGTCTCGGGGCCGTGAGTCGTCGTCGAGGCCGCCCTTGGCGGCGCGGCAGGTGGAGGGGGTGCTGGATCGTCTATACCCTCAGCACCCTCGTCCTCGTCATCGAAAAGAGGCTCTCCTACCTCATGATCACCTGCACGCTCAAAACGAGAAGAAGGAGAAACAAGAGTCTCGTCGAAAGTGACGTCGGAAGTCTCCACGACTCGGTTAGTGTCAAGGTTAAGAACCCTATAAGCTCTAGTGTGGGTACCATAACCCAAAAACACACCGTCGGAAGATCGAGACTCAAATTTGTCCAGGTTGCCCTTCTTCAAAATGAAGCAGTGACAACCGAAGACTCTAAAATAACTTACCTTGGGTTGGCGACCAAAACGCAACTCATAAGAGGTCTTCTTCAAAAACGCTCTCAGAAAAATGCGATTCGAAATATAGCATGCAGTGTTCATAGCTTCGGCCCAATAGCGCCTGGGAGTCCTATGCTCATCGAGCATCGTCCTGGCCATCTCAACAAGGGTCCGATTCTTCCTCTCTACAACACCATTAGAGGGCGGTGTGTAGGGGGGAGAAAACTGATGCACCAAACCAAGGCGGTTACAAAACTTCTCAAAATCCGAATTTTTGAATTCGGAACCATTATCACTTTTAATAGCTCGCATCGAGTTCAAAGGGAACTCGTTCTGAAGACGCAAAATCAGATTGCGAGCATGAGAGAAGGTCTCGGTCTTCTCAGCTAAAAAGAAGACCCACGAATACCTCGAAAAGTCGTCAACAACAACAAGCACATACCACTTCCCACCAACCGAGCTCACCCGAGCCGGACCAACAAGATCCATGTGTAAAAGCTCTCCGGGGTGCGAGGTCAAAACCTTGGTCAAAGGATGGTGGGGAGTAGCGACCATCTTCCCATGTCTACAGGCATGACAAACTAGATCCTTCTCCATCGAAAGCTTGGGCAATCCTCGGATTAGGCCAAGTGAGCCAAGTCTTGCAAGCAAGTCAAAACTCAAGTGACCAAGCCTCCTATGCCACTTCCAAAGATCGGAAGAAGAAGGACTAGCCAAAAGACAGCGAGAAGATCCAAACGACTCCGAGAAATTCGCGCGAAAGACTTTCCCAAAGGGCGAAATCAGACATACAAGATCGCCCTGAGGATCTAAGATGCGGCTAAGGTTCGGTTTGAAACGAATCTCATAGCCCTCATCAAAAAGTTGCGAAACAGAAAGCAAGTTAAAATGCAGGTTAGAAACAAGAGCAACATTGCGCAACACAAAGTGCTCATTAACCCGCACCGAGCCAACTGATAACACCTTACCTTTACCTTTGTCGCCGAAGGTTATGTACTCCTTTCCGACGACCGGACTATGGCTGGAGAACCATTTGGCGCTTCCGGTCATGTGCCTCGAACAACCGGAATCCACCAACCAAATGTCCTCCAACCGCTCTACCTACATCAATAAAAAGACATAGGGTGAGCATACGATCCAACACTGGGGTTAGTAAAATAAGAAGGAAACCAGTGTTGGGCCGGCTGCTCAAAAGAACGGTCAGTATAAAAACCATCCTGTCTAGGGGGATAGCGATCACCACGCACAGGAAAACGTGGTCCGCTGGGGAAGAAGCGCTCACCGCGAAACTCAACCTGCGGTGGAGGAAAGCGCTCAACAAAGCCTCCGCCACGGGATCCAAAACCTGCAACTGCAGGACCCCGTCGGGCACGCTCTCTACGAGGTCTTCGCCTAGGAGCCTGGGCAACTGCACCTCTAGGTCTAGCGTCTCTCCTCGGAGCTCTCTCCTACCTAGGCCTAACAAACTGAGGTCCTGGACCTCTAGGCCTAGTCTCCCTCCTTGGAGCTCTCATCTCTTGCCTAGGCCTGGTGAGAACACAAGGTTGATATATGCCCTTGTGGTTCCCTTCCTGAGTGATGAGTGATCGATCAACCGGCAACATGTTTCTTGGCTGTGTTGATGTGCAGGTGCGGAGCTCGGAGACAGTGGTCAAAGGTGAGGTGAAGGTCAAGTGGGACGTGTCGTGCCGACGGACCGGGAGCGGTGAAGGGCGAACGTGGAGCTTGGACTGACGGACCGGGAGACCTGAGGACCAGCTGTGGTAGCTGGCACATGGCGTCGACAAGCAAGAAGACATGGGGATGTGCGGTGCATCGGCCGAGTCGGGAGGAAGGTGATGGCGTCGTGACACTTGGCTAGAGGCCGAGAAGGATGGCAAATGCACTGTGCCTGGCGTGGAGGCTGGACATGCTCCGGCATCGGTGCTGGACTTCGGGGTGTGCGAACCACATCCCGTCTACGGCGCGGGTTCGGTGGCTCAGCCTCAAAAAGCTACCATCGACGGTTTCCGAGTTTGGGCCACAAAACTCGGGGTGGACGGTTTCCAGGTTTGGGCCTCAAAACCTGGGCTCGCGGGTTTTACTGAGTTTGGGCCACAAAACTCAGCCTGGAGGACAGGTTTCCCGGTTTTAGCCTCAAAACCGGGGGATGGCCCAGGTTTCCCAGTTTCGGCCTCAAAACCGGGGGTTGGTCCGCGAAAAGGACGGGTCAACGCGTGGCGGCGTGGAGAGGCTGGCGCGGCGGCGCAGCTATCCGCGAGGAAGGCGCGGTGGTCGACTGTGATGGAACGGTCCTAACCCTATGGCCCACAAGTCCCTGTCAACCTCTGACAGCCGAACTTATGTTCCATACGATTAAGACCTGTTTCGCCACTGGGCTACATCAGCGCCCAATGTCCGCAGGATCACCTCATCTTTCGGTTACAGCATTTCACATTTTCACAAATAACATAGATAACAGAGCGGAAGGCTTACATAACATTAGTTTTACAAACCGAGGTTTCAAATGAGGTAAGGAGTACGATTATTACAAACCATTGTTCGGGAAATTCAAAGTAGACAACGTAGCGGAAACATTAACATAAAGATACATGTAACACCCAGCCCGAGGGTGCACATTTACTCATCGGCCTCATCGGCCTCTTCCTGGACGAAGGTCACGCAACAGGGTGCGAGACACATCGGGGTCTCAGGCATACCTGCAACATGGGTAACAAACCCTGAGTACGGGGTACTCAACAAGACTTACCCGACTAAAGAAAAGAGGAAAGACTCAGGGATGAGAGGCTTTAGGGAGTCAAGGTAAGGCTTAAGCAAGTTCAAGCATTTTGCAGAAATAGCATTTTTGTAAACTTGTTTTGAAAAGTAGTTGTCAAACTTCATCCTTTCATGATTCATTTTAACTTTTCAAAACATACCTAGTTGTGAACCAATCCCCGTTGACAGTCAGTGACCAAGTCTCCATAACCGAGGAGCAACGTTAATCCGGATAAATAATACTCAGCTGAGGATCCCTATCCACACTGCATATGTAGCACCCAAGCTTGCATATGCCAACTCGTCTACCACGATTCCTCCAAGATTGGGCCCGGTCCTACGCCACCCGGAAGTACAGTACACCACTCCTATCCAGGTACGACGACCACGTGGGTACATGCTACTTCCGCCATCTCTCCACTCCCAGTGCGCGGTTGTCGGTCCAATAAAGGATTCCTCGGAGCCAGAGCTTTCCGTAGTATGTGAATAGTTGCAAGTCTTGGCCAGCAGGCCCCCATACGGATGGTCCCTAATTTTCCAGCCAGAACTATACCTTGGTCATATCTCACCCAAGCGTAATAGTCCTGTCAGTTTTTTCAACCCTGTCCCGGTCGGTGTCAACTGTTGAGTCCCGGACTACAACATGACGGCACCGTACGCGCGGACAACCTCTTCTCGACAATGACCACATGCTAGCTAGGCAAGCAGTCATCGAACGGGAAGTAAAGCCAAATTCCCATAAAGATTCTTTCAGTGATCACACTTTTGAAAATGGCATTTTATTGCAAATCTATAGTATAGCATCACTAAGCATTTTGCAAATAGTTTTAAAGCAGGGCTGGTGGATCTTCTGGTGGAGGTAAATAATGCAGGTAATAGGTCATCACACAACTCCTATAACCTAATGCAGTAGTTTAACTCAAAAGCATTTAAGGAAAATATTTTATAAATCCAAGGAAGGGTTAAATGCACCGGGGCTTGCCTTGGATGGCAAAAAGAGCAGACTCGGGGTAGGTATAGGTGTCGGAGCTCGGGGTCGCCTCGGGAGTTGGTTCGTCAACAGCGGCCTCGACTCTGGTACCTTCTTCGTCAACTATACGGATGCAATGATGAATGCTCATGAGGATGATGATATGGACTTATGGTGCAAGACAATTCCACTGATTCTAGATTACTTTTAAACAAAGCATAATTGAAATCTAGGTTGAGCATAAGATAACCATTTCTTTCTTAAGCATTATTGATGTTAGGCCTTATTATAATTATCCTAAGTATTAACCAAACATATCATCACAAACATCATAGACCAAAGGGTAGGGGCCTTATGAACATCAATAAATCCAAAGATCACATCATCAAACACTCATTACCAACCCTAATCCATCTTTTCTATTTTTCTTAATTTATTTAAAAGGTCATTTTATGAAGTTGCTCCAAAAATTACCAAATTAATCACATAAGTTCATTAAGGCATAAACAGATGGCAAAACAAATTTCATAATTTTTGGAGGTCATTAAGGTGCTCAATTAAATCTAAACATTTAATTAACAAAAGGCACTATTCCTTAATTAAAATAAATGCTCAAAAATCAACTTGCTCCAAATGACTTCAAAATTTTACCAGAGGTTCAGCATGTTATAACAAGGTCACAAAAATTTATCTCAAGATTTTTGGAGTTATAGATCACTCTCCAAAAATACCAAAACCTTCATTTTTCAATTAAAAGGGGAATTTTACATTTTCAAATTTTTGCACAAAACTCAAGTTTCATATTTTTCTAAAATACTACAGAGCATAAAGAGTCTACTACAAAAATTTCAGAATTTTTGGATCAACACAGAAAATCATACAAAAAGAGAAAACCGAACACTATTCATAACTTAAAAATAAAAAGAAAAACGGGCACGGCGGCGGGAGCTCGCCGCCGGTGACCAAAAGCGAGCGGCGCTCGGTACGCCGGCCAAACCAGAGGGTCCGGGGCGAAACCAAACACCTAGGGAGCATAAGGGAGCTCACCAGAGTCGATTGGGCAGCTCGGTGAGGGACGGGGATGGACGGAGCGGCCGGTCGGCGGGAAGCGGCGGACGGCACACGGCGGTGATCGACGGCCGGGCGATCCTGCGCGACACAAGCAACCGCAAAGGGTCCATCAGAAGCGCAAGGAAGCGAGGAAGATGATGCTGGGGTCAATGGGGGACGATCACGGCCGGAGTCGACGTATTGCACGGACCCGAGCACGGCGGTCCCTTGCCGGAGTTGGGGAAGAAAGGGTTACGCCGGGCGATCAGAGGTGGTAGAGACCAAATTGGTGAGGGGAGAAGCTGCGCAAAAACACAGCGGAGCTTCTGAGCTAGATGGTTGAGGGCTGGGAGCTCTGGTGTGAGGTGGCGACGGCGGCGGAGCTGAGTGGGAGAGCTCGAGCACCGGCGGGGCTTTTATAGAGGCGGATAGCGGCCGGTAGAGACCGTGGTGATGGCTGGATAAGCTCGGCGAGCGCACGCGCACTCGATTGCACTCTGGCAGAGGCGCTGGCGTGCAGCCGGGGCTCGGGCGCAGGCAGCGCCGGCAATGGCCACGCGGCGGCGGCGAGCAGGAGCAGTAGGGGCCGAGAGATGGAGTCAGCGCTCGCGTGCGGGTGCGGAGGGGACCAAGGAGCGGCTGGGGCAGGACAGAGGCGCGTGGGGAGCAGCCGTATGCGCTGCAGGCGCAGCGCCGGCGCCATGGCCGGGCCCCCCCCTCCCCCTGGCTCTACGGGGAAGAAGAACAGTGTAGGGGCTAGGGTTTGACTTTTGGCCAGTTTTTGTATTTTGCAAATTTCTCCCAAAATTTGAACTGTGCAACAAAAACTCAAAATACCAAAGTTGCTCAGAAAAATGAGATCTACAACTTTGTCAATAAGAACATTTTCAAATTCCAAATAGTTTTTGAACTATATTCAAAAACAGAAAAGGGGACACTTTTCAAATTTGATTCAAATCAAAATTACTTTGGATTTCAAACTGAAACTTGAAAATCTTTATATATGAAAGTTGTTCCATTTGACAAAACCTACAACTTTGCTAATATACACTTTTTCTGAAACTCAATAGTTTTTGAATTAATTTTGAAAACTCAAAAAGGGACAAAAACTGGAGTTTGAATAAATTTGAAATTACTTCAAATTTTATATAGAAACTTTGAAATTTGTAAATACCAAAGTTGTTCCTCTTGATCAGATTCACAACTTTGCTTTTTTAACCAACTCAAAATTTTGAATTTTGAAAAAGTTATCAAAAAGGGGATAAATCCAGGATTTGGGATTTTAGGGTTTTGCAAAAGGAAAATCAAATCAAATCTGATTTTTGAACTTTGATCAATGCAACAAACATCAGGGCACTAAATTTGAACAAGAATTACATAGAACTAGGCACAGAGGTGAAATTACCATTTTGCCCTTATAGAGAGAATTGGGCTTTTAGGGTTTTTGAAAAGGGAATCAAAGCATAGCAATTAGGCAATTCAAATGCATCACAGGAAATGATTAATGCTTAAGATGATGACATGTCAAGTTAATTACATTAGTAACACCAGGGGTGTTACAACCCTCCCTCCTAAAAGAAATCTCGCCCCGAGATTCCGCGTCTTACCAGAACGAGGGAGAAAACCTCTCACCTAAAGAGATTCGAGAAATTCCGGATAGTTCTTTGCCAAGAAATCTTCAGATTCCCAAGTGGCTTCTTCTTCAGAGTGCTAGTTCCACTGGATCTTATACCATCTTGTGGTGGTTCTCCGGGTAACACGATCCTTGTGATCCAACACACGGACAGGATATTCCGAGTATGACAGATCAGGTTCTAGCTCAACACCTTCAACTCCCACCACATGTTCAGGTACTCGGAGACACTTCTTGAGTTGGGAGACATGAAACACATTATGGACTGCGGAGAGGTGATCGGGCAACTTTAACTTGTAAGCTACCTTGCCACAGCGTTCCAGAATCTCAAACGGACCAATATAGCGGGGTGCTAACTTTCCTTTTACTCCGAAACGAGTAACTCCTTTAGTGGGTGAGATCTTCAGGTACACATAATCTCCAATCTGGAACTTCAGAGGTCGGCGTCTCTTATCGGCATAACTCTTCTGTCGAGACTGCGCAATCTTCATATTCTCTTGGATCTGTTTGACTTTTTCTTCCATATCCTTTATTAGGTCAACTCCAAAGAATTCTCTTTCTCCGGGCTCAGACCAATTGAGAGGTGTACGACAACGACGACCGTACAGTGCTTCAAAGGGTGCCATTTTGATGCTCTCTTGATAACTGTTATTATAAGAGAATTCTGCCAAGGGCAAACACTGATCCCAAGTATCTGCGAAGGTAAGCACACAGGCTCTCAACATATCTTCTAACACTTGGTTGACTCTCTCAGTCTGTCCATCAGTCTGCGGATGATAAGCCGTGCTATACAATAGCTTGGTTCCAAGTGAGGCATGGAACGCTTTCCAGAACTTAGCGACAAACTGAGTACCACGATCTGAGATGATGGTCTTGGGTATGCCATGGAGCTTCACTATGTTGTTCTTGTACAAGGTGGCATAAGTTGGGGCGGTATAACTTGTTTTGACCGGTAGGAAGTGAGCTTGCTTCGTGAGACGGTCCACTATCACCCAAATGGAATCGAATCCCTTTTGAGTCTTGGGTAATCCATTGATAAAATCCATGCTGATATCCTCCCATTTCCAACCAGGTACTGACAAAGGTTGCAGCTCTCCTCCGGGCTTCATATGCACAGCCTTGACTTTCTGACATGTATCACAACGAGCGACATGTCGAGCGATTTCGATCTTCATCTTTGTCCACCAGAATTTCTGCTTCAAGTCTTGGTACATCTTGTTGCTGCCAGGATGGATGGCAAATCTGGTTGAGTGTGCTTCATCAAGGATTATCTGTCTCAGCTCAGGTACCTTGGGAACTACCAGACGGTTCTTGAACCATACCACTCCTTCATCATCAATCCTGAAACAGTCGGCTTTTCCAGCTCGAACCTTTTCGCTGATGTGCTTGATTCCGGGGTTATCTTTCTGTGCAGCTATGATCTGTTCTCTGATAGAGGTTTCTACTCTGACATTGCCTAGACTTCCTTGTGGAACCATTTCAATACCCAGCTTCTCTAGTTCATAGCATAGGGAAGATTCATAGGATTTCATAACCAGGCAGTTACAGTATGACTTGCGACTGAGTGCATCGGCGACCACATTCGCCTTACCCGGATGGTAATGCACTTCGATATCATAGTCCTTGATTAACTCAAGCCATCTTCGCTGCCTCATGTTCAGCTCTTCTTGGGTGAAGATATACTTCAGGCTCTTGTGATCTGTGTACACATTGCAGGTACTGCCCAACAGATAATGACGCCATATCTTCAAGGCATGAACCACTGCTGCTAACTCAAGATCATGAGTTGGATAATTTTCCTCATGTCGCTTAAGCTGCCGCGAGGCATAAGCGATCACTCTTCCTTCTTGCATCAACACGCAACCCAAACCAGTACCAGATGCATCACAGTAGACATCAAAGGGCTTCTCGACGTTCGGCTGAGCTAGCACTGGTGACGTGGTTAACAACTTCTTCAAAGTCTGAAAAGCTTGTTCACAAGCTGGTGACCAAAAGAACTTCACAGAATTCTTCAGCAACTCGGTGATAGGCTTGGCGATTCTGGAGAAATCTGGGATGAATCGACGATAATATCCAGCCATTCCCATAAAACTGCGGACCTTGTGAACAGAGGTAGGTGGCTTCCAATCCAGGATATCTGACACTTTTCCGGGGTCGACTGACACACCTTCTACGGATAGGACATGACCAAGAAACTGTATCTGATCCAACCAGAATTCACACTTACTGAACTTAGCATAGAGCTGATGGTCTCTGAGACGGGATAGAATGATACGAAGATGTTTGGCATGCTGTTCAGGGGTTTTTGAGTAGACAAGGATGTCGTCAATGAACACGACCACGAATTTATCAAGCTCTGGCATGAAAACAGAGTTCATGAGGTACATGAAATGAGCGGGTGCATTGGTCAATCCGAAAGACATGACCAAATACTCATATAGGCCGTATCTGGTGGTGAAAGCTGTTTTAGGAATATCTTCAGGACGGATTTTTATTTGGTGGTAACCAGATCTGAGGTCAATCTTGGAGAATACCTTGGCCCCAGCTAACTGGTCAAACAGAAGATCGATACGAGGCAAGGGGTATTTGTTTTTGATGGTGATTTCGTTGAGTGGGCGATAATCAACGCAAAGTCTGAGACTCTTGTCTTTCTTCTTTACAAAGATTGCAGGACAGCCCCAAGGAGACGAGCTTGGGCGGATATAGCCCTTGTCCAACAATTCTTGTAACTGGATTTTTAACTCTGCCAACTCTTTGGGAGGCATTCGATAAGCTCTGCGGGATATAGGAGCAGTCCCGGGCTTTAGCTCTATGGCAAACTCAACATCACAGTCAGGAGGTAGACCAGGTAAGTCTTCAGGAAAGACATCAGGGAACTCACAGACTACAGGGATGTCTCGGATCCCTTGATCATAGGTAGCATTTAGCTGTGTGGTAGCTGGTTTTGAAGGCATAGGAAGTTGGAGAAGGAGTTTCGAGGTACTGTTAGGAACATCCACTCTCACAACTCTACTCAGAATGTCAAGCATGGCCTTATACTGGCACATCCAATTCATGCCTAAAATGACATCTATCTCCTGATCTTTCAACACTATCATGGTGGTAGGGAACGCATGATTTCCCAACATCACTGGTATACTGCGAACCACCTCTTTGGTGTTTATACGCCCTCCAGGCGATAAAATGCAAAAACTTTCTTTCAACTCCCCAATTGATATGTCATGCTTAGAGACGAAGGTACGACTGATGAAAGAATGCGATGCACCAGAATCAAACAACACAACTGCAGGATGATTGGCAACGGGAAACCTACCGATCATGACGGGCTCTCCTTCTGGAATATCGCTGACAGTGGTGTAGTAGACTTGCCCGTGCTTCTTGACGAACTTGCCCTTCTGCACTTGCTGCTGTGGAGCACGGTGTTGCTGCTGCTGTGGTCCTCCAGGACCCTTCTGAAAGTTCTGAGCAGGCTTCTTGGGCTTTGGGCACTCACGAGACCAGTGGCCAAGTTGACCACAGTTGTAGCAGGGATGGTTATAGGCGGTTTGTGGGGTGGTGATACGAACACCTGGGGCGTTCGGCTGAGTGGCACTTTGTTGGTTGGCGTTGTGGGTGGTAGCCGCGGTACGGACAACCACTTGCTGGTGAGGGTAAGGTGGACGGTTGTGGTGGTGACTAGGATGATATATGACCCTCTGGCGCTTGTGATTGCCAGAGTGGCTGCTAGATCCTGCTTTCTTCTTCTTCTTCTCCTCTTGGTACTGACGGTTACTCTCTTCAAAAGCAACTGCCCGGTCAACAGCCTCATGATAAGAACCGGTCAGGTTGTTGGACATGCTTCTGCGGATCTTAGGGTGCAATCCCCTAAGGAAACAGTCTCTCTTCTTCTCATCCGTGTTGACATATTCCGCTGCATACTGACTCAGATGGTTGAATTGACCCACATACTGCATCACTGTGGAGTCCTTCTGCTGCAGGGCTAGGAACTGATCAAGCTTCATCTTCATCAGACCTGATGGGATGTGGTGTGCACGGAAAGCGGTGCGGAACTCTTCCCAGGTCAACTCATGACCTTCAGGCTGGGCAGCCAAGAGGTTGGCATACCAAGCACTTGCTGGGCCACGAAGCTGCTGCGAAGCAAACCGGGGCTTCTGGATTTCAGTGCATCGGATGAGACCAAACTTCTGCTCCATGGTGCGGAGCCAATCATCAGCTTCGAGGGGTTCATCGGCTCTGGTGAAAACCGGTGGACGGGTTTCAGTGAAATCCACATAGGTGGTCTCTTGGTTGTGACGACCACGGTGACCAACATTCTGCTGTCCTTGGTTCTGAGCCATCAGATTGGCAGCGGCGGCCAGGGCTGCAATGGCCTCTGCTAGGGTAGCTGGTATAGGTGGAGGGTTTGGGAGACGGTCATCTCCAGCACCTCCGGCTCCGGTACGGGTGTTCACAGGCATCTGTATAAGCAACTCGGAACTCAGCATATATGGACAAAGGTTTTGAAACGACCGATTGATAGCTTCACTGATACAAAGATAGCTGGCTTGATAAAGATGACAACAGACTGATAAGGGGAAAAGGTACGAAAAGAAAGATACATGCCAGACTTGGCAACAGACAGACTAACGCCCCCAAACCTAGTCTAAGGTTTTAGGTAAGCAGATGGTACAGACACAAGGAGTCTAGTCGTCATCGATGAAGATCAACTCTTCGTCATCATCATCATCCTCGATGATAAGCTCAGGCTCTTCCTCCTCATCTTCATCTTCAACGTGGACATCTTCAGCAGGTTCCACTTCCTCATTCTGATCGGGCTCGTGTTCCACTTCAGGTTCCTCCACGACTCCGTCTTCGGGGTCCTCAGCAACTGGTGGAATCACGGGGTGAAGCTGGTTGTGCAGCTGGTGTACTTTCTCATGAAGCATATCATTGAACTGCTCGATCTGGGCGGTGTACTGCTGCAGTCCATGGAGCTGGGCTCTGGTGACATCCTCTCGGATCCATGTTGCATCACGCTGCTGGATAGCGCGAACCACATTCTGGTTAGCTTCCTCAAGAGCGGCTCGTGTCTCGTAGAACTCCAGGCGGGAAAGGTAGAAGTCATGCTCCATGTTCTCCATCTCAGCCTTCAGGTTCTTGATTTCCTCCTTCAGCTGTTTGCGGGTACGACGGGGAAAACAACGACCATTGGAGGATTCTCCAGTCTCTTCTCCGGTGCGTGGCGCCAGCTGGTGACGCGGCACACCGTTCGGTCCAGTCGACTTGCGGGCGGTCAGCTTGATGCGAGCCATATCTGGACAAGAGGTTATAGATGAGAAAGGCTAGCAAGAAAAGGTATAGGTACACTATCCCAACGAACTCATTTATATACTTAAGTGAATATGACATGATGCATGAATCGTTCCTACGGAACAAGGCAATGCAATACTTAACATATATATAGGGCTTAATATATATATATATACCATTGTCCTGCTACTAGTGTTGCCAATTAAAGACAAGTTGAGATAAGCAATTTGGACCAAAATAGTCAAGTTTAAATTTTGTTTGGACTCAAAAGAACTTTTGAAGTTTTCGCAAAAGAAACACTGCAACGTTAAAGTGAGATGCTCTGATACCAATCTGTGATGGAACGGTCCTAACCCTATGGCCCACAAGTCCCTGTCAACCTCTGACAGCCGAACTTATGTTCCATACGATTAAGACCTGTTTCGCCACTGGGCTACATCAGCGCCCAATGTCCGCAGGATCACCTCATCTTTCGGTTACAGCATTTCACATTTTCACAAATAACATAGATAACAGAGCGGAAGGCTTACATAACATTAGTTTTACAAACCGAGGTTTCAAATGAGGTAAGGAGTACGATTATTACAAACCATTGTTCGGGAAATTCAAAGTAGACAACGTAGCGGAAACATTAACATAAAGATACATGTAACACCCAGCCCGAGGGTGCACATTTACTCATCGGCCTCATCGGCCTCTTCCTGGACGAAGGTCACGCAACAGGGTGCGAGACACATCGGGGTCTCAGGCATACCTGCAACATGGGTAACAAACCCTGAGTACGGGGTACTCAACAAGACTTACCCGACTAAAGAAAAGAGGAAAGACTCAGGGATGAGAGGCTTTAGGGAGTCAAGGTAAGGCTTAAGCAAGTTCAAGCATTTTGCAGAAATAGCATTTTTGTAAACTTGTTTTGAAAAGTAGTTGTCAAACTTCATCCTTTCATGATTCATTTTAACTTTTCAAAACATACCTAGTTGTGAACCAATCCCCGTTGACAGTCAGTGACCAAGTCTCCATAACCGAGGAGCAACGTTAATCCGGATAAATAATACTCAGCTGAGGATCCCTATCCACACTGCATATGTAGCACCCAAGCTTGCATATGCCAACTCGTCTACCACGATTCCTCCAAGATTGGGCCCGGTCCTACGCCACCCGGAAGTACAGTACACCACTCCTATCCAGGTACGACGACCACGTGGGTACATGCTACTTCCGCCATCTCTCCACTCCCAGTGCGCGGTTGTCGGTCCAATAAAGGATTCCTCGGAGCCAGAGCTTTCCGTAGTATGTGAATAGTTGCAAGTCTTGGCCAGCAGGCCCCCATACGGATGGTCCCTAATTTTCCAGCCAGAACTATACCTTGGTCATATCTCACCCAAGCGTAATAGTCCTGTCAGTTTTTTCAACCCTGTCCCGGTCGGTGTCAACTGTTGAGTCCCGGACTACAACATGACGGCACCGTACGCGCGGACAACCTCTTCTCGACAATGACCACATGCTAGCTAGGCAAGCAGTCATCGAACGGGAAGTAAAGCCAAATTCCCATAAAGATTCTTTCAGTGATCACACTTTTGAAAATGGCATTTTATTGCAAATCTATAGTATAGCATCACTAAGCATTTTGCAAATAGTTTTAAAGCAGGGCTGGTGGATCTTCTGGTGGAGGTAAATAATGCAGGTAATAGGTCATCACACAACTCCTATAACCTAATGCAGTAGTTTAACTCAAAAGCATTTAAGGAAAATATTTTATAAATCCAAGGAAGGGTTAAATGCACCGGGGCTTGCCTTGGATGGCAAAAAGAGCAGACTCGGGGTAGGTATAGGTGTTGGAGCTCGGGGTCGCCTCGGGAGTTGGTTCGTCAACAGCGGCCTCGACTCTGGTACCTTCTTCGTCAACTATACGGATGCAATGATGAATGCTCATGAGGATGATGATATGGACTTATGGTGCAAGACAATTCCACTGATTCTAGATTACTTTTAAACAAAGCATAATTGAAATCTAGGTTGAGCATAAGATAACCATTTCTTTCTTAAGCATTATTGATGTTAGGCCTTATTATAATTATCCTAAGTATTAACCAAACATATCATCACAAACATCATAGACCAAAGGGTAGGGGCCTTATGAACATCAATAAATCCAAAGATCACATCATCAAACACTCATTACCAACCCTAATCCATCTTTTCTATTTTTCTTAATTTATTTAAAAGGTCATTTTATGAAGTTGCTCCAAAAATTACCAAATTAATCACATAAGTTCATTAAGGCATAAATAGATGGCAAAACAAATTTCATAATTTTTGGAGGTCATTAAGGTGCTCAATTAAATCTAAACATTTAATTAACAAAAGGCACTATTCCTTAATTAAAATAAATGCTCAAAAATCAACTTGCTCCAAATGACTTCAAAATTTTACCAGAGGTTCAGCATGTTATAACAAGGTCACAAAAATTTATCTCAAGATTTTTGGAGTTATAGATCACTCTCCAAAAATACCAAAACCTTCATTTTTCAATTAAAAGGGGAATTTTACATTTTCAAATTTTTGCACAAAACTCAAGTTTCATATTTTTCTAAAATACTACAGAGCATAAAGAGTCTACTACAAAAATTTCAGAATTTTTGGATCAACACAGAAAATCATACAAAAAAGAGAAAACCGAACACTATTCATAACTTAAAAATAAAAAGAAAAACGGGCACGGCGGCGGGAGCTCGCCGCCGGTGACCAAAAGCGAGCGGCGCTCGGTACGCCGGCCAAACCAGAGGGTCCGGGGCGAAACCAAACACCTAGGGAGCATAAGGGAGCTCACCGGAGTCGATTGGGCAGCTCGGTGAGGGACGGGGATGGACGGAGCGGCCGGTCGGCGGGAAGCGGCGGACGGCACACGGCGGTGATCGACGGCCGGGCGATCCTGCGCGACACAAGCAACCGCAAAGGGTCCATCAGAAGCGCAAGGAAGCGAGGAAGACGATGCTGGGGTCAATGGGGGACGATCACGGCCGGAGTCGACGTATTGCACGGACCCGAGCACGGCGGTCCCTTGCCGGAGTTGGGGAAGAAAGGGTTACGCCGGGCGATCAGAGGTGGTAGAGACCAAATTGGTGAGGGGAGAAGCTGCGCAAAAACACAGCGGAGCTTCTGAGCTAGATGGTTGAGGGCTGGGAGCTCTGGTGTGAGGTGGCGACGGCGGCGGAGCTGAGTGGGAGAGCTCGAGCACCGGCGGGGCTTTTATAGAGGCGGATAGCGGCCGGTAGAGACCGTGGTGATGGCTGGATAAGCTCGGCGAGCGCACGCGCACTCGATTGCACTCTGGCGGAGGCGCTGGCGTGCAGCCGGGGCTCGGGCGCAGGCAGCGCCGGCAATGGCCACGCGGCGGCGGCGAGCAGGAGCAGTAGGGGCCGAGAGATGGAGTCAGCGCTCGCGTGCGGGTGCGGAGGGGACCAAGGAGCGGCTGGGGCAGGACAGAGGCGCGTGGGGAGCAGCCGTATGCGCTGCAGGCGCAGCGCCGGCGCCATGGCCGGGCCCCCCCCTCCCCCTGGCTCTACGGGGAAGAAGAACAGTGTAGGGGCTAGGGTTTGACTTTTGGCCAGTTTTTGTATTTTGCAAATTTCTCCCAAAATTTGAACTGTGCGACAAAAACTCAAAATACCAAAGTTGCTCAGAAAAATGAGATCTACAACTTTGTCAATATGAACATTTTCAAATTCCAAATAGTGTTTGAACTATATTCAAAAACAGAAAAGGGGACACTTTTCAAATTTGATTCAAATCAAAATTACTTTGGATTTCAAACTGAAACTTGAAAATCTTTATATATGAAAGTTGTTCCATTTGACAAAACCTACAACTTTGCTAATATACACTTTTTCTGAAACTCAATAGTTTTTGAATTAATTTTGAAAACTCAAAAAGGGACAAAAACTGGAGTTTGAATGAATTTGAAATTACTTCAAATTTTATATAGAAACTTTGAAATTTGTAAATACCAAAGTTGTTCCTCTTGATCAGATTCACAACTTTGCTTTTTGAACCAACTCAAAATTTTGAATTTTGAAAAAGTTATCAAAAAGGGGATAAATCCAGGATTTGGGATTTTAGGGTTTTGCAAAAGGAAAATCAAATCAAATCTGATTTTTGAACTTTGATCAATGCAACAAACATCAGGGCACTAAATTTGAACAAGAATTACATAGAACTAGGCACAGAGGTGAAATTACCATTTTGCCCTTATAGAGAGAATTGGGCTTTTAGGGTTTTTGAAAAGGGAATCAAAGCATAGCAATTAGGCAATTCAAATGCATCACAGGAAATGATTAATGCTTAAGATGATGACATGTCAAGTTAATTACATTAGTAACACCAGGGGTGTTACATCGACAGGGCGGCACGTGGCGGCATCCTGAGGCTTGCATCGAGGCGAAGCAAAGGGTGAGGAAGGCGCGTGGCCGTCGGATCATCTCCAAGCAGAGTTGGACCGGGATACCCCTAGGGTTGGCCGTTTCGCTCAGTTATCCTAGGGATTAGAAGGGGATTATTGTTTAGGCTATAAATAAGAGAGGCACCCCTCCTCTCCCTTCATCCTTGCAGCATTTACATTCTCACAGTTATTAGCTCTCTCCTTAGCCCCCGCTTAGGGTTCTAATCATACCTAGCTGTAGAGGATCCCCAGAACTCAATCATGTCTCTGTGTTTTGGGAAGTTCAGGAAGTGAGGTCGTAACCTCATGATTGTAGCGTGTGTTTGCCACACGGTTGCAATTGGTGTGCCTGCGATTAGCGTTTTGTTGTGTTCTTCGCGGATTGTCTTTGGTGTCTATTTTCTCGTCGCTTGATCTCTTCTCTTGGTGCGTGTTTTGCAAATCCGTTTGAACCAAGTTGTTCTAGATCGTGAGGTAATTCTTTCTTCCAAAGGAATTCATCTCAAACCTCACGGTCTAGGAGATCGATCGATTTTCGTGTTGGATCACGTTTTGCTCCCATGCCCCGAAATCTCTTCGATTCACCAACTTGGAGTTAGGTTCGAGCCATGATCTCTTAGGAGTAGCTCACTAATCTCCTCGTGACTCCTCAGATCGAATCCCAAGCCTAGAGCAATTGATTCGGAGGAGATCGGGTTGAATCTCCGAAGAACAACATTGTTTTCGGGGGCATCGGACGCTGAGTCGCAAGCATCGGACGCTGGTGTCAAAACCATCGGACGCTCCGGTGACGCGTGTCGCGTGTACAGCATTTTGAGGGAGCATCGGACGCTAGGCATCGGACGCTCCGTTGCACCATCGGACGCTTTGGAGTCTTAGCATCGGACGCTGGGTGATCACTGTTCACAGCGTCCGATGTCCATGCAGTAAGGTTCCAGTTTTGCTCTGATCGCATCGGACGCGTCCGGTGGTCGGGCATCGGACGCTGCCAGCGTCCGATGCAGCTGGTTCTGCACTGTTTCGTCCGCAGTCTGTTCGTTCGTTGTCGGTTTTGATTTTCGGCTTTTGCGTTGGGTTCCTAGTGTCGTGTAGTGTCCCGCTGTGCTTCTTGGAAGCATCCACCCTACATCTAGGGTCGTGGACACTATTCGAGCCCTAGGCTTGCCATCGGTGTGACTCCTGGGACAGTGGCTGAAAGTTTCTGAGAAGAAATTTTAAGCTCCCATTCACCTCCCCTCTGGTCGCTAATCCGGTCCTTCAATTGGTATCGGAGCGGGTTAAGGATCTCTTCTACCTTAATCGGTTTCGGATCCTAGGAGCGACATGGATCGAGGGAATGGCAAGGCTCCCTACTTCGATGGGACGAACTATCCCTATTGGAAGATTCGGATGCGTGCTTATCTCAACAACATCGGATCTTCTGTTTGGGAGATATGTGAGGACGCTGATTACCTGGTTCTTGCGGCTCGGGTTGGTCAGCACCAAATTGACCAACACGAGGCCAACTCCAAGGTCCGTAATGCTCTTTTGGCCAACCTCTCTCTTCCTGAGTTCGAGCGTGTCTCTGAGCTTGAGACGGCACGAGAGATCTGGGTGAAGCTTCAGAGCTATCACGAGGGGACCGCTCAGGTCAAGACCAGACTCTTCGAGACCTACAAGCGAGAGTACGAGAACTTTGTTCAGTTGGAGGGAGAGACGATTGATGCTATGTTCGCACGTTTTCAAACAATTGTGAACAAGATGCGTGCCAATCGGGCTAACCTACCTTATGATGATCATGAGAGGGCACTCAAGTTGCTATATGCCCTGGATCGGAAGGTATGGGAGGTGAAGGTGTCGACTATCATTGAGTCTGCTTCTTATGACACCCTCACCGTGGACGAGCTATTCAGTAAGCTCAAGTCTACCGAGATCGTTCACTTGACTCAGGCCAAGCTGAAGAACCCATCTTCACATTCCATGGCTTTGGTCTCAGGCAAGGGTGGATCGACTCTTTCCGCTGACGCTTCACCACCTCTCTTTGCTTTGTCTTCTTTGCTTTCAGTGACTGAGGAGCAGGTGGAGGCGTTGGACGATGACGAGCTCGCCCTCATCATCACCCGGTTCTCGCGGTTTCACAACAACCGCCTGAATCGCCAGCGTGGTGGCGCACGTGAGGGCTGCTACGGATGCGGAGATCCAGACCACTTCGTCGCGAACTGCCCCAAGCGCGACAAGTCCTTCCCCGGCAAGAACCGCAACTCCAGGCGCAAGGGCAAGCCTGAGAACAAGGCCGGGAAGAACAAGAAGAAGGGCGGCTACCGCCGTGAGGACATGGAGAAGGCCTTCGATGCCGGCAAGCGTGCCTTCCTCGCCACCTTCAGCGACGGCGAGAAGTCCTCCGACGGTGACTCCAGCGACGATGGGTCCGAGCACAAGACTGAAGGACACTTCACCGGACTCTGCTTCTTCGGCAAATCCTCCAAGGGCCTTTGCACCATGGCTTTGGATGGAGAGGACTCCAAGCACCAGGATGGGGACAACGGCACTGACGACGACGACGACAACGATTCTGAGGTATCATCATCTTCCCTTGTCGAGCGTCTTACCGGTGAGCGTGACTCCCTTGTCGAGATAGTCCTAGGCCAAGACAAGAACCTCAAGCGAGCTATCCGAGAGCGCAATGAGTTTAAGGCGAAGATGAATGAGGCGCTTAAGGAGCTCGAGTTAGCTAGGTCTGAGATGAAGGTGACCGAGGAGGAGGAGTGTGAGGAGTGCACAATGCACATGACTAACTTTGCCACCCTGCAAACCAAGTATGCCTCTTTGATCGAGGTGTATGATGAGCTGAAGAGTAGGCTAGACTTGGTGGGTGATTGCAAAGAGTGTCCCTCTTTGAAGAAGGAGCTGGAGGAGGTGAAGGCAAGGCCTTCTTTGCTGGGTGCGTGCAAGCTTTGTCCTAGCTTGCGAACTGAGTTGGCAGAAGTTAATGCCAAGCTTGCTGAAGCCATGAAGGCCGACTCAGTTAGCACCTTGTCCGCTCAGTGTGAGCGATGCGTGGGGATGGAGCTTGAGATTGCCAACTGTCGGCATGCCAGGATGCAAACCGAGGAGGAAAATACATACCTTCGGTCCATTCTGAGTTGGGTGTCATGTAGCGAACCGCAGTTGGGCATGATGATCAGTCAGTTCAAGAGGGGAACTGATTGCTCTGGAGTAGGCTTTGAGGCAGGTGGGAAGAGTGCTAGCACCTTTGGGAAGATTGGTGAGTTTAGTGGAGTGAACCCTAGTGAGAAACCATCCACTATCCCTAAGCTTATCAAGATCACCCCACCTGAGCCTCCCAAGCCTATCACCAAGGATGGCATCCTTGATGAACCTCCCAAGGCTCCACCTCGCAAGCAAGTGTGGGTTCCCAAACCTAACCATCTTAGGAACACACTTGACACCCTTCCTAACATCTCTAGTAATCCCCTTCCGAAGGGCAAACAGCCAGTTAGGATGAACAACCCTCACAACACTAGAAACCAACAACCCAAGAGAGTGGTGAGGTTTGAGTGCGAGTATTGTCATCGTGAGGGTCACCTTGCTGAGTTTTGCTTTCGGAGGAAGAGAGAGGCTAGGAAGGAGTTGGAACTGAACAACCAGGCTAGGCACCACCCTCTCCATGGTGTTCAAGGTCGGGGAGTTCAGAGGCAGGGCGCTAGGCCTGGAGGTGCACCCCCTCAGGCGGCTAGGCCCCAGGCAGCTAGACCACAGGATGGTGGTCGTGCCCGTCGCGGTTTCGGTCGTCCTCTATACGACTTGGAGCCGAGTGTAAGAGGCTTTGCTGCACAGTCCCATAGCGGACCACCGATGCAGTATGGTTGTGATCGTTTTGCTCAGATGGGACAAGTAGGTCAGTTTGGAGGTTTTCCGTTCCATAGCGGACCACCTTTTCAGGTTGGTGGTGATCGCTATCCACCCATGGGATGAGGATAGTTTGGTGTTCCTACTAACACTTTTTCTGGGCCTATGACACAGCACTGGTATCCTTCTCAGTATACTAACCCCAGTGTTGTGCCATATGCTCACTTCCTGCCTTTCTATTGATGCAGGATCTTCGGTTGGAGAACATGTGGCTCATGGATTCCGGGTGTTCGCGCCACATGACCAGAAAGAAAGAATGGTTCTCCAGCCTTAGCCCCGTGATGCACAAGGAGTACATCACTTTCGGGGATAATAGTAGAGGTAAGGTTGTTTCTCATGGAGCTATTCGGCTCAATGAGAACTTTGTTCTCAAGGATGTTGCTTTGGTTTCTAACTTGCATTATAATTTGCTTTCGGTTTCGCAACTTCTTGAGGATGATTGTGAAGTGCGCTTTAAGAAGGGTCTGAGTCGTGTTTTAGACCCTCGTGGAGATCTTATTTGTTGGATTGTTCCTTTTGGTCATGTTTTCAGAGCCGATTTTTCTCGTTCTTTCGGCTCTCCTAGATGTTTGATGGCTGGTTCTTCTTCTGATTTGTGGAAGTGGCATAGGAGACTTGGTCACTTGAGTTTTGACTTGGTTGCAAGACTTAGCTCTCTTGGCCTAATCCAAGGATTGCCCAAGCTTAAGTTTCAGAAGGACCTTGTTTGCCATCCTTGTCGTCACGGGAAGATGGTTGCTGCTTCTCACCCACCTGTTAATCAGGTGATGACCAAGCGACCCGGCGAGTTGTTGCACATGGACACTGTTGGTCCAGCTCGGGTTTGCTCAGCGGGTGGGAAGTGGTACGTTCTAGTGATCGTTGACGATTTTTCGAGGTACTCTTAGGTATTTTTCATGGTGGGTAAGGATGAAGCTTTCTCTTTTGCTCGTGACTTGATTTTGAGGTTGAAAACTGAGTTTCCCCCTGATACCATGAGAGCTATACGCAGTGACAATGGTACTGAATTTGATAACTCTCAGTTTGCCTCCTTCTGTTCTTCCAATGGAATCGAGCATCAGTTTTCTTCTCCTTATGTCCCCCAGCAGAACGGTGTTGTTGAGCGCAAGAATCGGACCCTTGTTGAGATGGCCAGGACGATGCTTGATGAGCATAGGACTCCTAGGCGTTTTTGGGCCGAGGCTATCAACACCGCCTGCCATGTTTCAAATCGCATCTTTCTTCGAGCCTTTATGAAGAAAACTTCTTATGAGTTGCGATTTGGGCGTGTACCCAAGGTGTCTCATTTTTGGGTGTTTGGTTGCAAGTGCTTTATCCTGAAGCAAGGCAATTTGGATAAATTTGAATCTCGCTCTGCTGATGGCGTGTTTCTTGGTTATGCTTCGCATTCGCGCGCTTATTGAGTTCTTAACCTTGAAACTAACCGGATAGTGGAGACCTGCGAGGTCACATTCGATGAGACTATGCCTTGTGTTTCTTCTGCTTTTGATGTTGCAGGAGAACAGGAGCTGGGAGAGACTATCTTTGTGGAGGAGGAGCAGGAGAATGCCGATTGGGGTGATCCCGAGCCAACTCCACTGGCTGCCCCCGTCGACCCTGCGACGACTACTACAGCTCGAGGACCCGATCCCACTACCTCTTCTTCTTGGGGTCCTCTGGAGCCACCTCCCCAGCATGCACCGGTTGCACCTGGTAGAGAGATAGCATCTGGCGAGGGGGAGGCGACTTCGGCGAGACAAGCGCCCTGGAGCGTTCAGCAAGTTCACCCCCCGCAGCAGATGATAGGCGGCATCGACCAGCGAGTCACGCGGTCGCGAGCGTATGAAATCTCTCACTTTGCTCATTCTGCATTTGTTACTTCTTTTGAGCCCAAAGATGTTGGACACGCACTTTCGGATGCTAATTGGGTCAATGCCATGCATGAGGAGCTAGAAAACTTTGAACGAAACCGTGTTTGGACCCTAGTTCCACCTCCACCAGAATGCCATCCTATAGGTACCAAATGGGCTTTCAAAAACAAAGAGGGTGAGGATGGGATGGTTGTGAGAAACAAGGCTAGGCTAGTAGCCCAGGGTTTTTGCCAAAAAGAGGGGATAGACTATGAAGAAACCTTTGCCCCTGTAGCCCGTTTAGAAGCCATTAGAATCCTTCTAGCCTTTGCTGCTTCGAAGGGTTTTAAGCTTTATCAGATGGATGTTAAGAGTGCTTTTCTGAATGGGTATATAGAGGAAGAGGTTTATGTTAAGCAACCCCCAGGTTTCGAGGATCCCAAGTTTCCAATCCATGTTTATAAACTGTCTAAAGCTTTGTATGGTTTGAAACAAGCCCCGAGAGCGTGGTATGATCATTTGAAAACTTTTCTTCTCTCAAAGGGTTTTAAAATGGGACGGGTTGATAGGACTTTGTTTCTCCTCAAGCAGGGCAATGACACTTTGATAGTCCAGATTTACGTGGATGACATCATCTTTGGTGGCTCTTCTCATGCGCTTGTTGCCAAGTTTGCAGATACAATGAGCAGGGAATTTGAGATGAGTATGATGGGCGAGTTGACTTTCTTCCTCGGGTTGCAAATTAAGCAAACTCGAGATGGGACTTTTGTACATCAAGGAAAATACACGAAGGATATCCTGAAGAAATTCGACATGGGCGAGGCCAAGCCTCTCACGACGCCCATGCCGACGACTGCGGCGATGGATGCGGATCCAGATGGAGAGCCGGTTGACCAGAAGGAGTACAGGAGCATGATAGGCTCGCTTCTGTACTTGACGGCGACAAGGCCGGATATACAGTTCGCTGTGTGTCTGTGCGCTCGTTTTCAGGCATCCCCTCGGACTTCCCACAAGCAAGCGGTTAAGCGTATCATGAGGTATCTTCGATATACTCCTGAATTTGGACTTTGGTATTCCTCTTCTTCGAATCTCTCGCTTTGTGGGTATTCCGATGCGGATTTTGCCGGCTGTCGGCTTGAGCGCAAGTCCACTTCTGGGACTTGCCAGTTTCTTGGCTCTTCTTTGGTTTCTTGGTCCTCCCGTAAGCAGTCGAACGTAGCCCAGTCAACCACAGAAGCCGAGTATGTTGCCGCTGCCTCTTGTGCTTCGCAGCTTTTATGGATGGTTGCTACATTGCGTGATTTTGGTCTAGATTTTGGTCGGGTCCCTTTGCTTTGTGATAGCACCTCAGCCATTAGTGTAGCAAAGAACCCTGTGCTTCATTCCAAGACCAAACACATCGATGTTCGCTTTCACTTTCTTCGTGATCACTATGAGAAAGGCGACATTGATCTTAGGCATGTAGACACCCATAACCAAGTTGCGGATATCTTCACCAAGCCTTTGGATCTCTCAACTTTTGCTAGGTTGAGAGGTGAGCTTGGTGTGTGTTTCCCCTTTTAGATGGGGAAACATTTTGTTTTTGTACCATAGACTAACTCTTTTGTCTTTGTGTCTTGAGTCCTTTTAGTTTGTTTTTAAATTTCTGTCCTAACTTCATCATGTATTCATCTTGTATTTCGAGCTTCATGTCTATAATCTTGAGAATGAATCTATGCTCTGTTTAGTGTATGCTCCGATGATATATGATGATGCGTGTAGCTTAGGCTCTTTTTGATCACTGATACATGTTGTGAGCTAAGCTATTTTTTCAGAATGATGAACATGCTTAATAAATTTAAAATTTGATACATGTTCACCATTGAGTTTGGTAACTAGCATGTGTAGGATGTGTTGAAGTCACTTGAGCTATTTCAGATATGCTAGGTTGCAATGTCTCTAGTTCTGAGTTATTCACTTGCTTGGATTGTTCATATTCTGTTTAAAATGAACCAAGTATGAGTGAGTTGAAAAGATCGAGATGGGATTGCTTTGTCAACACATCACGGTATCGAGACTGTTTCTCATTGCACATTGAGTTAAACTTGAGCCGTGTAGTGTAAGACCGAAACCGATGCTTTAAACTTCTGATTGCATATGCATAGGCTTAGCTCGGTTGAAAAGTTAGACAATGACAAGCTTTCAACCTCTCGCAATCATATGCTGTTTTTGAACTTGTGTTAAATAACCGCTGCAAAATTCTCCGATAAAATCTGAAAACACAAGTCTATGTTTCACTCTATGGCATGATGATTAAACTTTGCTAGGGGTAGTTCACCTTGTATACATGTTTTAGCACTTGTTTTGACCTCCTGTCTATACATGTTTAGTGCTATCCTAATGGTGAACTTCTCTTTCGAAATGACTTAAAACTGCTCACCTTGCTTATGTACTCATATTTCGTATTCCGTGATCAGTTTGAGCCTTTGCTAGCACTTGTGTATGTTGCTATGTTTTCGGATCAGCACTCATTAGAGCATTTATTCACTCTTTCGAGTATATACCTGAAGCTGCTAACATGCATTTTAGTCTCATTTTGCATGTGCTTAACCCCGATAGGCATAGCCTAGCTCAGCTTGACCCCATTTTGATTGCAAATTGCCCCCAAGGGGGAGAATTGGGGAGAATTGGATGTAAAATGCTTTGTGTGGTGTCAATTTGCAATTTGTGCTTCATATGTTGAGGGGGAGTTTGAGTAAGGGGGAGTTCTTTTCTGCTAGTTGTGTTGAGCCTCTGTGCCTCTATCTTGAGGGACTAGCAGTTGACGCTTCTCTTGCTGTTTTTCAGTTGGTATATGAGCTTTCAGCTAGTGGTGTTGAGCCCTTTTTGCCTCTTCTTGAGGACTAGCTTGTCTTTGACTTGGTTGCGTCGAGCCGTTGCCCATGTCTTTGGGAACCAAAGGTTGTGCTCTGTTTCCGATTGAGCTTTGATGAGATGTTGCTCCGATTTCTTGCTTGGTTGTGTCGAACCGTTGCCCATGTCTTTGGGGACCAAGCTTTGCTTATCTTGAGTTGTTCTTCTTCAGCCTTTTACTTGGCTTTTGGACTTCTCAAGTAAGTTTTCTTCTTCTATCTAATTCTGCTTTCTTCTATTCTGGATACGGTTACTATGAGTTGACGATGCACTCATCAAGGGGGAGATTGAGAACACAAGGTTGATATATGCCCTTGTGGTTCCCTTCCTGAGTGATGAGTGATCGATCAACCGACAACATGTTTCTTGGCTGTGTTGATGTGCAGGTGCGGAGCTCGGAGACAGTGGTCAAAGGTGAGGTGAAGGTCAAGTGGGACGTGTCGTGCCGACGGACCGGGAGCGGTGAAGGGCGAACGTGGAGCTTGGACTAACGGACCGGGAGACCTGACGACCAGCTGTGGTAGCTGGCACATGGCGTCGACAAGCAAGAAGACATGGGGATGTGCGGTGCATCGGCCGAGTCGGGAGGAAGGTGATGGCGTCGTGACACTTGGCTGGAGGCCGAGAAGGATGGCGAATGCACTGTGCCTGGCGTGGAGGCTGGACATGCTCCGGCATCGGTGCTGGACTTCGGGGTGTGCGAACCACATCCCGTCTACGGCGCGGGTTCGGTGGCTCAGCCTCAAAAAGCTACCATCGACGATTTCCGAGTTTGGGCCACAAAACTCGGGGTGGACGGTTTCCAGGTTTGGGCCTCAAAACCTGGGCTCGCGGGTTTTACTGAGTTTGGGCCACAAAACTCAGCCTGGAGGACAGGTTTCCCGGTTTCAGCCTCAAAACTGGGGGATGGCCCAGGTTTCCCGGTTTCGGCCTCAAAACCAGGGGTTGGTCCGCGAAAAGGACGGGTCGACGCGTGGCGGCGTGGAGAGGCTGGCGCGGCGGCGCAGCTATCCGCAAGGAAGGTGCGGTGGTCGACAGGGCGGCACGTGGCGGCATCCTGAGGCTTGCGTCGAGGCGAAGCAAAGGGTGAGGAAGGCGCGTGGCCGTCGGATCATCTCCAAGCAGAGTTGGATCGGGATACCCCTAGGGTTGGCCGTTTCGCTCAGTTATCCTAGGGATTAGAAGGGGATTATTGTTTAGGCTATAAATAAGAGAGGCACCCCTCCTCTCCCTTCATCCTTGCAGCATTTACATTCTCACAGTTATTAGCTCTCTCCTTAGCCCCCGCTTAGGGTTCTAATCATACCTAGCTGTAGAGGATCCCCAGAACTCAATCATGTCTCTGTGTTTTGGGAAGTTCAGGAAGTGAGGCCGTAACCTCATGATTGTAGCGTGTGTTTGCCACACGGTTGCAATTGGTGCGCCTGCGATTAGCGTTTTGTTGTGTTCTTCGCGGATTGTCTTTGGTGTCTATTTTCCCGTCGCTTGATCTCTTCTCTTGGTGCGTGTTTTGCAAATCCGTTTGAACCAAGTTGTTCTAGATCGTGAGGTAATTCTTTCTTCCAAAGGAATTCATCTCAAACCTCACGGTCTAGGAGATCGATCGATTTTCGTGTTGGATCACGTTTTGCTCCCTTGCCCTGAAATCTCTTCGATTCACCAACTTGGAGTTAGGTTCGAGCCATGATCTCTTAGGAGTAGCTCACTAATCTCCTCGTGACTCCTCAGATCGAATCCCAAGCCTAGAGCAATTGATTCGGAGGAGATCGGGTTGAATCTCCGAAGAACAGCACTGTTTTCGGGGGCATCGGACGCTGAGTCGCGAGCATCGGACGCTGGTGTCAAAACCATCGGACGCTCCGGTGACGCGTGTCGCGTGTACAGCATTTTGAGGGAGCATCGGATGCTAGGCATCGGACGCTCCGTTGCACCATCGGACGCTCCGGAGTCTTAGCATCGGACGCTGGGTGATCACTGTTCACAGCGTCCGATGTCCATGCAGTAAGGTTCCAGTTTTGCTCTGATCGCATCGGACGCGTCCGGTGGTCGGGCATCGGACGCTGCCAGCGTCCGATGCAGCTGGTTCTGCACTGTTTCGTCCGCAGTCTGTTCGTTCGTTGTCGGTTTTGATTTCTGGCTTTTGCGTTGGGTTCCTAGTGTCGTGTAGTGTCCCGCTGTGCTTCTTGGAAGCATCCACCCTACATCTAGGGTCGTGGACACTATTCGAGTCCTAGGCTTGCCATCGGTGTGACTCCTGGGACAGTGGCTGAAAGTTTCTGAGAAGAAATTTTAAGCTCCCATTCACCCCCCCCCCCTCTGGTCGCTAATCCGGTCCTTCACCTGGGACCCTTCCCTCCAGACCTAGCTGCTCTCTCCTGAGCCTTCGGCACATATCCACCACGAGCTAGGTGATACATGTCCGGGTTCTCCATCTCCCTAGCACGGCGCGCCTCTCGCTTGCGCCTAAAGCAAAACTCACTCAAGTGACCATCCCTCCCACAAAAGTCACACTGATACCTCACCGCGCGCAAAGGGGGTTGTTGGTATGCAGGGATGTGGGTATGGTTCACTTTGCCCTTGCCCTTCTGTGGCAGCTCCTCACGAATGGGTGGCATTGTGTCAAGCTTGTTCTTGAGGTGGTTGGGTTTGGGTTGCCATTGTGGGTTCTTGGGTGGAGCTCTAGGTGGTTCTTCAAACACCCCATCTTTGGTGACAGGCTTGGCAGGCTCTTTGGGTGGAAGCTTGGTAAGTTTGGGAGTAGTGGTGGAGTTGGGCTTCTCACTCGGGTTAAGACCACTAGACTCTCCAATCTTCCCAAAAGCGGAAAGATCAACACCCTGCGCAAAACCTACGCCTGGACCTCCAGCAGCTCGCTTGAATTGGGAGATCATCATCCCGAGCTGCGGCTCACCACAAGACACCCATGACAAGACGGTCCGAAGGTATGTGTTTTCTTCCTCGACCAGCGTCTTGTCATGCCTCACATTGGCCATCTCCATCTCCAGGCCCTCACACAAAGCACATCTCTTGACACAAGTGCTATCTGAGCTGGCCTTCTCTAAGGACTCAAGCTTGGCATTCTTTTCTGCCAACTCAGATTGCAAGACAGGACAAGTCTTGCACGCACCCAACAGCTGCGGCCTAGCACAGAGCTCATCCACCTCTCCTACCAACGCAGCATACTTACCCCTCAAGGTGAGGAGATCAGTCATGTGCGCGGTGCAACTCTCGCACTCGACATCCTCCGACACAACCACGGTGGAACGAGCGAACTCAAGCTCCTTCACCGTGTCCTCCCACTTCTGCCTGAACTCCTTGCGCTCTCTAGCAGCACGCCTAAGCAACTTATCTTGACTAAGGAGGGCAGCGGTCAACTTCTCAACCTCGGAGGAAAGCTCGTCGTAGGTGAGAGATACCTGGGAGGTGTCGTCGTCGTCGTTCCGAGGTGTGTGCTCCAGCTCGCCTCCGACCTCATCTCCGAGCGCCATGGTGCACAAGCCTCCGTCGCCGGCGAAGAAGCACAAGCCGTTGAACTTGTCCTCCAGCTTCCTCTTCTCGGACTCGTCATCGCTTGAGCAAGCGGAGTCGTCATCCGAGCCGTCGACGTCGCTGAGCGTGGCGAAGAAAGCACGCTGCTCAGCTTGTTGCTTCTCCAAGTACTTCTTCTTGATGTACTCCTTGTCGAAGCCGCCCCGCTTCTTGTGCCTTGGGGGGATGTGCTTCTCCTTGTACTTGGAGTCGCGCTTGCGCCCTTGATCGCCCTTTCTCGAATGCTTGTTCTTCTTGGGGCAGTTGGCGATGAAGTGATCGGGGTCGCCGCACTCGTAGCATCCGGTGCGTCCTCCTCCACGACGGCGGTTCATGCGGTTGTTGTGGAACCGCGAGAACCGGTTGGCAAGCAAAGCGAACTCGTCATCCCCCAAAGTCTCCAGTTGGTCCTCTGTGACAGAAAAGAGACATGATAGCGCAAAGCCAGGTGAGGGGTTAGAAGAAGAACCGGAAACCAAAGCCATGGACGGGCGAGAAGGATTTTCAAAAGAAGCCCTCGCCATAGCATCAATCTCACTGGACTTGAGCTTACTGAAGAGCTCGTCGCACGTGAGGGTCTCATAGTTCGGGGATTCGATGATCGCCTGAACCTTAGAGTCCCACACCGACCGATCAAGAGTATGCAGAAGCTTCAAAGCCCTCTCATGATCGTCGAAAGGCAACTGCTCTCGGTTAGCTCTCATCCTGTTGACAATCACCTGAAAGCGAGCGAATAAACTCTCTATGCTCTCGCCAGGCTGATGTCGGAAGTTCTCGTACTCCCTCTTGTACGACTCATAGAGCCGGGTTTTGACTTGAGAGGTGCCCTCATGAAAACGCATGAGGGTGGCCCAAGTCTCCCGAGCCGTAGAGAGGTGAGAAACACGATCAAACTCCCCAGCGCTCAAACACGAAAAGAGCGCATTACGGGCTCGGCTATTGGCCTCGTGCTCATCGATCTGATGCTGAGTCACACGGGCAGCCAAGACCACGTAATCGGCAGAGTTGCAAACATCCCAAATGGAAGCGCCCAAACTCTGCAGATAGGCCGACATACGTATCTTCCAGTACGCGTAGTTCGACCCATCGAAAAACGGCGGTTTACCCACGCTGCGATCCATGTCGCCTTCGGTGGATCTGGAACCGGCTAAGGTGGAAGATCCTTAACCAGCTCCGATACCAATTGAAGGACCGAGAAGTAACCCGAAAGCGACCAGAGGGGGGTGAATGAGAGCTTCAAATTTTCCTTTCGGAAACTCAAGCCACTGTCCCAAGAATCAACCCCAAAAGCGAACCCTAGAGCTTGCTAATGTCCACGACCCTAGATGTAGGGTGGATGCTTCCGAGAAGCACAGCGGGACACTAGACAACCCTAGAAAGCCAACGCAAAAGACGGAAATCAATTCCGAGATCGCACGAACAAACAGCGAACGAAACTGCACGGACTCAGCAACATCGGACGCTAGCAGCGTCCGATGCCAAACCAACGGACGCGTCCGATGCCAAAATGACCAAAACAGAACCTTACTGCATGGACATCGGACGCTGCTACAGTGACACAGTAGCGTCCGATGCTCGACCCCCGGCGCGTCCGATGGCAACGGACGCTCCGATGGTCAGCGTCCGATGCTCCTTAAAAGAGCCTGTCAGCAGCCACGTGGCATCGGACGCTCCGCCAGTATGAACTAGCGTCCGATGGTCCCGACTGCAGCGTCTGATGCTCCCTGAAACAGCCCGGTTCTTCGGCGATTCAACCCGATCTCCTCCGAATCAAATGCTCTAGGCTTGGGATTCGATCTGAGGAGTCACAAGGAGGTTAGTGAGCTACTCCTAAGAGATCATGGCTCGAACCTAACTCCAACTCGGTGAATCACGAAGAATTGGGGCAAGGAAGCAAGAACGCGATCCAAAACGAAAATCGATCGATCTCCTAGACCGTGAGGTTTGAGATGAATTCCTTCGGTGGAAGGAAGTGCCTCACGATCTAGAACAACTCAGTTCAAACGGAATTGCAAAAGATGAACCGAGCACAAAGATCAAGCGACGGGAAAAATCATGGCACAAAAGGATTCCGTGAAAAACACAACCAAAGCAAGAATCACAGCCACGAATTGCGAATCAAAGCGCAAACACACGCTACGACAAGGTGGATATGGCCACCTTTCCTCAAATCAAAAGAACACAGAGTATCGGTCTCTCTGCGGATCTCAACTAGCTAGAGCAGGGATGGGAGAGTGGAAACCCTAACTTCAAGGAAGCAAAATGACTGCGCTAACTGAGATGGGGAGGAGGGTGTCTCCCCAGAACTACTTATACTAACCTAGTCTAAGTCTATTTCCTACTCTACCCCTCTCTACTCTAATTACAGAGCGAACCAGTCTAACCCTAAGGCTATTCCAGTCCACCCGCGGTGGTAGGTAGATCCGACGGCCACGCCCGCACAGTCGTCTGCGTTGCCTCCACGCAACCTGCCGATTGCCGCCACGTGCCGTCCTCGCTCTGCACCCCCGGTTTTAAGGCCCAAACCGGAAAACCAGCCTTTTCCATCAGCCCCCGGTTTTGAGGCCCAAACCGGGAATCCAGCCTCCAGCCCGAGTTTTGTGGCCCAAACTCGGAAACCCGCAGCGCCCGAGTTTTGAGGCCCAAACTCGGAAACCGGCCCACGCCCAGGTTTTGAGGCTCAACCTGGAAACCGTCGCGCCCAGGTTTTGTGGCTCAACCTGGAAACCCAGCACTCAGGTTTTGAGGCCCAATCCTGGAAACCGTCCACCCGTTGGTTTTTCCCTGGCTGAACCAACAAATCGGCATCGTAGAGGGGATGCACCGCCCGTGCACCCCATCCACCGACATGACCGCACTTCTTCGCTTGTCGCCGCCACAGGCTGCCAGCCACCACAGCTGATCCTCCGGCCTCTGGTCCCTCAGTCTAAGCCTCACGTCCGCCCTTCACCGTCCGATACATCGGCATGGCACGTCCGCCGCACGGCACGTCCATCCTTCATCGCGCCCGGTCCGTCAGCACGGCACGTCTCAACTTGACCTTCACCTGCCTTCGATCACTGCATCCGTGCTCGACACCTGCACAACACAAGCCAAAGAACATGCGCATCATTCCAGTTGACAATCACTCATCACTCGGTGACCCGGCATACACCCATGTATCCGCAAACAGACTCTACACGGAGATGTTGTATACACAATACATCCCATCTAGAAATTCACCCTTACATATAGAACTTTGTATTTTATATCAGAGATATAGCATCACATCACATTAATTTGAACTCTATGGATATAAACTGGCACTAGATCGTTTCTGGCTCCTTAAGATAATGAGCTATGATGGTTGGATTACAATGTTTTTCTATGGCTAGATATTGAGCTGAGCTGGCTTGGCTCGGCTCGTTAAGATAACGAGCTAGCTCAGTTCAGCTCGTTATCTTAATGAGCCAGAATGCTATCTCGGCTCGGCTCGTTAAAAGCTCGAACTGACTTGTGATAACTTGTTAAAAACTCGTTAAAAGCCAGAATGCTAGGCTCGTTAAAAACTCGTTAGAATGCTATCTCCGCCTCGCCCGAGCCCTCCAAGCCAGGCCTCGGGCGGGTGCTCATTCTCCGCCTCGCCCGAGCCCTCCAAGCCAGGCCTCGGGCGGGTGCTCATTCTCCGCCTCGCCCGAGCCCTCCAAGCCAGGCCTCGGGCGCGTGCTCATTCTCCGCCTCGCCCGAGTCCTCCAAGCCAGGCCTCGGGCGGGTGCTCATTCTCCGCCTCGCCCGAGCCCTCCAAGTCAGGCCTCGGGCGGGTGCTCATTCTCCACCTCGCCCGAGCCCTCCAAGCCAGGCCTCGGGCGGGTGCTCATTCTCCGCCTCGCCCAAGCCCTCCAAGCCAGGCCTCGGACGTACTTTCCACCACGCTCTAAATCTTCCTCAGGAAGGAAGCCCCTAGCTTCTCAACTCTGACAACCGCACTACCGCCTGATGCACCCACGTCAGGTCAAAACCACGTCACCCCCTGGAACGCGCTGACACCCGCCGACGGGACGGTACAGGGACGTGCAGGGGGCGTGGGGAGACGGGACGGTTGTCAAGATAATTTCTTTTTTACAGGTGAGAAATAACTGGCCATACTAATATTTAAAATCATATAGTTAACTGGCCATGCTACTGTTCTATCAAAATATTTTTTCTGTTTGTAGATATCATTGGTATGGTGGTATATGTTTCCAAAATTTTTGGAAGGGGATACCCGCGGATGCGTCCCTACAGATATGTTTTCATCATGAATCCAAGGTACTTATTTAATTGTGAGAAATAATCAACTATATGTCGTTAATCGAATTATTTATCATTGGAGGATGTTAATTAATTGTAACTCGTAGCAAGCAATACATGATAATACACGTTAAGGAACCACACCTTCAACAGGAAACAGCAGCCGTGATTTTCTCCTTATCTTATCTACGCCATCTCTTTCTTTAATTTTCCTTTCCGTAACCAATACGCTGGCCGCAATTCCCATCCGTCTCCTGCCCGGCTGCTGGTCGATGTTCTCAAACAGATAATTTTTATTTTTTCCCTCCATATTCATTTACCTTTTTACTGAAATGGCTCAAATAATTTCATTTGGCACCAATTCTGAGAGAGATGTGTCGTGTCGTACCCTATAAAGGTCAATGAATATCATGGCCACCTGATGAGCGAGGACGACGACGCAGAGGGAAGCAAAGCTACCCCGGTTACCATGTTCATCGAACCCAAGGACACCATCGCACCGAGCATTCGTTGTCGGCTAGCCGCCGAGTTCACCTGTACGGTGACGACTTCACCGTCCACGATTGGAGACGCCCGAAGAGGAGGTCCTCACCACGTTCTGCCGCCGTAGCCGCGTCATCCTTGTCGTCCAGGTCAGACCTCACCTTATACTCCATAGGCTTACTACCTTGAACTTTGTTCATGATCGATATATTCAAATGTGGTCGTATTTGTATTAATTAATTATTTCCTTGGGCCGTCTGTATGGTTGCTCTCACTACATTTTCAGAAGAATTTCCCACCCTATTCTTCACCCTATCTTCGACCAAGTCACTCACTACGCTGTTGCGTCTTTAGATGAACAAAAGAACTGGGGAAAAAGGCACATCTCCTATAGTTCATGTTTGAACAACTTTGTTCTTGTTCTTTTAGTAAAAAATAGGCAGTTTATTTATTATAATTTATGTTAATAGATTTGGACAGTTGGATGAATTGAAGTTCTGATGGTTGTTAGTTGTCATCTGAACATATCCTCGGTTTCTGGCACCTCAAAGCGTATCCTTAAAAAAGGATAACCATATGTCATGCAAAGACAAGAGAAGTAAGAAAATTAGAGGCAGCAGCTGCCAAATAAGCTAGCTCAACTGGTTTTCTTAAAAACTATCCAGTATCCACATCAGACTAAGTACTTAATGTGGGGGCTTGTATTTTTTCTAAATTTTATTTCAAGATTGAGTTGCGTTGCATTTTTAATAGTGATCTATGTGTAAACCAATAGTAAGATGTCTATAGTGATTTTGTCAATCTTATCGGTGTTTTAGACCGGCAGATATTTGGTTCATCAAGGACCCTATTTGGTGCAACGATACGAGATTTGTATTGATTCTGACCCTTATGATCGAGTAAAAGGGTTACGCCCAGTTACTGCTTGTATTATCTTTTGTATTTTGGATTCAACTGAGTTTTTTCTAACATTATTTTAATCAAATCTGTTATTATATTGCGATCTCGTCTAACTTGGATTCAAATCTGTTATTATTTTAATCAAATCTGTTATTTGGATTCAACTGTGTGTGTAGGAACAAAATGGCGATCTCGTCTAACTTTCTTCAGAAGCTTATGATATTATATTTTCTAGAATCTTATATGATATTATATTTTGTAGAAGCTACAAATTGTTATTTCCTCGGCATCAGGTAGCAAGAGGAAGGATAATTTATACAAATTATTAAACGTAAGAATTATTATGCTACTGTACACTTGAATACCAATTTGCGGGAGAAATTTTATGTGTTTTTACGGAATACCATATGAATTATTGTTAGAACTACAATCTTCCGCAAATGTTACCGTCAAGGACGACACTAACAATATGTCAAAGCTTGATGTTCACAAGGTGGCTCAGTGGGATTCTTCTGATGTGGTTCCATCAAAACAAAAAGAATTGTTGCCTGATAAATTGATGGAAGGTTTGATGCATAACAAACCCAAAAAATCATCGTCAGCTCGCATCGCGCCAGAAGGTAGTAAGTTGTTCATCTATTATGCTACTTATTTATTTATTATATATATTATATATTTGTAATAATAATCAATACATGCGATAATTTTAGTTGACCGCATAATATTTATCCTATGAGTATGTTGTGTTTTCCAGATTATGTTTGTACCGAAAATGATAGAGCCATAATTGAAACTGCTAAAAAATTCCACCTTTACCGGGCAAGGAGGAGCTTGTGCTCATCGATGATGTTGCAGTGTCGAGAAATCACATAGAGTGTCTTTTTCAGCCAAAAGAATTCTTAGGTGATGAGGTAATAAACACAAGTAATAACTTGAATCAAACATAGGTAACTTCTATGTCTTTTCTTTTTAATGGCTCATTATATGTAGGTCATAGATGCTTATGTTAATGTGATCAAGGCCCAGAAGGATTTGGAACAAAGATCGGGAGGTAAAGTCTACCTTGAAAATTGTTGCATAACTGCATTAATGAAGTGGGATGGGGAAAAGAGCCAGCACATTGGAGTCAATTACCCTATCCACGGCACTTCTCATCGTCCTGCTTTAACAAAAAGGGTGCTAGCTTACTTAGACCATGACATGGTAGAAATTTTTAAAACAATATATTGTTCTTTGGTTATTACATTTCTGTGTCGGACAAATTGTTTATTATTCGATTTGATAGGTGTTCCTCCCAATAAATGTGCGCGCTTCACACTGGTATCTTGGTGTCATAAATGCTAAAAAACGTGAGGTTCAGGTGCTAGACTCTTTGGACATGATGTTCAGACGTGATGACCTGAATAAAGTCATGCGTATTTTTTAACATTAGTAATTATATATATTTTATATTTTATAAAGCCTAATTGATTCATTCTTCTATGAATAAATAGCGAGTTGGAATGAGAAAGCAGATAGAATTCATATTGGAGCACGAGAAGAATATAGTCCTGAAAGCACAGGTGGCCAGATACTGAAGTTGATAAATGGCCAATAGAAGAGATTTTTCATTGCAAAAATTTACAAAATGATGGGTACGTTAAAAGTAACGATATCGTAAAATATTTCAATTATGTGTGTCTTTGACCTCTTTGATTTAATGTGTATGAACCTCTATTAATGTTGTATGTAGTTATTCATGTGGTTTATTCTTAATAAACTTTATGAAGTATTGGACCGGGAATGAATTATCAGACGAGTTCAACCAGGTAATGCACTATGGGTGTTGCCACAAGTCATGAGTATTTACTACCTATAGGGTGATAAATAAATAGAAGATGGTGTCAATACTATTTTGTAGGATGATATGAAAGAATTTAGACTGAAGCTCGCGGCGATCTTGCTATCGTCAGAGTTAAATAAACGAAAGGGGTCTCTGTATCTTGATAGCGATGATAATATTGGAACACCAAGTGACTGTGTCATAATAGAGGATACAACCAAGGTTGAAGCGTCCAAAAAAAGAGGAAACATTCTGAGGAGGATGAATGCTTAGTGGTTCAAAATGACATACCTGAACACATACAAACTCAGAAACAAACCTCACATGTCCATGCCAATCAAGAGTCTGATGAGTTTTGGGCATTTGAGGTCATGAAAGATATGCCAATGAACCGGGAAGAGATGACTGAGTTACTATGTGATTATGTCATGGCAATTCAGAATGAAGCGATATTAAAGTAGGCTACATGCTTATTTTAATTAATTTACTAAAAGTAGTATGCTCTCTTGTAATTAGATAATCATCTATGTGTTCAATGCTTTGCAGGAGACCTTGGGTTAAAGGCTTTCACCCCTCGATGATTGCCCTAACTGTCAAGGACCTACAAGAGTTGTTAATGGACAATCGAGGTATCTCTGAGAACTGTTTTAGTTTAAGTGTTCGCTTTCAGTGTTCGCTTTCAGGCAGCTCGAGAGTTCAGAACACTGACACGATATAATACTATTATGAAGCATCATATGGACCTACGCTTTTGTGTAAGCATATTTTTCTAATAATTATTATGCTATATTATATTGTCTTATTTGTTGGCCTTTTAATTATATAAAATAGAATATGTTATATTAATCCCTACTCTAAAAAATGTTCTCCTCCAGAAAATGTGTGCTTTAACAAAAAGCCCAGAATACCGTAAAAGACAAAGTGCGAAAGAACTAGCTGTTGCGATCGGTATATGTGGGGATATGAAATACGACATATCACAATGCAGATACGTAAGTCGCTTCATTCTGCTTTTAATAATTGTTTCCTATATATTATTCTAATTACAGCCATGTTTGCAGTTTCTTTTACCATGGCTGCACGTTCAAAAATATATGCTTTATATTATCGACCAGCAGAAGGAGACGGTTACCATGATTGATCCTAGGCCTGTTGAAGAGTGGTGCAAAGACATACCACAGCTGATGTATGCGAGACAAACTCTTGGATTTAATATGCAATATACTGCTGCAATGAATAAACATATTCCCGGATGGAATGAGGATATCTTCGAATGGAAATTCATTCGTGAAACAGACATTGTGCATGATATAGATGGGTAACTAACTCAAGTTATCAAAGCTTGCATTCATAATATCTATGATTTAACTATTTGTATATATATACTGCTGATGGTGATTCTGGCTACAGGTGCTCAAGTGGATACCTTATTCTACAATATATGAATGCGTGGAATAGACCTAAAATCACACATATTTATACGGTACCTAAAACATACTTTGTTTATGGTTCTATGAGAGATTTCCATTTCACGTAGTATTAATTATTTGGTAGAGAAATATTTATATATACATAACCTGTGTACAAGATCGTATGGTGATGCTGCAGAACTTATTCATCGATTTATTGGCACACGAAAGAAATGGATATCGAAGATATCTTCCTGTCGATATAAAACATTATCTTAGCCGTATCACGTAAAGACCTATACAATAATGTTTGTGAGTCTGCGATGTAAACATTATCTTGGCCGCATCACTAGATTAAATATTTTTTAAATATGGTATTAATTTTATAATATTGTTATTATCGTACGATCCGTTTATTTTTAGCATAATTTTTATGTTGACCCGTAGCAACGCATGGGCATGCTACCTAGTATATATAAATAACCAGAGCAATCGTCCCCCGACGCTAATCGCCTCGCCTGCATGCGACAGGAACCTCCGTCTCCTAAGGGCACGTACAACACCCGTCTCGGAGACGACCATTTTCCAGAAAAAACCCCCGCTCGGCCCAGAGACGTTTGCTTCGTCGCCTCGCGAGACGACGCAAATATCCCGTGCTCCGAGGTCGAGTAGACGAGCGTGGCTCCGTTGTACGGTGTCGTCTCCTCGAGTCGCCACCATGGTCGGATCTTGCGCGGGAGCAGCTGAGGGCGCACGCGGGAGCAGGCCAAGGCACGCGCGGGAATTTTGCGCGGCAAATCCATCTCCACCTCACTTTCCCCAAATCCAGCCCCATATATCCGAAGTGGAAATTTTGCTTGAGGAGCCTTATAATGACAATGACAACATTAGAACTGAGAGGAGGATCCTATGGACAGAGGAAGAGGATCTTAGATTGATGAGTGCTTGGATAGAACATTCAACAGATGCTACCTGTGGAGCTGATAAGGGTGGTAAAGAATATTGGAGTGACGTTGTTGAGTCTTACAACAAGACTACTCCACCACTTTGAAAAAGAAATTTGAAGCAATGCAAGGATAGATGGCACAAGATCAACAGGTGGAGAGACCTATTTGAATGTGCTTATGTAAAGGCTCGCAGAGTTTTTACAAGTGGGTATTATGATCAAATGTGGATTGATGCAGCCCACAAGTTCTATGTGGAGGACAACAAAGATGCAAAGCTAGGACCCTTTCTTGGGATTGAGGTTTGGAAAATTTGCCGAGAAGTGTCAAAGTTGCGGATACATGGGTGTATGCCGGGTCACCGAGTGATGAGTGATTGTCAACTGGAATGATGCGCATGTTCTTTGGCTTGTGTTGTGCAGGTGTCGAGCACGGAGACAGTGATCGAAGGCAGGAGAAGGTCAAGTTGAGACGTGCCGTGCTGACGGACCGGGCGCGATGAAGGATGGGCGTGCCGTGCGGCGGATGTGCCATGCCGATGTATCGGACGGTGAAGGGCGGACGTGAGACTTGGACTGAGGGACCAGAGGCCGGAGGATCAGCTGTGGTGGCTGGCAGCCTGTGGCGACGACAAGTGAAGAAATGCGGTCATGTCGGTGGATGGGATGCACGGGCGGTGCATCCCCTCTACGACGCCGGTTTGTTGGTTCAGCCAGGGAAAAACCAACGGGTGGACGGTTTCCAGGTTTGGGCCTCAAAACCTGGGTGCTGGGTTTCCAGGTTGAGCCACAAAACCTGAGCGCGACGGTTTCCAGGTTGAGCCTCAAAACCTGGGCGTGGGCCGGTTTCCGAGTTTGGGCCTCAAAACTCGGGCGCTGCGGGTTTCCGAGTTTGGGCCACAAAACTCGGGCTGGAGGCTGGTTTCCCGGTTTGGGCCTCAAAACCGGGGGCTGATGGAAAAGGCTGGTTTCCCGGTTTGGGCCTCAAAACCGGGGGTGCAGAGCGAGGGTGGCACGTGGCGGCAATCGGAAGGTTGCGTGGAGGCAACGCGGACGACTGTGCGGGCGTGGCCGTCGGATCTACCTACCACCGCGGGTTGGACCAGAATAGCCTTAGGGTTTAGCTGGTTCGCTCTGTAATTAGTTTAGAGAGGGGTAGAGTAGGAATTGTACTTAGGCTAGAATAGGTTAAGTAGTCCGGGGAGACACCCTCCTCCCCTATCTCAGTTAGCGTAGTCATTTGCTTCCTTGCACTCCTGCTCTCCCACACCCCTGCTTTAACTAGTTGAGATCCGCAGAGAGACTCCACTCTGTGTAACTTTGATTCTGAGGAAAGGTGGCCGTATCCACCTTGTCATAGCGTGTGTTTGCGCTTCGGCTTGCAGATCGTGTGTCGATTCGTGTTTTGATTCGAGTTCGTCGTCGTTCTTCGCGTTCTTCGTTTCTCCACGATTTTCCCATCACTCGATCTCCCTCTCCGGTGCGTCTTTGCGAAATCCGTTTGAATCAACTTGTTCGTATTTGAAAGGAGAACATTTCCACCGAAGGAATTCATCTATCTCCCTACGAACAAGTAGATCGGGTTGATTTCGTTTTCGTGGCGTTTTCCGGTTCATCTCACCTTCCCTTTTGATTTCCCGTGGATTGAGTTGATTTGAGCGGATGATTTCTTGGGGATAGTCTCCTAACTACCCCGTGATCATATTCTCCAAGTTTGGGAAGTTGGGATTTCGATTTGGATCGAATTTGGAGAGATTTGAGGAGAGGACGATCAAAATCGCCCTCCCTGCAGGGCCGCGGACTGTCCGGCACTTGGCCCGCGGACAGTCCGGGCATCGGGGGTCAGCCTGAGCAGTGGCTGTCTCCCCGCGGTGTTTTTCCCTCGGGTGACCGGCGGACTGTCTGCCGTTGGTAGGCGCGGACTGTCCGTGAGTCGAGCAGGGACATTCCAGCAGAGTCCGGTTTTAGAGTTTTGGCCGGCGGATAGTCCGACCCTGAGCGGCGGACAGTCCGGCTCATACCGGACAGTCCGTGTCACACCCTGAAATTGGCATTTCTTAAATTAGAATTAATATGGTTTATTTATGAATTTTTGTGCTCATAAAATATAGAGAAATAAAACTTTTCTATAAATTAAAATTTATCCTAGGGTTTAGAAACATGTTTGTGCATTCATGCTGGTGCATATATCATTTTTGTGATGTGTGGTTTTAGATCAAAAGTTGTTTGAATTCAAAAAGGATTTGAAAATGCATTTGAAAAATCAAATCTGAAATTGGAAAACAATTTTCCTTCTCTCCCTTCCTCCTTTCTCCCTTCTGGCCCGAGCCAGCTTGGCCGGCCCGCTCCCTCTCTCTCGTCGGCCTGCTCTCCCCTCTCCCCTCTCTCTCTGTCGCCCGCGTGGGCCGCCGCCCGGCCCAACGCCTGCGCGCAGCGCCGCTCCGCCGGCCCAGCCGCCCTGCGCAGCGCCGCAGCCCCGCGCCGAGCCGAGGGTTCAGCCTCGGCGCCGCACTCGCGTGCGCGTAGCCTTCTCCGTCTCGCCCGAGGGTCCAGCCTCGCGCGAGCATCGCCGTTTCCGTCTCGCCCGAGGGTTCAGCCTCGCGCGAGCATCGCCGTTTCCGTCTCGCCCGAGGGTCCAGCCTCGCGTGCGTAGCCGCTTCCGTCTCGCCCGAGGGTCGCCGCTCCCGCGCCTCGGCCCAGCTTGGCACCCGCGCGCAGCGCGCCGCCGCTCCTCCCGTCGCTGACTGCGCACCCCCGCCTGTCAGTGTCCCACCTTCCCCTCCCTGCTCGTGTTCATGGCGGACACCCGAAACCGAGCCCGACTCCAATCCTGGCACGTGACCTCGCTTGCCTAATCAACCTAGCCAACCCCCTTAAATAGATTCCCCGGAGACCGCCGCCTCTCCCCACGCATCAAGCTTCTGCTCTCGTGCTTTAATTCGCTCCCGCGACGAACTCCGCGGCCGCCGTCGATCCGCCGTCGTCAACCCGACGCTTCAACGAGTTCCAGCCGTCGCAAGGTTCCTATCTAGCTTCGTCTTGGTCACGCGAAGCCATTACACCTTTTTCCCCTCTGTTTTCCCCTGGTTTCGCGTTAACCCGTGCTCGCCGTCGTTGCAGCGCCCCCGCTGTCCGCCTCGCCGCGCAATCTGCCGTCACAGAGACCTCACCGACGCCATCATCACCACTGGTGAGTCCGCTTTGTTCTCCTCTTTCGATTGGACCTACTTCCGAGGCCTCTACCGCTCTGTAGCGCAATCCCGAGCCGCGCCGCCGCCTTCCGGCCATGGAGCCGCCGCGTCCTTCTTTCTCCCCGGCGAAAGCGCCGCCGGTCTCACCCTGATCTAATTCGAGCCGTCCATTCTGGATCTAGCGCTCGGAATCACTCGATACCCCTTCGTTTGTCACCTTTGCTAAAGAGTCCCCCAAATATTTAGGTCTGAACCCGCGGTCCAACCAGCACTATTTCATGTGTCTTGGAAAACTTTCAATCTAGCCCCTGCGTTTTATTCTAAAAGAGGCGCAGTCCATCCGAAAATTCAATTTCGTTTTATTTATTTTAAATCTGCAAAATCAATTTCAATCTATTTACAGTTTTGCCACTGACTTTAAACCCTTATAACTTCTTTGTTTTAACTCCGATTTAGTCCGTTCAACTTGCGTTAGATTCGTTTCGAAAAGTTCTTTCTAAATATATAACTTTCAATACTGTTTTCTGAAATTAAAATTTGAGTTAAATCTAATCTAGTAATTAGTATCTTTAATCTTGTTTAGATCGTATCTTTTTCGTTATAACTCCGTTTAGAGTGATCTTCGCGTCTGTGTGACCGTAGTGGCACGTAGATTTGTTTCCAAAACTCTTTACCTTGTTTTCTTATGTTTGATGTACTGTTCTAATAATAGGCTATGTTTGCTTTTGCATGATTGCTTTTGAATGCATGTGTGGTATTATGTGATCGTATGTCCAGTCGGTGAGTTGTACGTTGGTGATCAAGAAGAAGTTCGTGACCAAGAGTTCAAGATCAAGAGTCAATCCTTGGAAGTCTACGAGTCAACAGAAGAAGGATCTTGAGTTTAAGGCAAGTATAGCAATCAAGTGTTCTTTTCGCAATCATGATCATGTTACTTAATTAATGTATGCATCGGATGATAAAAATGGCTTATTAGCAACTTAAGAAATTATCTGTACGAGCACCTTCGGGATTTACAGTGCAACTGTTGGGGGTTATATGGCTCTGGCTTTAGCTCAGTATAAGGACCTTTTCTAGCTTGTTAGAGGTTACCGAAAGGCGCAAGAGGGGCTCCGATCTGTATGGTCTTGGCCGACCAAGTTGGTGCATTTTCTTTGGTTAGTCACTGCTTGGAGGGGAGATTCATGCTTATTGATGAGGAAACCTAGCGGCCCTAACTTGTTAGACGAACCTTTGAAAGGCTTCATCGTGAACCCTGCCGACTTTCCTTGGAAGTGAGTTAAGAGGCTGATCACCTCGGGTAAAAGGGCAATTCACGTCTCGCAGTGAAAGTGTACACCTTTGCGCAAAGTTTATTAAACTGATATATCAGCCTTGCTCAAGGATACGAGCAGCCTTGAAGACTTTTACATTTATGACTTATGTTGGTTAACATGTTCATTATTTACCGTTTTATGCTATTCATTATTTATGTTACATTGATCATAAGACTTGGGATCTATATCACTTGCTGCTATACTTGTGGAGTTCAACATGGACTCACTCTTGCTTTTCCCCACACCCCAGAGAGTTAAGCTTTGGAGAAGCTTAGGCTTGTGGTCAACCAGTCAGTTGTTCCCTGTGAAGTTGGTGTCTCCATCTGAAGATCGGAGTGTCTTTCCGCTGTCTGCTCTTTAAGGTTATGTTCTTTTGTTTTATATACGTTATATAAGAGCATTGTCTTTCGATATTACCCCTTATTTGTTGCTATATGTGAGATTTGACTTCCTGGGCTCACATATGGTGTATACCTGGTTTTGTTCTTAAAACCGGGTGTGACAAAGTGGTATCGGAGCAATGCTGACTGTAGGACGCAAGCCTAGTTAGAAACTGGTCGTTTTAAAGTTTTAAAAATTTCTATAGAACCCCTGTTCTATCAACCTTGATATTTTCTTCTTTATTGTATCTTCTACCCTTGTTATTTATCTCCTCCTTGTTGCTCAAATTTTAAATGTTGCTCTCACCTTCACTCCTTGGTTTGAATCACTTTTGAAAATTTTCCTCTATCTAAGTAGACGGATCGATGACCAAGCTATGTCGTCTCTGACCACAGTTAACAAACAGAAGCTGATCGCTATGCAAAGTCAAGACCTGGGAAGAATGACGCAACAGCAAAACGCAACACACGGACCAACCAACATGGAAGGAAGCCATAAAGAACAGTTACCAGGTGTTGAAGTGGAGCAAGATTACATTTATGGAAAGTTGAGGCATGTGGATATGACCACTATTCATGGAGCAAAGAAAGCAGTGTATGGCATGATCCCAGTCAATTCAGTAACTGCCATGGTTCTTTTTGACCCTAGTGCTTCGCACTCGTTCATCTCTGCCAAGTTTGTAGCTCGCCTGAAGATAAGGGAATGGCCAACAAAGAAGCTCATAGTAGTTCGTACACCAACTGGAGAAGTTGAGACAAACCGTGTATGCCGAGATGTTAGAGTCCAGATAAAGGAGAGTGAGTTCATAGTAAAGCTTAATGTTTTGGAACTTTCCGGAATCGATGTTATCCTTGGACAAGGATGGTTAAGGGGTCGTAAAAGTGAGGTCAATTATTCCCGGCGTTCAGTGTTTTTAAGAACACTATCAGGCGAAAGGATTGAATATCGAGGTATGCCGTTATCACCCAATGAATGTGAAACAGGTCTGTTGGGAGATAGCAGTAGTAAGGTGCAAGAGGTTCAGGATCGATGTCTATGTTGCAAGCATTATGGGAATTCTTGTCTTCAAGAGAAGTCAACCAAGGATGAGGTCAAAGTGAACCCAAGTGGTGTAGTCAAGGAAGATAAGAAAAGGAAAGCAAATTCATTCGAGTCACCGTTGAGTTTTACTCCAGTATCACATCCAGTTTCAACTCTTGTTCAGACCAGCCTAGATCAGCAGCATCTAGAAGCTCCTCCAGTTAAGAACTTTCCACATGAGGTTTGCATAGATGGATGGACAATCACCTACAAAGAGTTCCAGCCACGGAAGCGAGTTAAGAAGCAGAATAAACTGGTAAAAGTCAATCCTCTGAGTCAGCAAGATGGCAGCACATCGAACAACACTTTTACTGCAGCGGATCCAACCAAAGGAAGATGTTATCATTGTCGACAGGAAGGACACTACGTAAGCTCCTGCCCCAAAAAGATCAACAACCGACTCAAGGAAGTAGCCACAACCCAGTCACTACAGAATAGTCACCAACAAGTGATGTCAGTGCCTGATGCAAAGAAAGTCCCTGATAGCAGTTGATAGATGAAGAGTGTACAAGAAAAGCTATCCTTGATGTTCTTGCAGATGTATCGTGTGCTAGTAGTTCTTGAGCCCTTATGTAATAAAACGTTAGTAACGAAGTTAAGTCAAGTCCTTGACCCATGTGTGGCTTGTGAACCTGTGATGTATGTTGTTTGTCCTTATGATAATGTTTGTTTTGCATCTTTGTAATGAGTGCAATGATTTTGTGGGTTTCCTCACAATTTCATTTAGGTTTAGTTCATAGGTGTCATGCATAGAAGGTTGGGTTTCTGTTTCTTCTGTTCCCTCTATCCTATCCTTTCGGAGCAGTCTGTCTTTATCAGCTTATATCTCAGTTTATGGATATTCAAAAAAAAAATCATGGAACAATTCTGGACACAAGTAGACTTCATGATCTTTCTCTGAGCGCAAGAACCACCCTGATAGCTGTTATGATTTTGGAGTTATAAAATTCACAAGTTGATGCATCTGTGCTGTCTGGAATCTGGAACAGTTACTGTTGTCTGCTGTTTTCGACGACCTTAACTACAGAATCTGGAAAAGTGTTCTACACGAAAGTTGTAGAGGATTTCATAAGCTTTCCAGGAAGGTAAACTGCAACTTCATTGGATAAACAGAGCTCGAGTTATGGCTGTTTTACTGCACTGCTGTTTTGCTACTCGCGAGAAATTTCAGAATTCCTGTTCTTACCTTTACATATGAATTTTTCCGGGACATGAGAAGTTGGTTATGCCTGTCAACATGCTGGAAATAATATGCAAGCTACCCTTATATGTTCTCTAGTTGGTCTTTTCTTAAGGGGGGTAGCCATGATGAAGTTAACCTTGGACCGTTTTCAAGATGAAGTTTCTTACTATCTAGTGTTTTAATCGGAAGAATCAGTCATGGATGAGTCTTCTCTTGTCTCTCTTGCTATATCAACCTTGTCTTGTCGTCTCATGAAGCTATGGTTAAGTGTGTTATGAAGAGCTGAATCCTAACACATACATGTTGAAAAACAGATGGTTGCTACCAGGAGAAATGACTACGATGATGCTACAGGGAATGCTCACAACTCTAATCCACCGCCATCAAATCCTTCAGCTATAGAGCAAGTTTTGACAATGCAGACTCAACTATTACAGACCATTGCTCAAAATGTGTTACACAATCAGTATCAAGAACCACCTATTGACAAGCGTGGTGAATTTATGAAAGGACACCCACCGACATTCTCTCATACTAGCAACCCAATAGAAGCTGATGACTGGCTTAGAACTGTGGAACGACAACTTGACATAACACAGTGTGATGACCATGAGAAGGTGCTTTATGCTTCCGGCCAACTTCAAGGAATTGCATTAGATTGGTGGGAATCGTTCCAGTTTGAACATACAAATAAGAATCAAATTGGTTGGGAAGAATTCAAGAATGCTTTTAGATCTTACCATGTTCCAGCTGGAATAGTGGCGATTAAGGAAGAGCAATTCCTCAACTTGAAGCAAGGATTTATGTCAGTGTGTGAGTATCATGACATGTTCACCCAGTTGTCACGCTATGCGCTGGAAGAAGTGAATAGTGATGCTAAGAAGCAGAAGCGCTTTCTGAAAGGACTCAATGATGGTTTGCAATTACAACTGATGACGGTTGAATATGCCAACTATCAAACATTGGTGGACAGAGCAATTGTGATAGAGAACAAGCGTCGAGAGATGGAGGAGAAGAAAAGGAAAAGAGAAAGCCAATCTGTAGGTAGCAACATACACCACCCCTACGCTCATGCACCAGAATTCCAACAATGGAACCAGGAATCAAGTGATCAGTGGAATCTTGAACCTCCTCATGAACTCCATCAGTATCAGCAATCCAATGATGAAGTACTTCACTCCAATTCCCAAGAGCCATGTCTGTCACCTCCTAGTGACACCATGACGAAGATTAATACTCCCACTAGTGAGGGTTGTAACGATTGTGATGAGGTTAATCACTATGAGTATGACTGTCATAAGAAGTTTATGGAGAGCAATAAAAGTCAGGATGACGAACCACATCAAATACAAGAACAGGAGAATCAGGAGCTAGGAAGTAAAGTAAAAAGAAACTACATCCAAGGAATGTTAAATCATGTGTATATGATTAACAAACAAGGGGCTAAGGAAGTCGTGTATGGTTTCATTCAAGTAAACTCTGCTCCCGCCATTGTGATGTTTGATCCTAGAGCTTCACACTCGTTTATCTCTAGCCTGTATGTACAAGAACATAGGATGACTATGCTTCCAATGAGAAAACCAGTGATAGTTAACTCTCTAGAAGGCGAAATGAAAGCAAACCACATATGCCCAAAAGTTAGCCTTGACATAAATGGAGTAAACTTTGAGGCAAACCTTACTGTTTTGAAGTTGATGGAAATGGATGTTATCCTTGGAAAGGGTTGGTTATCTGCTTGTAAAGGAGTGGTTAAGTATGCCCAAGGTTTGGTGCTTCTAACAACACCGACAGGTGAAAGAATTGAGTATCAAGGTTTTCATCCTGTACTTGAGGAATACGAGAATGACCCATTAGAAGGGGTACCCATGGAGGACAGTAAAGTGGACTGTGAGTTTTCAGATATCAATACGAAGGAACAACTGCAGATCAAGTTTCCACATCTCTTTGAGTTGTAAGCCAATCAAGTTAGCGAGCAAGACAAGTTTGGGATAATCAAGTGTAATGATTTTTTTTCATGGAATCCTTGTACACAAGTTATGATCGTGAAACATCAGTGGTTTGATAAGTTTAGTATGCAAGTGTGAAGTGAAAGTGTTATCAAGATCTTTTCTCGTTTCTCTCCAGTGCTCTGAGTCTCTTTCGAATCTCGGGACGAGATTCTCTTAAGGGGGGTAGATTTGTCACACCCTGAAATTGGCATTTCTTAAATTAGAATTAATATGGTTTATTTATGAATTTTTGTGCTCATAAAATATAGAGAAATAAAACTTTTCTATAAATTAAAATTTATCCTAGGGTTTAGAAACATGTTTGTGCATTCATGCTGGTGCATATATCATTTTTGTGATGTGTGGTTTTAGATCAAAAGTTGTTTGAATTCAAAAAGGATTTGAAAATGCATTTGAAAAATCAAATCTGAAATTGGAAAACAATTTTCCTTCTCTCCCTTCCTCCTTTCTCCCTTCTGGCCCGAGCCAGCTTGGCCGGCCCGCTCCCTCTCTCTCGTCGGCCTGCTCTCCCCTCTCCCCTCTCTCTCTGTCGCCCGCGTGGGCCGCCGCCCGGCCCAACGCCTGCGCGCAGCGCCGCTCCGCCGGCCCAGCCGCCCTGCGCAGCGCCGCAGCCCCGCGCCGAGCCGAGGGTTCAGCCTCGGCGCCGCACTCGCGTGCGCGTAGCCTTCTCCGTCTCGCCCGAGGGTCCAGCCTCGCGCGAGCATCGCCGTTTCCGTCTCGCCCGAGGGTTCAGCCTCGCGCGAGCATCGCCGTTTCCGTCTCGCCCGAGGGTCCAGCCTCGCGTGCGTAGCCGCTTCCGTCTCGCCCGAGGGTCGCCGCTCCCGCGCCTCGGCCCAGCTTGGCACCCGCGCGCAGCGCGCCGCCGCTCCTCCCGTCGCTGACTGCGCACCCCCGCCTGTCAGTGTCCCACCTTCCCCTCCCTGCTCGTGTTCATGGCGGACACCCGAAACCGAGCCCGACTCCAATCCTGGCACGTGACCTCGCTTGCCTAATCAACCTAGCCAACCCCCTTAAATAGATTCCCCGGAGACCGCCGCCTCTCCCCACGCATCAAGCTTCTGCTCTCGTGCTTTAATTCGCTCCCGCGACGAACTCCGCGGCCGCCGTCGATCCGCCGTCGTCAACCCGACGCTTCAACGAGTTCCAGCCGTCGCAAGGTTCCTATCTAGCTTCGTCTTGGTCACGCGAAGCCATTACACCTTTTTCCCCTCTGTTTTCCCCTGGTTTCGCGTTAACCCGTGCTCGCCGTCGTTGCAGCGCCCCCGCTGTCCGCCTCGCCGCGCAATCTGCCGTCACAGAGACCTCACCGACGCCATCATCACCACTGGTGAGTCCGCTTTGTTCTCCTCTTTCGATTGGACCTACTTCCGAGGCCTCTACCGCTCTGTAGCGCAATCCCGAGCCGCGCCGCCGCCTTCCGGCCATGGAGCCGCCGCGTCCTTCTTTCTCCCCGGCGAAAGCGCCGCCGGTCTCACCCTGATCTAATTCGAGCCGTCCATTCTGGATCTAGCGCTCGGAATCACTCGATACCCCTTCGTTTGTCACCTTTGCTAAAGAGTCCCCCAAATATTTAGGTCTGAACCCGCGGTCCAACCAGCACTATTTCATGTGTCTTGGAAAACTTTCAATCTAGCCCCTGCGTTTTATTCTAAAAGAGGCGCAGTCCATCCGAAAATTCAATTTCGTTTTATTTATTTTAAATCTGCAAAATCAATTTCAATCTATTTACAGTTTTGCCACTGACTTTAAACCCTTATAACTTCTTTGTTTTAACTCCGATTTAGTCCGTTCAACTTGCGTTAGATTCGTTTCGAAAAGTTCTTTCTAAATATATAACTTTCAATACTGTTTTCTGAAATTAAAATTTGAGTTAAATCTAATCTAGTAATTAGTATCTTTAATCTTGTTTAGATCGTATCTTTTTCGTTATAACTCCGTTTAGAGTGATCTTCGCGTCTGTGTGACCGTAGTGGCACGTAGATTTGTTTCCAAAACTCTTTACCTTGTTTTCTTATGTTTGATGTACTGTTCTAATAATAGGCTATGTTTGCTTTTGCATGATTGCTTTTGAATGCATGTGTGGTATTATGTGATCGTATGTCCAGTCGGTGAGTTGTACGTTGGTGATCAAGAAGAAGTTCGTGACCAAGAGTTCAAGATCAAGAGTCAATCCTTGGAAGTCTACGAGTCAACAGAAGAAGGATCTTGAGTTTAAGGCAAGTATAGCAATCAAGTGTTCTTTTCGCAATCATGATCATGTTACTTAATTAATGTATGCATCGGATGATAAAAATGGCTTATTAGCAACTTAAGAAATTATCTGTACGAGCACCTTCGGGATTTACAGTGCAACTGTTGGGGGTTATATGGCTCTGGCTTTAGCTCAGTATAAGGACCTTTTCTAGCTTGTTAGAGGTTACCGAAAGGCGCAAGAGGGGCTCCGATCTGTATGGTCTTGGCCGACCAAGTTGGTGCATTTTCTTTGGTTAGTCACTGCTTGGAGGGGAGATTCATGCTTATTGATGAGGAAACCTAGCGGCCCTAACTTGTTAGACGAACCTTTGAAAGGCTTCATCGTGAACCCTGCCGACTTTCCTTGGAAGTGAGTTAAGAGGCTGATCACCTCGGGTAAAAGGGCAATTCACGTCTCGCAGTGAAAGTGTACACCTTTGCGCAAAGTTTATTAAACTGATATATCAGCCTTGCTCAAGGATACGAGCAGCCTTGAAGACTTTTACATTTATGACTTATGTTGGTTAACATGTTCATTATTTACCGTTTTATGCTATTCATTATTTATGTTACATTGATCATAAGACTTGGGATCTATATCACTTGCTGCTATACTTGTGGAGTTCAACATGGACTCACTCTTGCTTTTCCCCACACCCCAGAGAGTTAAGCTTTGGAGAAGCTTAGGCTTGTGGTCAACCAGTCAGTTGTTCCCTGTGAAGTTGGTGTCTCCATCTGAAGATCGGAGTGTCTTTCCGCTGTCTGCTCTTTAAGGTTATGTTCTTTTGTTTTATATACGTTATATAAGAGCATTGTCTTTCGATATTACCCCTTATTTGTTGCTATATGTGAGATTTGACTTCCTGGGCTCACATATGGTGTATACCTGGTTTTGTTCTTAAAACCGGGTGTGACAGTCCGGGAGCCTGACGGCGGACTGTCCGGGATCCTACTGAAGGTTGCGCTTTAGTGCGTTTGCTCTCCCGGCTTGCTCGCTTGGTTTTCAGACTTCCCGTTTGGCCTTGTAGTTCACCAAGGAACCTCTCTTGATATCTTTGCTACTCGTTAGCATCGGTGTTTAGAGATTTCTCGACGTAGCCATCTATCTACGTTCGGGACTTGGCTTTGCAAGGGCAAACTTGAGCCGGAGCTTTTGGTGTTTGTCTCGCTTGTGTTCGGTGGTGCTCCGCTGTGATCCTAGGGATCATCCACCCTCTTCCAAGGGTTGTGAGCATCACGCTTTGGGTTCGAGCTTCTTGGGGTTGAACTTGGGACACTTGGCCAAAGATTCGAAAGAATTTTGATTGGCTCCCATTCACCCCCCCTCTGGTCGCCTTGTGTGAGCTTTCTCGGTCCTTCAATTGGTATCGGAGCGGGTTAAGGATCTTACACCTTAGCCGGTTCCAGATCCACCGAAGGCGACATGGATCGCGGCGTGGGCAAACCGCCGTTTTTCGATGGGACGAACTATGCGTATTGGAAGATAGGCATGTCGGCCTATCTGCAGAGTTTGAGTGCTTCTGTCTGGGATGTTTGCAACTCTGCCGATTACGTGGTCTTGGCTGCCCGTGTGACTCAGCAGCAGATCGATGAGCACGAGGCCAATAGCCGAGCCCGTAATGTGCTCTTTTCGTGTTTGAGCGCTGGAGAGTTTGATCGCATTTCTCACCTCCCTACGGCTCGGGAGATTTGGGCCACTCTCATGCGCTTTCATGAGGGCACCTCTCAAGTCAAAACCTGGCTCTACGAGTCGTACAAGAGGGAGTATGAGAACTTTCGACATCAGCCTGGCGAGAGCATAGAGAGTTTATTCGCTCGCTTTCAGGTGATTGTCAACAGGATGAGGGCTAACCAAGAGCAATTGCCTTTCGACGATCATGAGAGGGCTTTGAAGCTTTTGCATACTCTTGATCGGTCGGTGTGGGACTCTAAGGTTCAGGCGATCATCGAATCCCCGAACTATGAGACCCTCACTTGCGACGAGCTCTTCAGTAAGCTCAAGTCCAGTGAGATTGATGCTATGGCGAGGGCTTCTTTTGAAAATCCTTCTCGCCCGTCCATGGCTTTGGTTTCCGGGTCTTCCTCTAACCCCTCAACTGGCTTTGCTTTGTCCTGTCTCTTTTCTGTTACAGAGGACCAGCTGGAGACGTTGGGAGACGACGAGTTGGCTTTGCTTGCCAACCGGTTCTCGCGGTTTCACAACAACCGCATGAACCGTCGTCGCGGAGGAGGACGCTCGGGCTGCTACGAGTGCGGCGACCCCGACCACTTCATCGCCGACTGCCCCAAGAAGAAGAACAAGCACTCGGGCAAGGGCGATCATGGGCGCAAGCATGACTCCAAGTACAAGGAGAAGCACGTTCCCCCAAGGCACAAGAAGCGGGGCGGTTTCGACAAAGAGTACATCAAGAAGAAGAACATGGAGAAGCAGCAAGCTGAGCAGCGAGCGTTCTTCGCCACGCTCAGCGACGTCGACGGCTCGGATGACGACTTCGCTGGCTCCAGCGATGAAGAGTCCGAGAAGAAGAAGCTGGAGGACAAGTTCAACGGCTTGTGCTTCTTCGCCGGCGACGGAGGCTTGTGCACCATGGCGCTCGGAGATGAGGTCAGAGGCGAGCTGGAGCACACGCCTCAGAACGACGACGACGACGACACCTCCCAGGTAGAGCGGTTGGAGGACATTTGGTTGGTGGATTCCGGTTGTTCGAGGCACATGACCGGAAACGCCAAGTGGTTCTCCAGCCATAGTCCGGTCGCCGGAAAGGAGTACATAACCTTCGGCGACAAAGGTAAAGGTAAGGTGTTGTCAGTTGGCTCGGTGCGGGTTAATGAGCACTTTGTGTTGCGCAATGTTGCTCTTGTTTCTAACCTGCATTTTAACTTGCTTTCTGTTTCGCAACTTTTTGATGAGGGCTATGAGATTCGTTTTAAACCGAACCTTAGCCGCATCTTAGATCCTCAGGGCGATCTTGTATGTCTGATTTTGCCCTTTGGGAAAGTCTTTCGTGCGAATTTCTCGGAGTCGTTTGGATCTTCTCGCTGTCTTTTGGCTAGTCCTTCTTCCTCCGATCTTTGGAAGTGGCATAGGAGGCTCGGTCACTTGAGTTTTGACTTGCTTGCAAGACTTAGCTCACTTGGCCTAATCCGAGGATTGCCCAAGCTTTCGATGGAGAAGGATCTAGTTTGCCATGCTTGTAGACATGGGAAGATGGTTGCTGCTCCCCACCATCCTTTGACCAAGGTTATGACCTCGCACCCCGGAGAGCTTTTGCACATGGATCTTGTTGGTCCGGCTTGGGTGAGCTCGGTTGGTGGGAAGTGGTATGTTTTGGTTGTTGTTGACGACTTTTCGAGGTATTCGTGGGTCTTCTTTTTGACTGAGAAGACCGAGACTTTCTCCTTCGCTCGCAATCTGATTTTGCGTCTTCAGAACGAGTTCCCTTTGAAATCGATGCGAGCGATTAGAAGTGATAATGGTTCCGAATTCAAAAATTCGGATTTTGAGAAGTTTTGTAACCACCTTGGTTTGGAGCATCAGTTTTCTCCCCCCTACACACCGCCCTCTAATGGTGTTGTAGAGAGGAAGAATCGGACCCTTGTTGAGATGGCCAGGACGATGCTCGATGAGCATAGGACTCCCAGGCACTATTGGG